>JAGFNQ010001859.1:0-50981 GCA_024364735.1 Boesenbergia rotunda | reverse complement strand
GGCCTAACCTTTCATTTAATATGGTTAGAATCGGAGTTTTGTTTCTCGCTTAGGTTGATGGACACATCCATGCCCGACTTGAACCTCAACATGTTCAAACCATGGAATTAGTTTATGAATAATATAGTTCGAGTCAGAGGTCAATCATTAGTTTTGGTTGTTGGACACATCCAAGCCTGACTAAGCGGTTGAATGAGCTCCAACCATGTTAAAACTATTTCTTGATTAATGGGTCAGCCTTAAGCTTGGAGCATCGATTTGTTGTGCCACAGCCAAGGTCGATGTAAAGAGAGGTGCAGTTGGGTGCTATGTATAATGATACATACTTGTTAATGAGTTAACAACCCAATGTTTTATGCAAACACTCAATTAGTTGATAGCATAATGTGATAGTTACATATATGTGATGTGTAATCGGTATAATCACCTACCTTCATAGCTAAGAAGAACTTGATGGCCACAGCCATGGTTGTTCTTATCTATGGTTGGATATCAACCTATTTGGAGATGTTCCTACGATCTCCCGAATTGATAATAAGGGTGAATCAATTCGTAAAATAAATAGGATTTAATTTATGTATGTTGATACATTCTTTAATAAATCTTCTCACATAATCTCAATTTGTATTTCTAGGTTAATCACTCGATCATGTCTTCTCTGAATTTGCGTTCCATCTTGGACACCAACAAATTAACTGGGCCTAACTTCATAGACTGGCTTCGAAACCTGAGGATAGTCCTCAAGGCAGAGAAGATTGCTTATGTCCTTGAAGATCTACTTCCCTCAAACCCTCCAGCAGATGCAACTCCAGACGAATTGGTGGCCTATCAGAAACATGTGACTGATTCTGAACTTGCAAGTTGCATCATGCTAGCCTCTATGGTACCTGAGCTGCAAAAGCAGCATGAGCATATGGATGCTTATACCATCATCTTCCATCTTAATGAGTTGTTTGAAGAGCAGGCGAGATCCGAAAGGTTCGAAGTCTCCAGACTCCTCTTCACAACCAAGATGCAAGAGGGCACTTCTGCCTCGCAGTTTGTGCTAATGATGTTGGGGTACATTGAGCGACTGAACACACTCGATTTTGCAATGGATCATGAACTAAGTATTGACTTAATTCTGAGTTGTTTGCCCAAAAGTTATTCACAATTTGTGATGAACAATCGGATGAACAAGCTGGAAACTACCATTCCTGAGTTAGTCAACCTGCTGAGGACTGTAGAACCTTCCGTAAAGCAGGAACAAAAGGCAGTTCTGTTAGTTGGATCCTCGAAGAAAAGTTCTAAGAGGAAGGCCAAAGAACAGAATAAGGGAAAGATGAAAAAGACTAAAAAGACTGAAAAGAAACCAAAAGGCACTTGCCATCATTGTGGCAAGGAGGGTCACTGGCGAAGATATTGCAAGGTTTATCTTGAGTCCTTGAAGAAGAAGGCATCCGATGCCCCGTCCTCTTCAGGTATCTTCGTTATTGAATGTCACTCTATTTCCTCAAATACCTGGGTACTTGATACTGGGTGTAGCTCACATATATGTAATGACATACAGGGGCTAAGGAATAGAAGAAGACTCGTCAAGGGAGAAGCAGATTTGCGAGTTGGAAATGGAGCAAGGATTGCTGCTATTGCCATCGGAACATATTTGCTAAAGCTCCCGACTGGACGTATCTTAGAACTGGATAATTGTTATTTCGTTCCTTCGTTAATAAAGAACATTGTATCTATTTCATGTTTGAATGAAAAAGGTTATCATTTGACTTTTAGTAATAATTGTTGTTACATAACTTTGAATGACGTTCTTTATGGGAATGGAACTTTGTGCAATGGCATCTACATGTTAGATTTATCTAGTGACGTTTTCAATATCGAAGTTAGCAACAAACGTGCTCGAATAGATAATCGAATAGACTCCTACACTTGGCATTGCCGTCTTGGCCATGTAAGTAAGAAATGCATGACCGAATTGCACCGATGTGGAATTTTAGAATCATTTGAACCCGATTCATTTGATACATGCGAATCGTGCTTAAAAGGCAAGATGACCAAATTACCCTTTACCGGAAAAGGTAATCAAGTGGGAGAGTTGCTTGGTCTAATACATACCGATGTATGTGGACCAATGTCAACTCCTGCACAAGGAGGCTATAGCTACTTCATCACCTTTATCGATGATCACTCACGATTCGGGTACGTGTTCTTGATGAAACACAAATCTGAAGCTTTTGATAAATTCAAAGAGTTCAGAAATGAAGTAGAGAAACAACTTGGCAAAAGTATTAAAATACTTCGATCCGATCGGGGTGGTGAATACTTAAGTCAAGAGTTTCAAGATTATCTAAGGGACAATGGGATATTATCCCAATGGACTCCGCCATATACACCACAGCATAATGGTGTATCTGAGAGGCGCAACCGAACCTTGATGGACATGGTTAGGTCAATGATGAATCATGCAACTCTTCCAAAATCCTTTTGGGGTTATGCACTTAAGACAGCTGTTTATTTATTAAACAGAGTCCCGACCAAGGTAGTCTCTACTACTCCATATGAGATTTGGAATAGTAAGAAACCTCACTTAACTCACCTTAAGATATGGGGTTGTCCTGCTTACGTAAAGCGGGTTGTATCAGACAAATTGGATGCTAAGTCTGATAAATGTCTATTTATTGGATACCCTAAGGAAACGAAGGGTTACCAATTCTATCATCCCTTGGAACAAAAGGTGTTTGTTTCAAGGCATGCTGTATTTCTAGAAAAAGAATTTCATTTACAAGAAAACAGTGGGAGTGGCTTTGAAATTGATGAAGTTCAAGAAACTCCAATAGACATTACAGAGACACCGAGTCTAGGCCCACAACCGATAATTCATAATGATGAGCTATCAGTTGAACCTAAAACTACACCACCTCTTCGTAGGTCTGATAGGACATGCAACATTTCAGAGAGATACGGATTTCTCGTAAGTGAATCGAACGACGTGTTGCTCATTGGCGATGACGAACCTATCAGTTATGAAGATGTTCTGAAAAGTTCAGAAAGGGACAAATGGCTTGAAGCCATGAAGTCGGAAATGGATTCCATGTACGAAAATCAAGTATGGGACTTGGTTAACCCACCTGAAGGGATTAAACCCATAGGGTGCAAGTGGGTTTTCAAGAAGAAAACCGACATGGAAGGTAATGTTGTTACCTTTAAGGCTAGATTAGTGGCAAAAGGATATCGTCAGAAACAAGGAATTGATTATGACGAAACCTATTCGCCAGTAGCTATGCTTAAATCCATTCGGATGCTCCTAGCCATAGCAGCTCATTATGATTATGAGATATGGCAAATGGATGTGAAAACAGCTTTCCTTAACGGAAACCTGCTTGAGGACGTATACATGATACAGCCTGAAGGTTTCACATCGGTTGATAAAACCAAGGTATGCAAGCTTCGACGATCCATATATGGACTGAAGCAAGCATCTAGGAGCTGGAATATCCGTTTTGATGAGACAATCAAAAAGTTTGATTTCTCACAAAATCCTGACGAACCCAGTGTGTACAAGAAGGTTAGTGGGAGTGCAGTCGTATTCCTAGTATTATATGTCGACGACATCTTACTTATAGGAAACGATATTTCAGTCTTACAAACAGTTAAAATTTGGTTATCCAAACTTTCTCCATGAAAGATCTGGGAGAAGCAACCTATATCCATGGGATTAGAATCTATAGAGATAGATCAAAACGGTTGCTCGGTCTTTCGCAGTCTACATATATAGACCGAGTGCTAAAAAGGTTTAGTATGTCGGAATCCAAGAAAGGTTATCTTCCCATTAGGCATGGGATCAACCTTTCAAAGTCTATGTGTCCGCGCACAGAAGACGAGAGGATTTGTATGAATAAGATTCCCTATGCATCCGCGATAGGATCTATCATGTATGCTATGTTATGTACTAGGCCTGATGTATCATATGCTTTGAGCGTCACAAGCAGATACCAGTCGGATCCAGGAATGGATCACTGGGCGGCTGTTAAGACAATCCTTAAGTACTTAAGAAGAACTAAGGATGTGTTCCTAATATATGGAGAAGGAGATATGGTAATACGTGGGTATACAGATGCCAGTTTCCAGACAGATAAGGATGACTCCAAATCACAGTCTGGATACGTATTTACTTTGAATGGAGGCGCAGTGAGTTGGAAAAGTTCCAAACAAGACACCGTAGCGGATTCCACCACGGAAGCGGAATATATCGCAGCTTCGGAAGCAGCAAAGGAAGTAGTCTGGATCAAGAAGTTCGTCTCTGAACTTGGCGTGGTTCCAACCATTGATGATGCTGTGCCGGTTTACTGCGACAACAATGGAGCTATTGCACAAGCAAAGGAACCAAGGTCTCATCAGCGATCCAAACACGTGCTTCGCCGCTATCATCTGATCAGAGAGATTATAAGTAGGAATGACATACAAATTGAGAGAGTTCCCACTGAAAGGAATATAGCGGATCCTTTAACTAAGGCTTTGCCTCAAAGCAAGTTTGAGGGTCATGTTAGAGCCTGTGGTATTGGATACCGTAGCGATTGGCATTAGGCCAAGTGGGAGTTTGTTAGTGATATGAGAGAAGTGTCCTAAGGCAATCGCCTTATGATTGTAAAATATTTATATTAATAAATGATAATTCACTATTTGAGTATACATGCTTGTGTATTTGATTGGGATCTTAAACTCATCTACTGAATGTCCGCAATACAACTCACAACATAAGAGAATTTGTGATGAGATCACAACTAGTGATTATCTCTAAATGCGCAAATGTGAAGTATTGAAAATATCCCTAGTCGATGAATTGATAAAAATGGACACTATCAATTCTGTTGAGACTAGCATGGGTTATTCTCTAATCAGCTGATTCTCACTGGCTGGTGACATTGGGATGTCCGGAGATAAACATGGATGCTAGTTAAGGGAACTAGTTCATTGGAGTGACTAGCTGTAAGACTTCATATGGGAATCTACATGTAGATATGTCAATGAAGATCTTACTGCGGCTTAAGTGCGATGTTCCTTTGACTTGCGGTGTTCAAGTCATCTTGGTCATGGAGACTTATACTTTGACATCTTAAGCAAGCATCTCCAAGGAGGTGTGGACCCAGGATGATCGGGTATAAGCCGAAGTGCCCGAAGATGTTTGAACAGCCTACAAAGGATTCACCACTCCTTGCGAGGAGATGTTTACCCAGGCCTATCGTCGGATTGTTACTCAAAGCCTCTGGCCAGAGCATATCATGTTTAGAGTGAGAGTCTCTAAAATACATGAGAGTAATTAGAAATCCAAAGGACGAGTAAGACATTACTTGGGCTAGGTGTGACGTAGTCAGCCTAGTGGGGACTGACACCATTGACCGTGTCCTGAACCAAGTGGGTATAAGGTGGTGAAGGGAATGGGGCACGATTCATTAGAGCTGCTGAAGGGTTTCAGAATAATTTCTTCTGAGGTCAAACCGTTGATCTTTCGATTAATTGGGGATAATGATGTACTACTAGGTGCCACTCATGATCGTTCTATAATTAGTTAATTATAGACGGCCAACATAAATCGAAAGCCTATTTAGTCACACGCACTACGAGTAATCCGAGGGATTTAAAACGAGTTGAAAATTAGATTTTCCGATCAAGAGAAATAAGTCGAATCTGAGTTAGTCAGAGGCGCAATGGAAGCTAAAAATGGCTAAGTCTTTTGAAGGCTTTTTGGGCGAATTAAATGAGTTTAATTCGCGGCGGTTCGGGTTGGTTTTGGCCGGCCAAAGAGGGTGCCAAAACCCCTTTGGTGGCCGGCCACAATAAGAGGAGAAAACCAATTAATTTTGGTTTAATTAATAAGATAAATCCAGCGCGATTTATTTTATAAATTATGGATAAATAAATTTGTATAAAAAAGTTTATATAAATAAATTTATAGAAATTTATTCTTTTATGGAAGATTAAAATAATCCATGAATTGGGTTTATTTTAATTTTTTATAAAATCAATTATGAAATGGTTTTTCCATAATAAGAAAGTTTATAAATTTCTTATAAAATTTATTCTATAATTTAAAGAGAAGAAGAATTTGTTTTATTATAAATTAGTTATAATAAAACTTAGTTTAAACGGAATTAATTCATAAGAATTTATAGGATAAATTTCTTATGATAATTAATTTGTTTTATTATAAAGTTAGTTATAATAAAATTCATAAGAGAATTTATAGGATAAATTTTCTTATGATAATTAATTTGTTTTATTATAAATTGGTTTATAATAAAGACTCGGTTTAAACGGAATAATTAATAAGAAAATTTATAAGATAAATTTCTTATAACTAATTCCGTTAATTCTGTTTAGAGGGAGACTTAGCAAAGGAGTTGCTACTATATAAAGGAACCAAAGGCTAGCCCTTATTCCTAACGAAAATAATTAAGAGATTAATTATTCTCTCCCTCTCTCTCTTAATCCCTCCTCTCCTCCTTCTCCTTCTCTTCCCTTAGGGCCGGCGCCCACCCTAGCTTCCCTAGGGCCGGCGCCCAACCTACATCCAAGGTGGTGGAGGCCGTGAGCTTCAAGAAGAAGAAGGAGAACCCGAACACGAAGAAGAAGAAGCGGATAGCGATTCCTCTCTTCCCGGAATTTGATTCCGTTACTTCATTGGTTAGTTTTTCATTATTTTCTCTTATCCTTCTAGTTGTGCCTTCCGAGAATCTAGTAGTTCTCGTCGGCACAAAACTCATGACTTTGCGAAGTCATCCCGAAGAGAACTCGGCGTGGACGCGAATAGAGGCGAAGCTTCCAAGGGACGCTACGGTTGGATCTCGTCCCTTTCTTCAAGTTACGCGAGGTATAAAAGTAAATTAGTTTACTTTTCCGCAAACTTTTATTTTATGATTATGTCGATACACTATAAGGTTGCATGCTAGATACGAAGTTAAAATAATTTAGGAAATTATTTTATGCAAACTCTTCCGCTGCACGTAAAAATATTAAATTTTACGAACTCGTATCCTTGTCGATATGCACCCGGTCCCAACAACTTGTTATAGCCAACTCAAATCCAAACAGAGGCAACTCCACACAGATCAAAACCATAGTTATTTACCATTCAAAACAAAACGAATATGCTATAATTCAATCCAAGATAGCAAAACCAACACAGATCTACCTCCGAAAATAACCCTCGCACGCACACAAAGCAGAGACTATACCACAAACCCAATCAACAAGAAATACCAGCCTATAATGGCATTCAGCCAAACCTCGCAAGATCAAAGATCCCTTCCAAACAACACCAATACGATCAATCGTCAAAACAAAAACCAATCTCCTACACTACTCACGGCAGAAATGAAAGACCAACCGAATCCACCATTTCACTATCAAAAACTCAAACAAGACATTCATCAGAAAGCTTCACGGTGTAATAGGAAGAAAAGATCCAACACAAAACTCGGATACCCACCGTAGCATCATTCAATCCTCAACAGAATTGAAACTAGAAGGCTTAACACAACCCAATAATTCCCTTCAGATCCATACACAATACAACTCCTCAAAATATCCAAATCCTTACCTGATTTTGTGCCGGCAATGGCTTGGGATTCATCCGAAAAGAAGACGATGGCTAAGATGATTGGCTGGCTCTCACCACGGGCACTGGTGAATCGAGGCGCACGGGGAAGAAAGGGCGGTGATGGCACTCATCACGATCGACAACCATGGCGTCGCCGGAGGGCCTCGCTCGAAGGGGGTCGGCGCTAGGGCATCGCAACGGTGAGGAGAAGGTCGGGCGATGGCTTGGGTTCGAAAAGGGAGCGACGAGGAGGAAGGCTTCACTGACGGCTGCTGGCTGCAGCTAGGGCACGATGAGGGGAAGAAACCGGAAGAAGAAGGGGTCGACGCAGCGGCTAGGGCATCGCAACGAGGTGAAGAAAACGGCGCCTGCGGGTCTTGGCTGCGGCTAGGGCTCGAGAGAGAGGGCAGCGCCGGGTTGCAGCCGCAAGCTTTAAAACAAAAGGGGGCTTTTTGCAAAAAGGTCCCTCTACTTTTAGAAATTCGAATCTTGTCCTTAGGCTAAGGATTTTTCTTTTAGTTATTTAACCTTGCCATTTATTATAATCCCTAACTCTGCCAATACAATTTTCAAAAATTTTATTCTACCGGTTTTTAATTCGCCGTATTTAACAAATTTAGTGGCCAAATAATCCAATTTAATGAAAATTTGCAATTAAGTCCAAAATAAGAGTAAGTTCTAAAACCTAGGACAATTTCACAATTAAGCAATAAAAACATAGGTCAAACATGGATTTTAGCAATTAAAATAATCAACGAAAATGGTATCTATCAACTCCCCCTCACTTAAGCTTGAGCGTCTCGTGAAACAACTAAATATGTATCCCCTAGATTTCTTAAGCATAATTAGAAGCAAATGAAAAGAAATTACCTAAGGTTGTCAATTCTCAAAAATCTAAGCTCTATGGATTAGTATCTTGTCCTTAAATCAACAACTTAGCCTTTTCATCCATCATGATTCATTGAGATGAATTTAACTCACTAGCCTTTCAAGGAAAACTTTGGGTGGCTCTCTTCTTAAGTTCTAAGTAAATGATGAAAGTGGAGCTCACTCAAACACACATGCTTCTTGCACTACCATAGGCTTGCTTATTATTTAATCTCCACCATTATTCATGATTAGGATCAACATCTACAAAAACAAGTGAAAAACATAGAAAATGGTAAGGAATGGAATAAAAACCAAGATAATGGAAAAATTGATGGAGTGGGAGACTTGGTTGCTCAAAAATATTTCCAATATGCTTTGCCCTCTTGACAGTCCTCTAGTGCTATAAAAAGTGTGATGGAGTAAACTTTTGCCTTGCCCTTCAAAAATTCAATGAAAAGACCTTTTTAGTTCCTTTGTGCCAATTTTCCACCTTGCTTGCCAACTTCGCTTCCTTCATTCTTCTTTTCTGATTTTTTTTCTTTTTTTTTTCTTTCTCTCTAGTAAAGTTGGGAAAGTAGTGATGCAAGGCTTGGGTTTGGTTGATATTACCTTCACTGATCTCATGGAGCCAAAATTCCAATTTTTGTACCAACTTTGTGTCTCTTTTTTTTTCTTCTTTAAACTGTTTTCCCCTTTTTTTTTCTCACGGCCAGCTGCTACTTCTTTTGTTCTGGTCTTCATTTGTTTAGTTGGAGACTTGCTGACCAGGAACTAGCTCCAATCCAACACTAATGCCGTGATCTTCCAAGGAGTTTCCACTTCCTATTTTTGCATCTGCCTTCATATGTTTCTGCATTAATTAGTTTCTGAATTTTTGTTTCCACAGCAGTCAATTGATTTCGGAACTGGCACTCTCTGATCATGTGTAAGATTCATAAACATGAACTCTACTTGAAACTTTGGCACAATTTCCTCACTTGGCACAGATTTTTGCATCACTTCCAGATAAGTCCAGCTGCTGTTCAGCTTGTCTTCAGCTTCCAACACTCGGCAGCAACAATGGCAACTCAGATTTCTTCAATTGTTAGCAAACTTTGCATTTGATTCCATTCCGAACAGTTGAATTCCATATTTTTTTCTCACAACTGCAATTCTGCTATTATGTGCCATTTAAAACCTTGGCATAGCTTTTTTTCTTCTTCTTCTTGATTTTAGATCTGCCCAGCTGCATTCGAACTTCTATTCAAATTATCTTCAGCTGGAGTTCAACTTGTAGCAACATGTTACTGGTTTCCTGAGCAAGGTACAGCTGCAATCCAGATTTTCTCACAATGTTCTGATTTTTCAGCCAAGTATAACTGCAATTCAACTCTCCAAATGTTTCTTTCTTCTTCTGTTCTGATTTCATCCAATTTTCTATTGGTGCAGAAATGCACCTAAGTCAAACCTGTGTTTTGATAATGGCAACATAGGTCAAAAGTTAAGTCTTTCTTGTTTTCTAACAAGTTAATCAAGTGTGCAGGAAAAGCCCTAGCGAAGGACTGCTAGGCACTAGCAAAGGAATGCCAGGAAAGAAAGCCCTAGCGAAGGATTGCTAGGCAACTGGCGAAGGACGGCCAGCATCAAGCCCTAGCGAAGGACTGCTACGCACTGGCGAAGGACTGCCAGCACCAAAGCCCTAGCGAAGGACTGCTAGGCAACTGGCGAAGGACTGCCAGTTTACAAGACCTGACAAAGGACCGTCAGGCTAAAGTCCAACCAAAGGAACGGTTGGCATCAGGTAAATTCTCCCGAGAGGAGTAGGTGAGGACGCGTTCCCCGTCGAGGGAACAGTAGGCGTCGGTTCGACCTAGGGCTCCATTTTGGAGACCAAAGTCAGAACCAAGACAGCTAAGGCTGTATAAAATTGTTTTATTGTGTTTTGGACTAACCCTGAATGCAGGACCGAAGGAATGTGTGTCTGCAACTCAGAGAGCCTCAAAGGAGTGAGGTAGCAGCTGAGTAAGGTGCCGTGAGTGTCCAGGGCGCCCTCAAGGTGAACCAGAACCAAGCGAAGCAAAAAGAGCTTCGGCTGCTTAATGGGCAAGGCGGCCTCAGCAGCGAAGGCGCCTTCGTCAGTGAAGGCGCCCTCAGCAGCCAGGACGCCTCCCCGCCCAAGACTGCGAGGCTTCAGCTTATCCACAGCGAGATTTCTGCGCGGAAGAAGTCAGCCAAGGCGCCCTCTGCGACCAGGGCGTCCCAGAGGTCAAACCTCATCCCTATTCCGATGGGATAACACTTGACCGAGCGAAGCGCGGATCGACTGACACGTGGCAGGGCGCCCCCGAAGTCTAGGGCGCCCTAGGTACTATAAATAGCACCCCTCGACCACAAGCTTGACATCAACTTCATTCCAAAGCTTCCACGCTCTTTTACGCTCGCGCCTTGCTCTAGAAACGCCTCACCTCGAGCCGACGACGTCCCGCTGCCCCGAAAAGAATCGATACACTCCGGACGTCGGTAACGAAGAGCTTATTATTTTATTATTATTTTATTGCACTCTCTTTTGTAATTGAAATCATTGTAACCTATTTGCGCGAATATAGAATTGCCTAAAGTAAACGGTCAACGACCGTGGGCCTTGGAGTAGGAGTCGACACAGGCTCCAAACCAAGTAAAAACCACTGTATCTTTGTGCTGTGTCTCGTATTTTTATTTCCGCTGTGCACTTACTCTTAGTTTTCCGAAAAAGAGTGATTTCCGATATTCACCCCCCCTCTATCGGGTTTTCACGATCCAACAAGTGGTATCAGAGCGGGGTTTTCAAACTTGGTGCAACCACCAGTTTGAAATTTTTTTTCGGATTTTTTTTTCTTTCGAATTTAATTAATTTTTTTTTAATTATCTTTATCCCGCACTGCTAATCCAAGACCAAGTTTTGGGACACCTTTGTTTGTAAGTTTCCATTTACAGAACAAATATCTATGCAAGAGGGATTCAGCACCGCTAGACCTCCACTCTTCAGTGGAGAAGACTTTTCCTACTGGAAAAGTCGCATGGAGGTCCACCTGAAAACTCAGGTGGACATGTGGATCATTATCCAGTCCGGTCTGGAGATCCCCCGAAATGCGGAAGGACTTCCACAAAGCTACTCGGAGTGGGACAACACTCTAAAGCGCAAGATAGAAGCCGACGCAAAAGCAATGCAAACCCTACAATGCGGGCTGACAAAGGAAGAGCTGAACCGAGTGGGCCCCTTCAACAGTGCAAAAGAGCTATGGACAAAACTGATCGAGCTGCACGAAGGGACTTCGGACACCAGGATCAGCAAAAGGGATCTGCTACTGAATAAACTCTACACTATCAAAATGGCCGACAACGAAACAGCTGCCCAGCTCCACGCACGAATCCAGGAGCTAATGAACGGTCTTCACACAATAGGTCACAAGGTTGAAAACCGTGACCTAATACGGTATACTCTAAACGCCTTTCCTAGAAACACCTTGTGGGCATCTATGGTAGATGCATACAAGGTCTCTAGAGATCTTTCTAAAATAAAATTAGATGAGGTGTTTTCCGAACTAGAACTGCACGAACAAACTAACACCAATGTGGTCGAGAGAGGTGTTGCATTTCTTGCAAGCAAAACTCAAAAGACAACGAAGAAGAAGCCCGAACCTGAACCCGAGTCTAACTCTGACTCAGATTCAGAAGATGAAGAAGGAGAACAAACTAAGCTGGTCCGGCTCGCTCGGAACTACTACAAGGAGCTGACGAACCGAACCAACAAAAGGAAAATCGGCCGAAGAAAGGACGAACCAACTGAACCCGCGAACAAGCCTAATGTGACCTGCTACGAGTGCAAGAAAAAGGGCCACTACAAAACAGAGTGTCCAAATCTGAAAGAGTCCAAGAAGACGAGAAGAAAGAAGGCGCTACAAGCAACCTGGGACAAGTCTTTCTCAGAAGAAGAAGAAGAGGCACCTCAGTCCAATCTCCTAGCTCTGACCACCTCAGAAAAAGTCGAGTCAGAATCAGAACAAGAGGACGACGAGCTGACCTTCACAGAAGTCGGAGAAATAAAGGTAACTGGTTTTAATAAATTGCAATTAAGTGAGTTGATTTCTTTTCTTTCTCGAGACTTGGCTAAAGCCAAACTCTGAGTCGAATCCCTCCGACAGGAAGTAAAACTCCTGAAAGAGGGAGCTGACTCTAAACCCTTAACCGAGAAGGTTCAGGAAGGAACTTCTACTCATGTTGAAAAACTTGAAAAGGAGAACTCCTCCCTGAAAACTCAGGTTAAGGAATTTAGAACAGCTTTAGAACGATTTACTTCTGGTTCCAAGGGTCTTGACATGATCCTTGGAAAACAGAAATCAGTTCTAAATCGATCCGGACTTGGCTACCGAACCAAATCCCGATAAAGATCATATTTGTCTGTACTGAATCAGTCCAGAGGAAAAATTAAGGCATGGGTACCTAAACTGTGCCTGAACAAACCAACTGGATCAAATCAGTATTGGATCCCCAAGGACAAGATTCACATCTTGCCTAACCATCACCGTGGCTTTAGTCCAGGGGGAGCCAAACTGAAAACTATTTTCATTATTAGATAAACTTGTTATTATTGATTTAAATTGCTTGATTGTTTGCCTGTTTATTTAATTTCTGCAAATTACCATGCTTAGACTTAGGCTAGTTTAAGGACCAAACAAACTTAACTGAAACTTGAAACATAGTATTGGGTGGAGGTGAGATGATAATACGTTGGGGAAACCAATTCTAATAAGATCAAGTTTACTTGGTCTCTTTAGACTGGTGAAACCAGCCGAAGCTACCGATCCAAAATTCAAACTAGTTAGACCAGAAATTTTTCAAAGAATAATTTGAAAATGAAATTTCGTTAAAAGGCTTTGTCAAGGAAAGGGTGGATGATCCCATAAGGCTTCGGCCAAAGAAGGCCTAGTGCCTCGCCAAGACCTGGAAGCCAATTTTTGAAATTCAAATTCAAATTAATTTTTGTCAAATTCGAATCTAACACAAAATTTCAGTTAAGTATAGATTTAAAACATCTTTTCAAAAATTTCAAAATTAATTAATTAAACTTTCAAAATTTAATTATCCTTCAAAATTAATCAAAATTTTTAAAATTTTTCAAAACTATCAAAAACTGTCTCACAAAACCTATAAGGTTAACGTGATTGAAAACCCTAGATTTGGGTGAGACAGACTAGGCAGTGAAACTCAATTTAAGGTATTCCTGATTCTAATTGGATCCAAATCAAGAAAATTCTTTATGCGTAGGGACATAAAGATTTGGACCAATGGATGGTGGATAGCGGTTGCTCCAGACATATGACTGGAGACAAATTGAAGTTCACCAAGCTCAAACTCAAAAACCTAGGCTCAGTAGCATTTGGCAATAATGCTACACTCAAGGTAATTGGGTCAGGTAATATTGAGCTTAAATCTGATTTCATTATTAAGAAAGTTTTATTGGTTGAAAACTTTAATTTTAACTTGCTTAGCATAAGTCAGTTATGTGATTCTGGTTATATAGTTACCTTCAACAATTCCAACTGCCTGATTAGAAATGAACAAGACTCAGAAATCATACTTAAGGGCACGAGGAAAAACAATGTATACACTATAAATCTTCCCCTTATACCCAAATGCATGTTAACACAATTAGAACAATCAAACCTCTGGCATAGGAGATTAGGTCATACCAATTTAACAACTATCTAAAAAATTACCCAACTTGTCTTAATCAAAGGTATCCCCAAAATCAAAAATAATGAAAACCTAATATGTGAATCATGTAATCAAGGTAAACAAACCAAATCCAATCATAAACTAATCCAGTCTGATTTAACTCAAAACACACTTGTGCTCCTGCACCTTGACCTATTTGATTCACATGGAGCCAAGTCACTAAGCGGGAACCGATACTGCTTAGTAATAGTTGATGATTACTCTAGGTTTACCTGGGTCAGGTTCTTAAAAACCAAAGATGAAACTCTAAACCTATTTATTGAATTCTGTAAACTAATTGAAAATCAAAACGACACTAAAATTAAAAGACTTAGGAGTGATCATGGGGGAGAATTTGAGAATCAACAGTTTGAGGAATTCTGTAAGATAAATGGGTATTTACATGAATTTTCATGTCCTAGAACCCCCCAACAAAATGGGATAGTCGAGCGAAGGAATAGAACATTACAAGAAGCCGCTAGGGCTATGCTCAACGAATTTAAATTAGCAAATCAATTTTGGGCAGAAGCAACTAGTACAGCCTGTTATATCCAAAATAGGGTTTTGATTAACAAACGACACAACAAAACCCCCTATGAACTATACTACCATAGACTACCAAACCTACATTACCTGAGGGTCTTTGGGTGCAAAGTCCATATCCTAAACACCAAAGACTATTTAGGAAAATTTCAATCCAAGACAAACCCAGGTATTTTCCTAGGATATTCAACAACAAGTAGAGCCTATAGGGCTTACAACAAACAAACTAAGAAAATTGAAGAAACAACAAACTTAATTTTCGATGAAGAAATCAATTCAACATCTAATAATCCAGACCCAATTTCATCAAACTCTGACCAAGAAAATAATGAACAAATTATTGAACCATTAATTGAATCCTTAAACGAACTAACCATTGAACCAATTAATGAATCAACTGAATCAAGTATCCAACCAACAAATAAACCAGCCCAAAGAGTCGAATCAAATAGTGAACCAAACCGACCAGCCGGACCTGAGGCTGAACCAAGCTCTAGAAGAACCAAGAAACCCAGACTCAGTCACCCAACTGATCAAATTGTGGGTGATCCAACTCAAGGAGTCAGGACTATATCCTCCTATAGAAACCTTAGTCAAATAGCTATGATATCGAAAATTGAACCCAAAACTATAGATGAAGCCCTACCTGACCCTGACTGGATCATAGCTATGCAAGAAGAATTAGCCCAATTTGAAAGGAACCAAGTCTGGGAACTAGTGCCTAAACCTGAAGGCAAATCCATCATAGATACTAAGTGGGTCTTTAGGAATAAACTAAATGATCAAGGAGAAATAGTCAGAAATAAAGCCCGCTTAGTAGCAAAGGGTTTCAGCCAAGTAGAGGGATTAGACTACGATGAGAAATATGCCCCAGTAGCTAGACTTGAATCCATTAGAATGTTGTTAGCCTTTGCATCCCATAAAGGATTTAAATTATATCAAATGGATGTAAAGTCAGCCTTCTTAAATGGATTCATTAAAGAAGAAGTGTATGTAGGATAACCCCCAGGGTTTGAGGACTTAGATAAACCTAACCATGTTTATAAACTAACCAAAGCATTATATGGGCTAAAACAAGCACCTAGGGCATGGTATGAACGGTTATCAACATATTTAACATCCAAAGAATTTAAACAAGGCCAAATTGACTCAACCTTATTTATTAAAACCCTAGGAAAAGATATATTTATTGCCCAAATTTACGTAGATGATATAATCTTTGGATCCACCAACACCAACTTCTTAAAAGAATTTGTCAAGATAATGGAAGAAGAATTCGAAATGAGCTTGGTTGGTGAGCTTACTTTTTTCCTAGGACTACAAATCAAACAAACTAGGGATGACAACTACGTTCATCAATTTAAATATGCTAAAGAGTTAATAAAGAAATTTAAAATAGATAACTCTAAAAGTATAAGTACCCCTATGGCCACTAATGTAAAAATAGATAGTGACCCTGATGGTAAACCAGTAGACCTTAAACTCTATAGGAGTATGATAGGTAGCCTACTGTACCTTACAGCCAGTAGACGTGATATTTTGTTTGATGTAGGGATGTGTGCTAGATACCAAACCTGTGCTAAGGAAACGCACTTAGCAGCCCTAAAAAGAATACTAAGATATGTAAAGGGCACCTTAGATGTAGGGATTTGGTATTCTAGGTCCTCCACTTTTGATTTGACAGGATACTCAGATTCTGATTATGCTGGCTGTAAATTAGATAGAAAGAGCACAAGTGGAAGCTGCCTACTGTTAGGTCAAAGTCTAGTTAGTTGGTGCAGCAGAAAATAACACTGTGTAGCTCTATCCACAACTGAAGCTGAATATGTGGCCTTAGGAGAGTGTGTTGCTCAACTGTTATGGATGATGCACACACTTAAGGACTTCCAACTCAACTACACCCAAACTCAAGTATTTATTGACAATATAAGTTTAATTAATTTAACTAAGAACCCAATCCAACACTCCAGAACCAAACACATAGAAGTCAAACATCATTTTGTTAGAGACCATGTAGCCAGGGGTGAAATAGTACTTAAGTATATTGACTCTAAATCCAACTTAGCTGATATATTCACAAAACCCTTACCTGAATCAGAGTTTAGTTCACTAAGAAGGCAGTTAGGATTGTGTTCTGTAGAATAGGTTAAAAGTATTCTTAAAATTGGTTTTAAAATAGAATTTGAAAAATTGCTTTACTCAATTTCAA
This sequence comes from Boesenbergia rotunda, assembly GCA_024364735.1. Lineage (NCBI taxonomy): Eukaryota > Viridiplantae > Streptophyta > Magnoliopsida > Zingiberales > Zingiberaceae > Boesenbergia > Boesenbergia rotunda. The sequence goes on along the minus strand of JAGFNQ010001859.1, from coordinate 34,041 downwards.
AATCAGTTTTCATTTTTTTTCTCGACTTAGTGTTATTTTTATTTAAAAACTACCCCCTTTTAAAATTAGGGCTTTTTCGAAAATGGACCTAGCCTAGGCCCTAACTGTAGAACTGCATGCACCTATAGACTTAGAAGCCAGCATCTCACAAGCACCTTAGGGTACTTTTGATTGATAACCTAGAAAGGGTTGAGATGCTTAGGTCTTTGCCTTAATTCAAGATGCTTTAAGTCAGTGCATCTGCAGTAATTGGGGCACTAAATACAACTTATACAGCAATCAAGTTAAGTGTCAAGCATAGAAAATCTAACTTGAACAGAAACACTTAACTTGACTAACCCTAGCAAAAACTACTGTATATAACAGTTAGTAAGTAGCTAATTGGGTTAGACAGGTCCCAACAGAGAAAATTGATTGATTTAGTGTAAATCTAACTGATTCAGTACAACAAATTGTTATTTATTTTCTTTATTCATGCTGCATTTATCTGTTTTGATATATGGCAAAGGGGGAGAGAAAGAGATAGGAAAAGAGAAAAATTATTTTTTCTAAATTTTAAATTATTTTTTTTCTAAATTTTTCCGTTATTCAAAAAGGTTCAAAAACATACTTATCCTTTATGAAAGCTAAGGCTGTATAAAATTTTTCCGTTATGAGAGGAGTCGGTGAGGATGTGTTCCCCGTCGAGGGAACAGTAGGCGTCGGTTCGACCTAGGGCTCCATTTTGGAGACCAAAGTCAGAACCAAGACAGCTAAGGCTGTATAAAATTGTTTTATTGTGTTTTGGACTAACCCTGAATGCAGGACCGAAGGAATGTGTGTCTGCAACTCAGAGAGCCTCAAAGGAGTGAGGTAGCAGCTGAGTAAGGTGCCCTGAGTGTCTAGGGCGCCCTCAAGGTGAACCAGAACCAAGCGAAGCAAAAAGAGCTTCGGCTGCTTAATGGGCAAGGCGGCCTAAGCAGCGAAGGCGCCTTCGTTAGTGAAGGCGCCCTCAGCAGCCAGGGCGCCTCCCCGCCCAAGACTGCGAGGCTTCAGCTTATCCACAGCGAGATTTCTGCGTGGAAGAAGTCAGCCAAGGCGCCCCTCTGCGACCAGGGTGCCCCAGAGGTCAAACCTCATCCCTATTCCGATGGGATAACACTTGACCGAGCGAAGCACAGATCGACTGACACGTGGCAGGGCGCCCCCGAAGTCCAGGGCGCCCTAGGTGCTATAAATAGCACCCCTCGACCCCAAGCTTGACATCAACTTCATTCTAAAGCTTCCACGCTCTTCTACGCTCGCGCCTTGCTCCAGAAACGCCTCACCTCGAGCCGATGACGTCCCGCTGCCCCGAAAAGAATCGATACACTCCGGACGTCGGTAACGAAGAGCTTAATATTTTATTATTATTTTATTGCACTCTCTTTTGTAATTGAAATCATTGTAACCTATTTGCGTGAATATAGAATTGCCCAAAGTAAATGGTCAACGACCGTGGGCCTTGGAGTAGGAGTCGACACAGGCTCCGAACCAAGTAAAAACCACTGTGTCTTTGTGCTGTGTCTCGTATTTTTATTTCCGCTGTGCACTTACTCTTAGTTTTCCGAAAAAGAGCGATTTTCGATATTCACCCCCCCCCTCTATCGGGTTTTCACGATCCAACATTTTCTTCACTTGAAATCTGCTTCCAACTAGATTTTCAGTTCTGTCCTGACCTAGAAATCTTCCAATAGAAAGGCTGCTGCAATTTAGAACCACTGCAGACAAGAGCTTTTACCTGAAACTTGGCATATCCTTCACTTTTGGCACAGATTTGTGCCTTGAATTCAGATCTGTCCCGGCCTAGAAATTCAAGAACAGCTCCCAACAGATTTTTCAGTTCTTTGCAGCTTACCTTGCCTTCAGTTTTTATCATTTCAACAGTTTGGATTTCGGCCATGGCACAATTGTCTTCAAGTTGATACACTAATTTTTGCTCAGACTCTTCTTTCTTCTTTCGAAATGATCACAGAATGTTTTTCCTTTTTGGCATGGCACAGGTTTTCAGATTTTTCCATTGCTTGCCACTTGAATCTTCAAAATATGATAAGGATGCTAGATCTCCAATTGCTTCTATCTCTCTTGCTCATTTTTGGCACCAAACATCACTCACTTGGCACATGAATTTTTTTTTTAAAATGAAGTGCCTCTTTGATACCAATCTTTCCCAAAACACTAGTCACTCCCCCACACTTAAATCTTTGTCCGTCTCGGGCAAAGTAGCATTAGAAATAAACAAGCCGATAGAAAAGTGGGGTTAAGAGTAGGAAATAGGAAAGACAAATAGAATGAATATTATTTTTGCCAAAATTTTATATGGAAAAGAAACAAGCTGAAATATGGCATAGATGTGATCCAATCATTGAAATATGATTTTGAAAGAACCTAAGCAAGTTCTAGAGTACAATAACATATATGTGTCACAAATATAAGGCTAAACCTCACTAGGCAAAAATAACTCATCTCAAGTTCTCAATTAAGAATTTAAAGCAAAGTAGTACTCAAGCATCCAAGATTTCATCCATGAGTTCAAACCCTAAGTTTTAATAATCAAATTTAATTTATTTTCCAAGAGATTCTAAAATGCTATGGAGATAACCTAAGGGATACATTTATTCCTAATTATGCAAGAAAAAGTGCTAAAACAAAAGACATGGTATTTACAATGACTTTTATTCAATACTAATGTATTTATTAGCAAAAACTTATTTTAAAAGTGAAAACATGCAATAAAGGAAAAGGCAAGAAAGATCAAACTCCCTTTATTTCTGGCGGTTGGAGTCTATCAAGAAACAGCCTCCATCATGGTAGTGGAGGAGTCTGTATATGCGAAAGAGCTTCTTTTATTTGTTCAACTTCACGGTGCATCGCTCCCCCACACTTGGACTGTACATCAATCTGTTCAGGTGGCCGAAGGTTATTTAGATACAAGACCCATGTAAGAGGTGGAATTTTTCGAATTAAAGTAAAATCTACTCCCTCTTTATTCTTTTTGAAACACCTTCCAGGAGGTTTGAGTCTATTCAGATGAAGCATCCACTCCAGAAGTCTTTGGGGTCCTGCAAGGTAAGAAAGAAATGAAACACTATCAGTATTTGTATAAAATGTATCCAAAAATGCATCACATCCAATAAAATCAATTCTTGGTGCCTCAATAAATTTTTCACAATTATTTCCTACAAAATTTGCATCCAGGAACTCTTCACAAACAAAGAAATCAATTTTTGGCACTTCAATAGAAATATCACAATTATTTTCCATCAAGCATGTATCAAGCAATGTGTCACAACCAATAAAATCAATTCTGGGTCTGAGATTTTCTAAAGGAAAAGAAGAAATACTTACCTGATCATGCTGAAAAATGTCTGTCGGGTCTATAAGAAATACCTCCATCTCAGGCTCAAATTCTGGTGGACATTCAACTGGAATAGGTGATCCTTGGGTACTTGCTCCAATCATGCAAGTCCCTACACTTTCTGGAAATGGTGGTGGTCCCTGGGGCTCTGTGCAATCCCCTACACCTGTAGAATAATCTCCTGTGCATGCCTCCTTAGCAATACCTGCAACAACCTTATTAAAAAGATTAGGGCTATCAAGAACAATATCATCACAAAATAGAAAACAAGAAAAATCAAGTAAAGCTTCCTCTGAAATCAACTCCCCTCCCACTATGTCAAATGTACCATCGTCATCAATGATCTGTGCCTCAACAGTCTCATCTGCGGTGTCCAAGCTCAGAATAGAGTGATCTCCCCTAGGGTCCTTCATGGCGTCGAAAATGCTAAACTGGACTACTGTGTCTCCTACCTCCATCCAAAGGGTGCCAGCATACACATCAATCTTAGTTTTGGCCGTCTTCAGAAAAGGCGTTCCAAGGATAAGTGGGGATCTACGTGCAAGGTACTCTCCTTCTATGTCTCGAATGTAGAAGTCTGCAGGGAAAATCAACTCCTTCACTTTAACCAACACATCTTCAATAACCCCTGCCGGGCGGGTCTGGCTTCTGTCTGCTAGCTGAATCACAACTCCCGTGGGCTGTAGAGGACCAATGCCAAGCATCTGGAAGACTGTCCTGGGCATGACATTAATAGAAGCTCCTAAATCAAGCATGGCATCATGTAGCGTAGTGCTTCCTATCTCACAAGATACAGTAAACATGCCAGGGTCTTCACATTTCTGAGGTATGGCATGGATAAGTGATGAAACATTCTTCCCCATGCTGACCAACTCATTTTCCTTAAGCTTCCTCTTGTTAACACATAGGTCATTCAAAAATTTTGCATATTTAGGAACATGTTTAATCATTGTCAGCAAGGGTACATTAATTTCAACTTTACTAAAAAGTTTTACCAGCTCATTGTACTCTTTTGCTTTCTCCTCCTCTACGTGTCTTTTGGTAGGAGTTCTTACTTGTGGAAAAGGCAAAGGCACCCTAAATTCTTCCTCTAGAATCGAAGATGGAAGGGCTGAATTGTGAGCTGCTACCCTGTTTTTTGAAGCTGCTGTAAAATCCGTTTCGCCACTGATTTCTTCTCTGTTTTTCACCAAAATTGGGGGATTGCTTGAGGAAGGAGTTGGGCACGGGCTAGGGGTGGTATCTACTGAATTTGGAGTGCTTTTGGCACTGATTTGGGCTGGAAATGAACATGCTGCCCTGTTTTCAGAAAATTCAGCTCTTGGGTCATTTTGAGTTGATGCCACCTTCCCACTCCTCAAATAAATAGCGATAACATTTCCCTTTGGGTTGGGAACAGCTTGGGAAGGTAGTTGGCTTGATCCTTGAGCTTTAAGTTGATTCACATCATTAGCCAATTGTCCCATTTGCCTTCCGAGGTTTTGTAAAGCTCCAATGATATCATCATGCTGTAATTGTTGGAATTGGGGCTGATTTGAGTTCTGAAATTGCTGTTGAATTGGATGATAAGTAGGTTGGAATGTGGGTTGAATTTGCTAAGAATTACAGCCTTGAAAATTCTGATTTTGCAGTTGAAATGGTTGTTGTGGAGATTGAAATTGATTGGGCTGAAATTCTTGATTGTGTGGCTGAAAACTTTGATTCCAAGACTGGAAATTTTGCTGGTTTTGAGGTTGGAAAGTTGAGAATGGTTGAAATCCTTGCTGCCCTTGCTGATATTGCTGGAATTGAGGTTCAAATTGCTGAAATTGTTGCTGAGTTTGTTGAAAATTAGGCTGAAAGGGAGGCTAAAAATTTTGGTTTGATGGCTGAAAAACTTGCTGATTATTCTGAGTTTGCTGGGGCTGTTGGAAATTCTTAGAGGCTGCTGTGAGGGCTGCGTTTGAGGGTTTTGTTGGCAGAAAGCGTTCCCGTATCTCAAATTTGGATGATTCCTCCAACCGGGGTTATAAGTAGAGGAATAAGGATTGTTTCTTGCTTGAAATTGTCCTCTTACTAATGCTGCTACTATCTCGTCCTGTTGGAGGGTGGGGCATGAATCTGAGGTGTGCTCTTGACTAGAGCAAATGCCACACACACTCATCACTTGATTAGATTGTGGAGTTGCAGAAAGATTTGAGCCTTGATTTGCATTATTAACCTTCAATTCCTTAATAAGTGATGTGATCTCTGCCAATGAATTCCTTATCACTTTCTGATCAGTGGGAACTACCTGAACTTCACCCACTCCTGTGGTGGTCAAGGCTCTGCTTCCAAATTGTTGGGAATTCTCAGCCATATTAGAAATTAGCTCCCTAGCTTGCATTGGCGTTTTGTTCACTAGGGCCCCTCCAGCTGCAGCATCTATCATGATTCTATCAATCTACAGCAATCCCTCATAAAAGTATTGAATCAATAATTGCTCGCTGATCTGATGCTGGGGGAAACTTGAACACAACTTGTTAAATCTCTTCTAGTAATCATATAGCGTCTCACCAACCACTTGCTGAATTCCACAGATGCTTTTTCTGATTATAGCTGTTCTGGAGGCTGGGAAATACTTTTCCAAAAATGCTTTCTTCATGGAGATCCAACTAGACACATGCACCGTGGGTAGATAGTAAAACCAGTCTTTTGCTGCTCCTGTCAGTGTGAAGGGAAAAGCTCTCATCTTGATATCTTCTTCAGAAATGCCCTGAGGCTTCATAGTAGAGCATACAACATGGAATTCGTGCAGGTGTCTGTTTGGATCCTCTCCAGATAATCCCTAAAACTTGGGCAATAAATTGATGAGTCCAGATCTGAGCTCAAAATCTTCCGCCAGCTCTGGATAAGCTATGCTGGAGTACTGAAATGCAGCATCTGGTGTTGCGAGCTCCTTCATGGTTCTCTGGTGATCTGCTGTAACGCCCGCTTTTTTTTTTCTTAAGCAGCGTTACGTTAACATACCTAGGGCATGTAGACATCATAATGCAGCGGAAATCTTTAACTTACTCCTACATGCACTTACTACCATTTCTAGCATCATAACATAGGAACATAGCATAGTAACTTTATACTTAGCATCGTATCATACTTAGCATCATGTCATTCGTAGCATCATGTCATACTTAGCATCATGTCATAGAGTCATACTCAAGCACATAATAATAAAGGTAAAGTTCTATCATAAAATGAGCAACCATATCGCTCCTTGGCCAAGTCACTATCACACACATTCTTTGATGCCCTCCTGCTGCTTCCTTACTGTCCCTTTGCATGATCTGCGGTATAAGAAAATAAGACTATAAGCACACAGGCTTAGTAAGACTCTTTCCTACTCACTAAAACCATTCATCATTCAATCATGAGCATATAAGACATTAGCATACTTAGTGCTTTACTTAGAACATAAGCCTTTTCATCACTTAGCACACCTTCGTCATGACATAAGCATAACTTCATCACATTCATAGCATGGCATAAACATATCCATAAGAACATTCATGGCATGACACGATACTTGGCATAGACATAAACATCGTAAACATTCATAGCATGGCATAGTGCGTGGCGTAAACATAGACATAATACACATAATCTCATAAACATTCTTAGCATGACATGAACCTAAATAAAATCACGGCGTCCTAACTCAGCTTAACATAATTAAATCATGGCATCATGAATTATTATGGACATAATTAAAATCATGGCATTCTAACTTAGCATAAATATAATTAATTCATGGCATCCTAAACTAGCATGAACATAAATAAATCATGGCATTCTAACTTAACATAAAACTAGTTAAATCATGGCATCCTAAGCTAGCATGTACATAAATAAATCATGGCATCCTAAACTAGCATGAACATAAGTTAATCATGGCATTCTAGACTAGCATGAACACAATCAAATCATGGCATCATATATTAACATGAAACATAAACAAAATCATTTGCGTAAACATACCTTGCATAAACTTACTATGCATACTATTCTTATCATAAATATAATGCATAACATGGATGGATACATGTGGCAATTGCATATATATATATATATAGATGCTTAATCTTTAAAAACATGCTTTTAAAATATCATAACATTCATTGGGCCCTGGCTTGTACCACATTCATTCATCATATGCGCGCATCCCTAAGTAAATATGAGGTAGCTAATCTCGACCTACTAGGGTAAGGACAGCTTCATCGGTAGTCCCGAACCGTAAGGACAGCATCATCGGTAGTCCCGAACCGTGGACAGCATCATCGGTAGTCCAGAACCGTGGACCTTACTTAGGTCTGGTACAAGCCCATAAAATAAAATATAATGCTTTCACATGCTTTCCATTCATCATCATTCATTCATCATACTTGTCATTCATCATCATTCATTCATCATACTTAACATCATCGTTATGCCCTAAAGGCATGTACTTTAACCTCATTCATAAGACATGGCATACTTACATCTTATTCATAAAACATGGCATAACCTTCATAAACATGGCATATCATTCATAAACATGACATATCATTCATAAACATCTATGACTTAACATATAATTCATGACATACAAACTAAGGGTTTAGTTAACATAGAACTTCTTCCATCTTACTAAGCATCTTTGGAGATTTAACCCAACCCTAGCCCTAGGTTATGTCCTTGGCCGAAAGTCCCCAAGGAACCCTAGGTCAATGAAACTTCATATAACCTCCCAACTAACATCCCATACATACATACTAGGCCATAGGGAACATTTAATCCCATACTTAAGGCCAACCCTAATCCTTTAACCCTAAACTTTCTCTTGGCCGAAACTTCAAGGCCATGGGGGTATGGAAAAATTCCATTAAAACCCCAAATCAATTGCTTAAACATCAACCATACCTTACCATAGGGCCATTGGGGCCCTTACTTGAAATAAGTCCTAACTTCCCACCCTATTAGGGTACTTGGCCGAAACCTATAGGGTCTCAAAGCTATGTGAAACATTCACATAATCACCCTCCATCTCTCTTATATCATGTTAATACATCAGACACATGCTTGGGGTTTTAGACCCAACTCCACCCATGAGGTCTTGTTGTTGGCTGAAACCCTAGGGTACTCCAAAAATTCCCAAAAATTATACATAACCTCTAAACATCTTAAGGGAACATTAAATAACATTATAAATATTTTTGGCATAATTATAGACTTTAAAATCATAGTGGCCGAAACCCTCCATCCTAGGGTTCTTGGTTTTGCTTCTTTCATGTTGGCCGAAACCCTAGGGTGTCCTAGGTACTCTAAAAATTCCCAAAAATTGTACTTAACCTCTACAAATCATAAGGGAACATTAAATAACATTATCATGATTTTTAGCATAATTATAGACCTGTAAATCATGGTGGCCGAAACCCTTAAACTTAGGGTTCTTAGTTTTGTTTCTTTCATGTTGGCCGAAACCCTAGGGTGTCCTAGGTTGCTCCAAAAATTCCCAAAAATTATACATAACCTCTAAACATCATAAGGGAACATTAAATAACATTATCATGATTTTTAGCATAATTATAGACCTGTAAAACATGGTGGCCGAAACCCTTAAACTTAGGGTTCTTTGTTTTGTTTCTTTCATGTTGGCCGAAACCCTAGGGTGTCCTAGGGTGCTCCACAAATTCCCAAAAATTATACTTAACCTCTAAACATCTTAAGGGAACATTAAATAACATTATCATTATTTTTAGCATAATTATAGACCTGTAAAACATGGTGGCCGAAACCCTTAAGCATGAGGGTCTTGGTTTTCTTTCCTTTCAACATCAATTTCGAAAACTAACCAATATATCATGCTAAAAATCATGGAAATCATAGGGAGATATTATACCACAGGTGAGGAAGTCTTACCTTGGGGTTTCTTGATTTTTAGACCTTTGATGGGAAGAAGAAGGAAGACTTGTTGTCTCTTGATCACCCCTAGCCTTGGAACCTTAGGAAACCTTTAGATCTTGGTGGTAGGACCTTCTTGTGGAGTTTTCCCAAGGGAAAATCTCCCTTGTAGATTTCATCTAGGATGAGAAAGAAGGAGGAAGAGAATGCAATTTATGGAGAGAAGAGAATAACTCCCAAAACCCCCCTCTTTATAACCCATTAAGGTGGTGAATGAAGAGTCTCTCCATGACTCTTCATCTTCTTCTTAATCTCAACTTATATCCACTTCATTTCCTCATAGAAATCCCTTGATAGGTGAGTTGGTTAAGGCTTATATGGTTGTACAAGAGGTCCAAGGTTCAATCCTTGGCTCATGCACCTTTATTTTTATTTTATTTTCATTTCATTTATTTTATTATTTTTATTTCCTAAATTCTGAAAATCCCCCTAAAATCACCCATAATTATGCCAATATTCCTAAATAAAATTCTTTTATATTTATATTAATTTTAACTAATTTATATTAATTTTACCTAATTAATACCCATTTTTGGAGCCCATTTAAAGCTCATTAGTACCTAGTTTTTCTCAATTTATATGAGAAAATATGGATTTCTAGGCCCAATTTTACATAATTATTTTTGGGCCCCTCGGAAAATTATTTAGACATGCTCAATATTTTAAGAAAATATTAAGAGAATTTTCCGGGTCGTTACATCTGCCATGTTACTCCCTGAGTGAGTAAAAATAGTCTGAATAGGAGGGATGTCTGTAGTCTCAAAAAGAATGCCCTGGCTCCTCCTAGCTCTGAAAGTCCTCTCAATCTCAGGGTCGAATTCTTCTAAATCACCACCTGAAGACCTGGTCATAAAACAAAACAAATCGCAGTAAAAGTGGATAAAGAGATAAAACAAATAGAATCAAATCAACATATATAGCAATAAGCACAAAAATAAATCAAGAAAGATATAAAATAAGTGCACAAGCTAAAATCAAACAAATCAACTAGTTGCTTCCCCGGCAACGGCGCCAAAAATTTGACGGACCCAAAATAGACTGTCACGAATGTGGGTCTCAAATTTAAATGTATATGAATGCTGAAAACCCTTTTTGCAATCAAAATATGAAAATGTAGTAAAGGGGCCTCAGGTCGTATTTTTCCTCGGGACTAGTTGAAGTTGTTTGATTCGATGCTTGTGTTTATGTGTCGTTTATGAATTTTGGGTTTCGAATGCAAATTAGATTTGGTTTCAAAGAGAAATGGAAAAGCACAAAGAAAAGGAAGACACATAACTAATAATCTAAACAAATTATGGCAATCAACAAATCAATCAATGGGAAAATTAATCCAACTGATGCAACCATGTCAAATTTGGAATTCAAGATGTTATCTAATCAAATCTGATTTCGACTAGCACTAATGCAAAGATCTTTCTCAGAAATTACTACTCCAAACGAATTAAATGCAATCCAATCTTTAACCAAAGTAGTACACAATCATTGCCAAGACTCTACTTGATACAAGGTGCAAGCCACATACAAACTTGATACCAAAATGAAATAAACAATGCCTAAACTGCCTCTTGATACAAAGTTGCAAAATTTCAGCACTTGACACGCAAAGGATGAGAAAACTGATGTACTGCAATTAATTCTAAATGAAACTCTATAAACTGATGCAAACCAATTGGAATTTAAGCTAGCTGTAATGTTCAGGAATGACCAACAGCAGAAATGAATGAAAGAATTTGGGATCAGCCAAATGCAATTGGAAACTGAGATCAAGTGCAGGAATTTCAGAGACTTAATTTGGTACCAATCAGTGCCGAATCACTACTTGATACAAAAAGAACAAGTCTACCACTTGATACGCATGAAGGAACTACAAATCCCGAAGCACTCAAAAGGCAGGTAATGAAGCTGAGTTCAGACACAATATATATGTGCAGAAATGAACTAAGGCAGGGATGAGATGAAGAACTTCAGAAATCTAATCTAGAATTTCAGAAAAACCTGATGTAAAACCAAACATTACAGCTGATGTTTAATTCTCCAATCTAAAGGTTCATGTAAGGTTCAAAAGAGCTGCGATACAAGTGATGCAAATGCAGGACAAAATTCAGTAGTAAAATTCAGAAACAAAATAGAACTTCACTGCAGAAACAATTGCAGAAATTGCAGAAATAAAAGGTGCAGAATACGCAAGCTGAAATTAAGCACTAATTTCTAATGTTCAGATTCGATTCAGACAAAAACTAAGCTCACTAATTAGGAATTCAGAAGTGCTAACTAAGAATGGCAGACCTGGAGAGTAAAATTCAGAAATTAACGTTGATACGCTACAAGCAGGAAAACTGGCACGCAACAGGGAACTAATTTCAGAAACGAATTGAAGCAAAATAAACTGATCCAAATACACTTGTTCGTTACACAAACAATCTAGCTAATAGAAACACTGAATTAGAACTCTAATTGAAGCAAAAACTATTCAGAACCGAAACATTACAGAAATTTACTCAGAATTTCAGAAACGAAATGACAGAAATGAAATCTACTGCTAATAACCAAAATTAACTAAGCCTCAATCCAAATCCTTGCTGTCACTCAAGGATGAGCTCGAATTGAGGTGGTCACGCGTTTGGATGAAGAACTTGCTGAAGAAAACGAAGAAGAAACGACGACGAAACGAAACGAAACCAGCTGCGGCGAGGACGCGACCAGGAGAAGCTGCTGTGGAAATTTGATTAAATACATAAGCATTGGACGACCCAGATTTCTCCACATCAATCCAATGGCTGATCTTGCTCTGATTTGAGCCAAACTTTGAGGATGTTGATCAGGGGTCAGGATCTGCCTTGTGGTAGCTCGGATCCTCTAGATTTTCAACGGATGGTCCAGATCAACTTAGTCTTTGAATGGACGATCTAGAGCCCTCCGAGCTTGATCCAACGGTTGATTGAGCTCTGATTGGGATGAAACTTTTAGATCTTGATCATAATGCTTGATCAACTCTAACCCTAGCTCGGATTGCTTCAGATGGTCCCGGATGACTCAGATCTAGCCGCTTTTGAATCGAACGACCCGGATTAATCCAAAACATGATAATTTGATCTGGTTCCACTTCCGACTCAAGTTTGACCCAGTATGCCCTAGGTCCATGAACCTTTCATGCATACAAAAAATAGATCAGAAATTTAGTGATCAAATAATCCAATTTAATGTAAATTTGCAATTAAGTCAACAATAAGAGTAAGTTCTAAAACCTAGGACAATTTCACAATTAAGCAATAAAAACATAGGTCAAACATGGATTTTAGCAATTAAAATAATCAACGAAAATGGTATCTATCAGTCCTGTCTAACCCAATTAGCTACTTACTAACTGTTATAAACAGTAATTTTCGCTAGGGTTAGTCGAGTTAAGTGTTCTGTTCAAGTTAGATTTTCTAAACTTGACACTTAACTTGATTTCTGTTTAAGTTCTATTTAGTGCCCCAATTACTGCAGATGCACTGACTTAAAGCATCTTAAATTAAGGCAAAGACCTAAGCATCTCAACCCATTCTAGGTTATCAATCAACAGTACCCTTAGGTGCTTGTGAGATGCTGGCTTCTAACTCTATAGGTGCATGCAGTTCTAGGGTTAGGGCTTAGGTTAAGTCCAATTGCGAAAAATCCCTAGTTTTTTAAGGGGGTAATTTTTGCAAAGAAAACTAAGTCAAAAAACTATTTAAAAAGATTTTAAACCAAGTAAGAGCTGATTTTTAAATCAAGTAAAGCGGTTTAAAAAAAATTAATTTTTCAAGAAAAAAAATAAAGGTAGAGTAAACCTATTCTACCAAGCATAAAGATCAGATAATAGAGAGGCAAGTAGTTAACTCCATAAGTTAGCTGGTCAAACCAGCACAGTCATACACCAGTCAAAATATGAGTCAACCCTACTGAGTAGGGGCAATCAAGTAGTCATCAATACAATGCTAATCAAATCTAGGAGGAGGGACCAGGATGTTCAGAAGAGCTGGGCTGCCACGCTCTGAGTAGTGACATCATCTCTGTGTATCGAGAGTCATCTACTTCTCGATCGGCTCTTCGAGCATCCATCTGCTCGAAGTGGTAGGCCTCGACCTCCTCTCGGAGGCTGTGGAGCTCCATCTCCATCCTAGTGAAGCGCTGGTCGATGGTCAGTGGTGGTGGCTCGTCTATGTGCTCACGAGCCTCGGCTGCCAGGTCTGCGACATCAACTTCAACCTCCTCATCTGAGTCGATCTGGGGTCCAGCTCTCGGACGTCTCCTGGACAAAACCCCGGTACCCGAGACCTCTATACCGGCTAGGGAGAAGTTCCTATAACCTATCTCATCGAAGTCAGTCAACTCGGCCATCTCACCCTCGGTGATGTTACGACCGTGATGATGAAGAATGGAAGTGATGCTGTGGCAATAGGGAGTGTGTACTCGCCCCTGCGTGGCAACACTGGACGCATGTAGGATCGCATGGAACATGTGAAGTCCAATGTCGATATCAAGCTGATGAATCAATGCGTATAGGAGGAAGGTGTGAAATGGTCGCATAGTAGCGACGTCTCTAGTAGACAAAGGCAGAATGCATCGGACTATAACTCTATATAGAGCGTAGTCCTGGACCTGAAGGTCAACAGACTGAAATCGTCTGGCCAGGGGGTTACTAACATGCCTATAGAAGTAGGAGTGTAAAGTATCTAGGGTGATATGAGAGTAGGGAGTATCAAAGGGAAGCTCCCTAGGAGGGTAACAGCAAAAGGAGGACTGTGAGAGTCGTAGTCCAAGAAATCGATTGAGTAGTGAAGGTGTGATTGTCAGAGGAATCCCTTGAACGGTAGTGGCGAACATAAGACCATCCTGTCTAATTATGTTGTTATAAAATTCTGCACATAAGGATTTGTTAATTGGATAAGTGCAGAATACAAGATTGTCGAGTTGGTAGAAGTTTATAACATTCATTGCCAAGGGACAGGATTGGGTGAAGAATTGTCTATTTAAGTAGCTCGTTTTGATAGGCTTATATGTTGTTCGAGCAAACTTATTACAAAGGTCTAAAGTTGGAAACCTAGGGTCGGGACTAGGTTTGGTACCGGGGTTCACCTGGTTTGCTCGGCGTTTTCTAAGTTATGAATCATACATTTAGAAGAAAGAATTTAAGAAAAATAAATGTAAATACGTAAGAAAAAGGAAATGAAAATTATACCGAGTGGCCGCTCGGGGAGGCATAGTTGAAGTTGAGGGAGCAAGAGAGTCACTTGGTTGCCTTGGAAGGAGAAGAGTTTAGAGAGGAAGAGTTTTGGGTGTGGAGAGAAGAATGGGGGTATGGAACCCTTTTATAGGGCATTCCCGGGCACTCTAGAGGTAGAGGGCGCCCCGGTGTAGGAGGGCGCCCGTGAGGGTGAGGGCGCCCCCTGCAGGGCTGCAGCTGCCTTTTGGCAGCTTTCTCCCTTTGACCGCTTAAATGGGGCCGCCCGAGAGGACCTGGGCGCCCTGGTCAGCGAGAAGTGGCGGATTTTCTGACATTTGGTCAGCCTCGGGGCACCCGCAAGGGTTTGGGCGCCCTTAATAGCTACTTTTGCAGCCTTTTTGTCTTGAAGGATGAAAAGAGAGGGGTGGGGGCGCCCGAAGGGTCCCGGGCGCCCCGGTGACAGCTTTTTGTCTAATTTTGTTTTGATAGACTTGTTTGACTGCATTTGACCAGATTTGACCTGTTTGATAAGGTTTGACTGATTTAACCATAGTTTGACCATCTTGACCATGGTTTGACTACTTTGACCATGGTTTGACTATTTTGACCATGGTTCAATTAGTGTTAGGTTAATGCCGTTCTAAACTAAATGTTTGTATCTAAACAACAATGTAGTTATTAAATGAATTAAGTTAAGTTTGCTGTCTCACCCAATCTAGGGTTATCAATCAGGTTAGCCTTATAGGTTTTGTGAGACAGGTTTTGGTAGATAGAATTAATTATTTAAAAAATTATGATTTATTATTAATATTTTTAAAAGAAAATTAAATTAATTTTGAAAACAGTTGATTTTTAAAAATATGTTTGAATCTACAATTAACTAAAAATTTGTGTTAGATTCGAATTTTACAAAGAATAATTTGAATTTGAATTTCAAAAATTGGCTTCCAGGTCTTGGCGAGGCACTAGGCCTTCTTTGGTCGTAGCCTTATTGGATCATCAACCCTTTCCTTGACAAAGCCTTTTAATAAAATTTCATTTTCAAAACTATTTTTTTAAAATTCTGGTCTAACTAGTTTGGGTCTTAGATCGGTAGCTTCGACTAGTTTCACCAGTCTAAAGAGACCAAGTAGAGTATACTTGACCTTATTAGAATTGACTTCCCTAACGTATTATCATCTCACCGCCGCCCAATACTATGTGGTTCAAATTTCAATTAATTGATTGAGTCCTTATTCTAACCATTCCTAAGTCTAAGCATAGTAAATTGCAGGAATTAAATAAACAATCAATCATGCAATTTGCAATCAAAAAATTAAATTTTATCTAACAATAAATATTGTTTTTAATTTGGCTTCCCCTGGACTAAAGCCACGATAATGGTTTGGCAAGATGTGAATCTTGTCCTTGGGGATCCAATACTGATTTGATCCAGTTTGTTTGTTCAGGCACAGTTTGGGTACCCATGCCTGAACTTTAGGTCTGGACTGGTTTAGTATAGCATAGTAGGATCTTTGTCTAGATTTGGTTCTATAGCCCAACCCGGATTGATTTAGAACCGACTTCTGTTTTCCAAGAATCATGTCAAGACGCTTGGACCCAGAAGTGAATCGTTCTAAGGCAGCTCTAAGATCCTTAACTTGAGTTTTCAAGAAAGAGTTCTCTGATTGAAGTTTTTTAACTTGAGCAGAGGTTCCTTCTTGAACCTTCTCAGTTAAGGGTTCAATGACTGCTCTCTCTTTCAGGAGTTTTACTTCCTGTCTGAGAGACTCGACTCGGATTTTGGCTTTTGCCAAATCTCGAGAAAGATAAGAAATTAACTCGCATAATTGAATTCGGGAAAAATCACTTACAGTTATTTTGCCGTCCTCTGAAATGTAAGTTTGCCGTCGTCCGATTCCGACTCTGACTCGGTCTCGATTTCTTCTGAGGCGGTTAGTGCGAGCAGGTTCGACTGTTGGACCTCTTCTTCTTCATCGGAGGAGGACTCGTCCCACGTTGCTTGGAGTGCTTTCTTCCTTCTTGTCTTCTTGGTCTCCTTTAGGTTCGGACACTCAGTCTTGTAGTGACCTTTCTTCATGCACTAGTAACAGGTCACATTTGGTTTGTTCTTGTCGTTTGAGGGTTCAACTGGTTCTTCCTTTCTTCGACTGGCTTTCTTTCTGTTGGTCTGGTTCTTTAGTTCTTTATAGTAGTCTCGGGCTAGCCGAACCAGCTTCGGTCGATTTCACTCGCTATCTTCTGAGTCTGAGTCTGAATCAGACTCGGGTGCAGGTTGTGGCTTCTTCTTGGTTGTCTTTCCAGCTTTACCTGCAACAAAAGCAATGCCTTTCTCAGCCAGATTGCAGTTAGTCTGTTCATGTAATTCGAGTACAGAAAAAAGTTTGTCTAATTTGATTTTGAAAAGATCCTTAGAAACATTGTAAGCATCTACCATAGATGCCCACAAGGTGTTTCTTGGGAAAGCGTTAAGGGCATACCTTATTAGGTCACGGTTTTCTACCTTGTGACCTATGGTGTGTAGACCGTTCATCAGCTGCTGAATTCTGGCGTGGAGCTGAGCTGCTGATTCACCGTCGTTCATCTTGATGGTGTACAGCTTGTTCAGCAGAAGGTTCCTCTTGCTGATTCGGGTGTCGGAGGTCCCTTCGTGTAATTCGATCAGCTTATCCCAGAGTTCTTTGGCGCTGTTGAATGGACCCACCCGGTTCAGCTCCTCTTTTGTTAGGTCACATTGGAGTGTTTGGGTCGCTTTGGCATCGGTTTCTATTTTCTTTTTGAGTGCAGCGTCCCATTCAGTGTAAGACTGTTGTACCCCGTCAGCATTCCTTGGTATTTCCAGTCCGGACTGGATGATTATCCACATGTCCACCTGAGTTTTCAGGTGGACCTCCATTCTGCATTTCCAGTAGGAGAAGTCCTCCCCACTGAAGAGCGGTGGTCTTGCGGTGCTGAAGCCTTCTTGCATGACCATTAAGGATTTTATCTGAAAAAGATAGAAAAGAAAAGAAAATTTTGTCCCAAGACTTGGTCTTGGATTAGTAGTGCGAGATAAAGAAAAATAATTATCGAGGGGTGTTGCACCGGTCTCGATTAACGATAAAAATTCGAAAAAAAATATTTCGAAGAAAATCCAAAAAAAAATTCTTAAACTGGTGGTTGCACCAAATTTGAGCTTCCCCACTCTGATATCACTTGTTGGATCGAGAGAAAACGATAGAGTGGGGGGGGGGGTGAATATCGTAAGTCGTTTCGGATTAAAATATAGAAAACGCACCGGAAAAATTAAAACAAAACAACACACAAACATCAAGATTTTACTTGGTTCGGAGTCGCGGTTGGCTCCTACTCCAAGGCCCACGGTCGTTGACCGATTACTGCGGGCATTTCTATATGTGCGCAAAATGGTTTACAAATAGATATTACAACTGCAGTATAGTAAACAAAGAAAAGACAGCTCGTCGTTACCGACGTCCGGTGTGGAATGTATCTCGGAGTAGAGGGACGTCGTCAGCGCTTGTATCTCGAGTTGAGAGGTTTCTAGAGCGAAGCGCTTGAGTAGAAAAGCATGTTTGCATTGAAAGAAGTTGATTGTTGAAGCCTTGGGGTCGAGGGGCTTTTTATAGCCTCTCGGGGCGCCCTGAACGTTGGGCCTCCCCCCCCCCCCCCCCCAAGTTCCACCCAATCCGAGCAACTCTCGGTCATCTCTTATCCCACTCGAATAGGGCTAAGGGTTGACTGTGGGGCGCCCGAGACGCTGGGGGCGCCCTGGTTGACCCTTTCAGCGGGCTTCTCGGCTGGATGAAGTTTATCCTCTTCGTTGGCTTGAGCCCGGGGTGCCCTGTGCACTGGGGGTGCCCGGGAGCACGGGGCGCCCTGGTTGACCCTTTCAGCGGGATTCTCGGCTGGATGTAGTTTATCCTCTTCGTTGGCTTGTGCCCGGGGCGCCCTGGGCACTGGGGGCGCCCGGGAGCACGGGGGCGCCCCGCCCAGTATGCTTCCGAAGCGTACTCTTGCTCAACTTGTTTTGCCTTGACCTTGGGGGCACTCGGGACACTGGGGGCGCCCTACACAGCCGTTGCCTCTCTCCTTTGACGCGTTCTGAGCTGTAGACACTCATTCCTTCGGTCCTGCATCCAGGGTTAATCCAAAACAACACAAAGAAATCAAGTATTAGGTTTATACAGCCTTAGCTATCTTGGTTCTGACTTTGGGTCTCCAAAATGGAGCCCTAGGTCGAACCGACGCCTACTGCTCCCTCGACGGGGAGCGCGTCCTCACCTACTCCTCTCGGGAGAATTTACCTGTTGCCAACCGGCTCCTCCGGTTGGACTTTTGCCCAGCAGTCTTTCGCCAGGTCTTCAGTTCCAGGCAGTCCTTCGCCTGGTGCCCAGCTATCCTTTGCCAAGTCTTTCGGTCCAGGCAGTCCTTCGCCTGGTGCTCAGCAGTCCTTCGCCAGGTCTTTGACTCCTAGCAGCCCTTCGTTAGGTGCCCAGCAGCCCTTCGCTGGGTCTTAGGGTTCCGATTCCTAACAGTCCTTTGCTAGGTGCCTAGCAGTCCTTCGCTAAGACTTTAATCTACACACTCAAGTAGTATGTTAGATAAATATAACATCTTAACTTTTGAACCCTTTTGCCATTATCAAAACACAGGTTCGACTTGGGTGCTGTCTACACCAACAAATAGTTGTAGGAATTACTTCCCAAACCTTGGGATTCGATCCCAACTCCTTGCACCTAGTGTACCCCAACAAGATGATGCAACTATTGGAAGGAAGAAGGTCTCTTAAGGCATTAGTTAGGAAGATGATAAGCCACTCTGACATAAGCTACATTTGTTGAAGTGGATAAGTCCTGGATACAACGGTATATATGAATAATTCTATCTAGGTTAAGTAGTTTCTTAAAATCATAGAAATATAGACCAAGTGATGACTTAGTCTAAGACATGTTCAGATTATGAGGAGTTCAACACATGTGCTGAAGAGACACATTTACAAGTTGGAATCTAGTGCATATGGTTGTAGGCTATCCTAAGGGAACAATAAGGTGCTTTAATAGTCTTAAGGATTAGAGGATATTCGTTGGAACGAATGTCTAATTCTTAAAGAAAGACTACAGAATAGACCACAAGTCCATAAGTACAATTACTCTGAGGTACATTCCAATCTTAGTACCAACAGTACAAGAAATTGTACCACAAGACACTGCACCTCGTGTTACAGAAGATACACAAAGGGTACCTTATCATAGTGGAAGGGTTGTCAGACAATCTGAAAGTCTCATGCTCTTGGAGAGTCTATGGACTGGGTCCTAAGTGAGCATGAATCGAATTCCTACACCTATGATAAGAATCATCTGCTTTGAAGAGATAAATCAGGTTGAATGGATTTGTTCAAAGGACGGATAATATTGTGTAAGATGTGACAGGAACGAAAGTGGTACTCTTGTAAAATACGTAGATAATATTTTGTTAGTTGGCAACAATAACGGAATATTATCAGACGTAAGGGTATGGTCGTCCGCATAAGTATGAAAGACTTGGGAGAAGTGAGACACATCCTTGGGGATCAAAGATCTAAGGGATCACCAGACAAGGATGATGTGCTTATCCTGAGTTTCATATAAAACATTGTCCTAGCTTGTTCTAGCATGGTTACCTCCAAAGAAAAGTTTTGTGCTTTTCAGCTTTGGAGCTACTCTATCTAAGAGATATGTTTGGATTATCAATGGTGATAGAGTAAGTAATGACGGTTCCTCTAGCATCAGCTAAAGGACGTCTCTTGTATGCTAGAAACAAGCCCAGATATCTATTGTGCAGTGGGCACAGGTAACAGATATCGGAGTAACCCAGGTCATGGAAATTGGACTGTGGCAAAAGCAAATATTAAGTGCCTGAGAAGGACTGAGGATTATATGCTGATTTACCAGGCAGATCAATCTCTTGTGGGTTCTATGGATACAAAATTCCAATCTAGATAAGGGCATATATAATTATTATTCCTTGGGATTTGTGTTTACTTTTAGGAGGTAGAACTGTTGTACAGTAGAGTTTTGCGTAGTGTCTGCGTAATGGACCCTACTATGGGAGCTGGATATTTGGCAGACTGAGAGGCAACAAATATAGCTACATGGTTCAGAAACCTCAAGATGGACTACGGTGTGATTTCTGGATTGCTCAGAATTATCACATTTGATGTGATCAAAATGGTGCAGTTGCAAACTTGAAGGGATCACGAGTCCATAAGGCAAGAAAACACATAGAGCGCAAGTACCACCCAAAACAGGAATAGCTGTCGTTGCCTAGATTGCATCAGAGAATGATCTTGGTGGATCATTTCACTAAGGTCTTAGCAGCGAGAGTGTTAGGCTTGTGAATGATCTAAAGGTCAGATGTATGACATTTTGAAAACAGCAAAGTCTATGAGTATAAGTGGGAGATTATTAGGATGTATACCAAAAGCCTTGCCTTTTGGTTAGGAAACATCTACATTTTAAAGAGAATCAGAAAATCACACAGTGCATGTTTATATTAGTATGTGCACTAAACGTCTGATGCTTGGCATTGTAGATTACATGGTGCGTGGTGTCGCACAGAAGATCATGTTATCAGGTTCCTTACCGAAGCATAAGAAAGAGGCACACAACCGAGATGGAGCTGGACAAACCATCGGGATGGTTGTAGTGTAATTAGGTGTGGTTTATCTTAACCATAGAATTACACTAGTGTACTTTATGTACATTGAGTAGGACCAAAATAGAGGTCATCTAATTTTTATACTGACTTAGTAAATTGGATTAGACCTCGGATAATATTATCGAGTACGATCTCTTAATCCCGAAATAATGGCGGGCATATATTATTAATCATTATCTCTTTGATTTACCAATGGGCGAGATCTATTTTGTTAGATCGATAGGCCCGGTAAGTTAGTAAATAATATTAATAATATGGTGTGTCGTTGATTATTGACGGAATCTGTGTCTTGGTGAGTCAGGGTGATGATGCCCCCTTGGTGAGCTCAAAAGGATCGTCATGTCAAATCATGCAAGTGGACCATGGTCCGGCATGTTGAAAAGGTTGAGTGGTACTAATCAAGGATCAAGAAGATAATTAATTTAATTATCAGTAAATTAAATTAATTATCGGACATACGATATCTTAAACACCGGGAGATGGACGACTCGTAATAGGTAGAGCCCATATGAAAATATGGGGGTTGGTGAGGAAGTACAATGGGATCCTTTAGTGGAATGGATCTCCATTAATGGATCGGGTTTGGATCCATTAGCAGGGCCAAGAACCAACTCCTCCTCATGGCCCCTATCTTAGACCAATAAAGCCCCATAAGAGTCATGATACAAGGCTGCTTAATTAAAGAATTAATTTGGGATTAATTAAGCTATTAATCTTGGATTAATTAAGGAATTAATTATGGAATAATTAAGGAATTAATCTTGGGTTAATTAAAGAATTATTCTATATAAAATTTTGTAATCAATCCATAATTGATTGGAAATTTTTTTCCAATTAATCATAATTAATCCCCTATATAAACCCAAGCCTCTCTCTCTTCCTTACTCTTCCTCTCTCCCTCACCAAGGTCATCGGCGCAAAGAGAAGAAGGAGTCTTTCCTTCCTTCTTCTCCTTCCCTTCTTTTCCACAGCTCTTTAGCCAGTGATCACAGACCAAAGGAGAAGCTAGCCTCCTCTTTTGGTGATCGGTGGGGCTTGAAATTGGGAGAGAAGCCGGCGACGGTGAGGAGAGGGTGACGCTGGTAGCATTGATGGAAGAAGGTTTCTAAGGAAGATAGGGATTGATCTTTTCTCTTCCTTTTATTCTTCCTTGCTTGACCACGCATAGGATAAGGGAATAGAGACAACCGGCGGTGAGGAATTCTCCTCCTCTTGCTTCGGCGGTGTGGGGTTTGGTCAAGTTGCCGGCGGCGGCAACTCTTGATTAGAGAAGGAAGGAGTTGTTCCTTCGGTCCTTCGGTCCTTCTCCTATTCTTCATCTTCCTTATCGCCCCCTTGGTCCTATCTTGAGGCTGGTCAAGTCTTGGAGGCTGCGGTGGCTAGCAGCGCAAGAAGGAAATGTGGAGAGATCGCCGGCGCAAGCAAACCCTAGCTTGCTAGGGTTTTGTGTTGGTGATAGGAAGCAGCTTGAAGAAAGGTGATTAATTAAGAGGCCTTGGTGACTCCGCGTCTTGGTAGCTCGTCGCCCACACGACACCCAGGATGGGAGGGTCATAAGATATAAGACTACGAGGTAAACGGCGAGGTATATTTCTCCCGAGCTCCAGTTTTGTTTTGATATGTTTTAATTATGTCATCTTGCTTTCTCTCGTCATTTCATGCACGTTAGTTTATTATTTTTATTTGATATCATAGTTAATAATTAACTAACTGGACCCCGAAGATAAACACAAAAACCGACGATCTAAATCGTCATCTTTTCCGTGGTTAATTAATTCAGAAAGATACAAGGCCTTAACCTTGGTTTCGGCTAAGTTGTATCTTGGATTAATTAACACGGCGACGAGTCGGTCGTTAGAAGGACGGGTCTCTATTCGGATTAATTTTTTTAAAATCCATATAGATAGAGAGGTCTTTCAGATACGACCCCGTGGTTGTCTTGGGAACCGCCAAGCCATACCAACAGAGACACAACATGATCGTGCGATTTTGCACGACCATGCCAAGGGGAACTAAAAAAAAATGGGGCGTGCCATATGGCACAACTATGCCAACTTGACCTGGGGTATAAAACCAATGACCATGACCTCCTAGGGCCAACCATCCGAATCAACACCCCACCCCCTCCCTCTTCTTCTTCCAACTCTTCTTAGCCTCTCCACCACTTCTCCTTCCAAGAACCCAAATTCTCCTCATCCAAGTGCAAAATCCACTACACAATCTTGATTTTCCCTCTCCAAAGGTAGATCTAATCCTCCCTCCTCCCAAAGAGAACCCTCTCCACCTCTACTTCCTCTCCTCTAAGTATTCCACTCCTCCTAAAGATCCTTTTGTTGGTGCTGGAAATATCAGATTGAACCTGATTTTAATAATGACAAAGGGTTCAAAGGTAAGTATTGTTTGCGATCTAACATATCTCACTAAGTGTGTAGGAATGTCCTAGTTTACCTAGGCACGAAGTATTGATCTGTAGGGTTGAGCATGAAGTCCTGGTTGAGGGCTGGGCACAATGTCCTGGCTAAGGGTTGGGCACCGAAGACTTGGTCGAGGACTGGGCATGAAGACCTGATCGAGGGTTGGGCACGAAGACCTGACCGGGGGTCGAGCACCGAAACTTGATCCGGAAGATCAGGTAGGAGACTTAGTTGAGTGAGAACAATGGACAGAAATAGGAACGAGATGAGGTATGGACATCTCGAGATCAGGAAGCTTCGGATGCCGAGCAAAAGTTTAACTGGAGATGCCGGTTGGCAAATAGGTAACTTTCCCAGAGTGGAGTAGGTGAGGACGCATTCCTCGAAAGAGGAAATAGTAGGCGTCGATTTGACCTAGGATTTTAATTAAAATCCAATGTCAGGATCGAACACCACCGGATGTCATACATGCACTCATTATATATATATATATATATATATATATATATATTGTATTCAGACTAACCCTGTGTTGCAGCTAAAGTACTTGGGAACTGGCGGCATCTGGGGCGCCCGAGAGGACTCAGGCGCTTGAGAACATAGGCGCCCGAGAGGTCTCGGGCATCCCTGTGTGAATAACTCAGCTTGGGAGAAGCTGAGTTGGAACGCACTGGTTGGAGTCACAACGTTAGCAACACAAGCGCCCCAAAGGCTCTCAGGCGCATGATTAGGATGAAGTTTAACCAGGGAGCGGATTGAGACGCGGTTGGATCATGGCGTTACGGGCGCCCCTATAGGCACTAGGGTGCCCGTATGCCTATTTATAAGGGGGTTCAACCACAGACTCTGGACATCAATTTTCTACTGCTTTTATGCTAAAGTGTGGTGCTTCGAAGCTATCTAGAAACACCAAAACACTGCTTTGACAATGATGCACAACTTCTTCCTCTTACTTAGAGTTGTCGGTATAATTTGTTGTTTCTTTTGTATATAAATATGCATCTCTGTAATATTATTTTGTGACTTATAGAATTGGCCAAAATAAATGGTCAAAGACCGTGGGCCTTGGAGTAGGAGCCGCCATAGACTCCGAACTAAATAAAAACAAATGTATTAGCACTTGTTTGGCTTGTGTTTGTTATTTCTGCTACGTACACTCTTTCCTAAATCTGAGAATTTTCAAAATGTGATATTCACCCCCCTCTATCACTCTCTACGATCTCACAAGTGATATCAAAGCGGGGTTACTATGAATTGTTGAAACCACCATTCGAGTAATTTCTTTCTTTTTCAGATTTTTCATCGTTTCTTTAAAATAAAAAATATATTTGTTCGAGGTTTTAAAAAATTCTTACGCATTTTTCAATTTTGAATTCTCATCTTTTCAATAAGTTAGAATTGATATAACCATCATTTTCTGAAAATTTATCATAAATTTTTTTAATTATTTTTTCTCTACATTGGTGCAATACCTTTTCGAGCCATTTTTTCCCCTCTCCCACACTACTAATCCAAGACCAAGTCTTGGTACCTTCTTTGTTATTTTTCTTGTGTGCGAGATTTATCTTGAATGACCCTACAAAAAGGTCACAACATCCTTCGTCCTCCTCTTTTCTCTGGAGAGGAATTCAACTACTGGAATAACCAGATAGTGGTCCATCTGAAGACTCAGGTGGACATGTGAATTATGATTCAAACTAGTCTTAAGCTATCTCTCGATGGACATAGAGAACTCATGGGATGCGAGAACTAGGACACAACATTAAGTAAAAAAGTTGACGTTGATGCTAAGGCCACTCAAACTCTACAATGCAGCCTCACTAAGGAAGAACTGAATCGGGTTGGACCTTGCAATTGTGCAAAGGACTTGTAGAACAAACTGATCAAGCTGCACGAAGGAACCTCCAAAATAAAGGCATGTTAGTGTGATTTATTGTTAAAAAAGTTATATAATATTAAAATTCAAGAACGTGATTTGACAAGTCAACTACACGGTTAGATCCAGGACCTCCTAAAAGGACTTCACGCAATCGGATAGCAGGTTGAAAATTGTGACATAATTAGGTACACTTTGAGAGCATTCCCAAGAAATACGTTGTGAGCATCTATGGTAGATGCTTATAAAGTTTCAAGGGATTCTTCAAAGGTTAAGTCAGATGAGCATTTTATTGAATTTGAATTGCACAAATAGTCTAATACTACTCTGGCTAAGAAGGGTATTATTTTTCTTGCAGGAAAACTCAAGGCCAAGGAGCTAAAGCATAAGAGGCATAAGTTGTGAATCGAGCCTGAACCCGAAGATGAATCGAACTCCGAAGACGATAATGAAATCACCACTAGAATAGTTAATCTTGTTCAAAAGATATGTAAAAAGAAGAGGATAATACAATCAAAGGCCTTGAAAGCAACATGGTCTGGGTCATCAGAAGAGTTTGATGAAGAAGGACAAACTCAACTGAGCCTCTTTGCACTACCGGTACAAGTTAGCCTTACCGAGACCGAGTCTGAGTCTAAATCAAAAGATGAGCCAAAATAAAGTAATGGATCGATATCCATCTTGGAAGCAGGTAAAGTCACTATAAGTAACTATTCTGAACTCGAACTCTATGACTTAATTTCTTATCTATCTTGCAAGTTGGCTAAGTCCAATAACCGAGTTAAGTCCCTCCAAAAGGAGGTTAAATCCCTTAGGGAGGAGGCTAACTTGAGTTCTCTAACTAAGACAGTTAAAGAATGAACCTTAACTCAAGTCCAAAAACTTGAGGAAGAGAATTTCTCTCGGAAAACTCAAGTAAAAGAAATCAGAGTCGCCCTAGAATGGTTTACCTTGGGTTCTAAGAATCTTGACATAATTCTTGGAAAACAAAAGGTCGTTCTTATCCGATCCGGACTTGGGTATAGAACCAACTCACGATATGAATCCTACTTTTCAATTGTGAATCGTACTAGCACCCGATTCCAAGCATGGATCCCTAAACTGAGCTTGAAAAATCAAGCAGGACCAAACTACTAT
This sequence comes from Boesenbergia rotunda, assembly GCA_024364735.1. Taxonomy (NCBI): domain Eukaryota; kingdom Viridiplantae; phylum Streptophyta; class Magnoliopsida; order Zingiberales; family Zingiberaceae; genus Boesenbergia; species Boesenbergia rotunda. The sequence goes on along the minus strand of JAGFNQ010001859.1, from coordinate 7,399 downwards.
TGGATCCCCAAGGATCAAATTCATTACCTGGATAGTCCGTATCGAGCGCCACTATAGGCACTCGTGCGCGATTATGCCCCTTAGGCACTTGGGCGCGATTATGCCAATAGGCACTCGGGCACTCCTAGGATCCCCAAACCACGATTGGGACGTGCCTGGATCGTGGTGTTAGGATGTATACTATAAGCCTAACTTTTGTATGAACATCTATTTTGAACTAAAACTTACAGTGGTCATATGTTTGCATTTAATATTTGTTATATATGTAGTTGCCTAATACTTTGCATTGTAGATAACATGGTGTGTGGTGTCACACAGAAGATGATGTTATCAGTTCCTTATGAAGTATAAGTAGTGGCTCATAACCAAGATGTATTTGGACAAACCATTGGAATGGTTGTAATGTAATTTGGTATTAGTCTATCTTGACTATGGAATTACACTAGTGCACTTTGTGTGTATTGAGAAGGACCGATTTAAGGTGATTCGATTTATACTGACTATATAATCGAATAAGACCTTAGGTTATTATGGATGTACATGCTCTTAATCCCGATATAATAATGAGCATATGTATTTAATATTTATAACAACTCAACTAGTATGTTCCCCGGCAACGGCGCCAAAAATTTGATGGACCCGAGGTATGTGTCACGAATGTGGGTCTCAAATTTAGATATTTGTAAAGCTGGAAATCCTTTTTGCTAACAAGAAGTAAAATGGTAGTAAAGGGGCCACAAGTCGTATTTTTCCTAGGGCTAGTTAAGGTTGTTTGAATTAAGCTTGAATTTATTTGTTGTCAAGATTTTTGGGTTTCAACTGAGATTTGGATTTGGTTTCAAATAAAAAATGTAAACGCAATGAGAAGAAGTAAACTCAACTAAACAAACTTTGGACTAGATAATGGCAAATAATGACTGAACCGATGCACAACTTTAACAAACTAAAGTAAACTTGCAGGAATAGCAATCCAAACTGAATCTAATGAAATTCTACACTACAAGTTGTGAAATTGAATCCAAACTTGATACCAACTTCATATGCAACAGGTAAAGAAATTGATGTGCCGAAATTTGAATCTTGCAAAAACAATAAACTACAATTCAGAAATTGAACTCATCCATTCAACATAGGAAACTAAAGCTGGTAGTAAAATTGCTATGCATGAACTAGAGATAAACTTCAGAACTGAAGCCAGGAATTCAAGAACATTCAATGCAGAAATTGATTGTGCAGGTAAGCAAGACTGAAATACAGAAGTTCAGGAACCGAATTGGAATGCTGAGCCAACCAAAGCAACTGATTACAAGTGCTTGAAACTAAAATTTCAAATAGGATTCAGAAAAACTATATCTACTAGACACAATTTCAGAAATTATAACTAAAGCTTGCAAAGGTCGAAACTAAATTCTTGCAGGATCGGAATTGATAAATGCAGAAATCAGAGTCAAGACAATTGGGAAAACAAATAGATGCAAGTTGAATTCAAGTGCAATAAGCTAGAGTTCAGAAAAGCTTAAGAAAACAACAGAAATGGCACAGCAGAAATGGCACAGCAGAAATGGAATTAACCAGCAGAAATGACACAGCTAAGTGAGGGAAACCAGATTCAAACCAATGGCAGAAACAAAACAGAACAATACAAATTCAAAAGCACTTATCTAATGTTCAGGTAGGATGAAGAAACACTAATGAATACTTGACACGAATTCAGAAACTGCAAGTTAAATAGGCAGAATTGACAGTGATACACAAACTGAACTGAAAACATGAAATTGATACGCAGCAATTAAACTATGAAGTAAACCGAATTATAAAAGATCTGTTCACTAAACAAACTCCTAAGATACATAACTTGAAGAATTAAAACCAAATTATGCAGAATCAATTCAGAAATTAAAACCAAACAGCTGATACAAAACTCAAGGCTGTAAATGAAAAATAGAATTTGAAATTACAGCTAAGACAAAGAGAAATACAATAAGAAACTAAGCCTCGATCATTCCCTTGTCTCAAGACCTCCTTGCCATCACACAAGAGCAAGCCAAGAACCCCTTCAGCTCCGCAAATCAATGGGAAAATAGCTTCAATTTCGAATCTGCTCACAATCTGCACTCAACTGGGTAAATCCAATCGATCTCCACGATCTCGCAATTTCGAGGTGTGATGATGATTTGGAGATGATCAAAACATACCAGAGGACCCTCCAGTAAGCTCCGATTGAAGAAAATGGCACGCGATCGCGATTGAATCGATCAGATCACAGAAATGGACGAAACCCTCAATCCACTCTGTTCCGGTGCGAATCCGAGCTAAAATCTCAAAGGAAACCTTCTCCCAATGATCCATATCGTGTTCCAAGGTTGTGATCGAGATGGCCACGCCTTCAGATGAAAAAATCGCCGAAGAAGATGAAGAACAAGTGAAGAAAATGAGAAGAACTCAGTTGGCGAAGACGCGACAAAGCTGTGATCGGGAGTAGAGTGCCATTTAAGTAGTTAAGCAGTGGACGGCTCAGATGATTTCAATTCGTCCAAACAGCTGATCTTCGTCCGATTTGACTCAAACTTCCCAGATCATGATCAAGGGTCAGGATCTATTTATCAGTGGCTCGGATCTTCCAGAATTACAACGGATGGTTCAGATCACCTTGATCTTTGAATGGACGGTCTAGATCCTCCTGAGCTTGATCTGACGGTCAGATGATCTCTGATTTGGATGAAACTTTCAGATATTGATCCAAGTGCTTGATTAACCTTAATCCCAGCTCGGATTGATCAAAAGTTCTCAGATGGCCTAGATCTAACCATTTTTGCATCAGACGGTCCATATTAGTCAACGCTTAATCACATGATCCAATCCACTTTTCACTCAACTTTGACCCAACATGATCTAGGTCCATGATCCTTCCGAGCCTACAAAAGTAGATCAACAATTTAGTGACAAAACAATTCGAATATTTCCAAATTTGTAATTAGGTCCAAAATGAATGTAAATCCTAGAACCTAGGGTAAATCCACAATTACGCAAGTATAATATGGGTCAAACACAGATTTTAGCATCTAAATTGATCAATAAAATGATACTTATCAGGTATCCACCCAAATGGGTGACTAATCCAAGGATCCACGCCGTACAACACTTCCACTATGAAAAATCTCCTTCAGGTGGAGAAATCTTTACAGTGGTGATCTTCCTCCTTTGTAGAATGTAGTAGAATAAGAGAGAGGAAGTAGAGAACACTTTTCAGACTATCAGCACTTCGTTATCGTACGGAACCAAACCGCCCATGTGCAAAAAGGTCCTCATTTTATAGGAGAACAGGACAAACTCGCAGTCTGTCCAGCCCCGCACCAGTCGACTGCCCCTGGGGTAGTCGACTGGCCTAGCATTAATTGCTAGCCAACGGCTAGTTTTCGAGGTGTTACTAGTCGACTGCCTCTCGGCCAGTCAACTGGTAGATGGCTGAAAACCTTCTGTGAGTTTTGACAGTCGACTGCCCTCTGGCCAGCCGACTGCCCTGCCTCCCAGCTCAGTTTTAGCCACTCTGAACCTTCTCCTTCACGTGTGCCTTCAGGTCCACTCCCTTGGCTCGCCCCTTGAAGTCATCTTCCTCTGGCTCTCGACCCTCGAATGCGCACACAAGCCTTCCCTTAGCTTACCTTCTGCCACCCTTCACGTGTCCCCTTGATGTCCACTTCTTGGCTTGCCCTTGAAGTCCTCCTCCCTCGGCTCTCGTCCCTCGGATTTGTTCACCATGTGTGATCCTCCAAGTTCTACAAACTCAATCACACACATTAAATACAACATAACACTCTAACCTTAAACATATTCACACACACACATCAAAACCATGATCTTCCAATCATTTAAGGGTTGATTGCCTCAACAGAGACTATATGTCCTAAAACAATCCCATGCTCTACCATAAAATGACATTTTTCAAAATTCAAGACAAGATTAGTTTCAATGCATCTATGTAGTACTCTAGATAAATTATCCAAACAAGTATCAAATGATGTGCCAAATACAGAAAAATCATCCATAAATATTTCCATGCAGTGTGTTAATAACTCACCAAAAATACTCACTATACACCGTTGGAAAGTCCCTGGGGCGTTGCAAAGCCCAAATGGCATACGTCGATAAGCAAATGTACCGAAAGGACAAGTGAAAGTGGTCTTCTCCTGATCCTCCGGGTCTATACAAATCTGAAAATATCCTGAATATCCATCTAGGAAGCAATAGTGAGACTTCCCTGCCAACCTCTCTAACATCTGATCAATAAAAGGTAAGGGATAGTGATCTTTCCTCGTTACTTGGTTCAGCTTCCTGTAATCAATACAAACTCTCCATGAATTCTTCACCCTGGTAGGTACTAACTCATTACTCTCATTCTCCACCATTGTCACTCCTGACTTCTTAGGAACCACATGAATAGGACTAACCCACTTACTATCAGAAATAGGGTATATAATGTCTTCCTGTAAAAGTTTAGTCACCTCTTTCTTTACAACATCTAAAATCAGTGGATTTAACCTCCTCTGTGGCTGCCTGACTGGCTTCACATCTTCTCTAGAAATATCCGGTGCATACAAATAGCGGGGCTAATACCAGGTATGTTAGCTAATGTCCACCCTATGGCTCTCTTATGTTGCCTCAGAACTAGCAATAATTTGTCCTCTTGCTTTGAATCCAAGTTTCAGGCAATGATAACAGGTAGACACTGCTCCTCTCCCAAATAAGCATACTTCAAATGATCTGGCAATGGTTTTAACTCTATCTATGACTGCTCGGTAGGTATGAGTGATCCCTGGGGCTCAGTGCAATCTCTTACACTCTCACACCTATCCTCTGAATCTCCTGACATGTCGATCAATATAGGTGATCCCGGGGGCTCAGTGCAATCCCCTACACCTATATAATCATCTCCAACTGCGAGTGAATCAGATACAATCTTCAACTCAGCTGCCTCCAGAGCTAATGCATCCTCAGCCTCATCTGAAATAAAATATCCTCTATGAATACCAAGTGAACCTCTATCAGCAAATAAATTGGCATCAACTAACTCATCTAAAATATCCATGCTCATGATAGAATGATCCTCTCTGGGGTGCTTCATAGCATCAAAAATACTAAACTGCACTACTGTGTCTCCTATCACCATAGAAAGTGTGCTTGCATATACATCAATCTTCGTCCTTGCAGTCTTCAAGAATGGTCTCCCAAGAATAAGTGGAGATCTATGCGCTAGATAATCCCCCTCCATGTCTAAGCTATAGAAGTCCGCAGGAAAAATCAACTCTTTCACCTTCACTAATACATCTTCAATGATTCCAGCTGGGTGAGTCTGACTCCTATTTGCTAGATGAATTGTTAGTGATATGAGAGAAGTGTCCTAAGGCAATCACCTTATGATTGTAATAATTTATTTTAATAAATGAATATACACTATTTGAGTATATATGTTTGTGCATTTGATTGAGATCTTAAACTCATTTACTGAATGTCCGCAATACAATTCACAGCATGAGAGAATTTGTGATGAATTCACAACTAGTGATTATCTCTACATGTGCAATTGTGAAGTATTGAAATTGTCCCTAGTCGATGAATTGATAAATACGTACACTATCAATTCTGTTGAGACTAGCATGGGTTATTCTCTAATCAGCTGATTCTCATTGGCTGGTGACATTAAGATGTCCGGAGATAAACATGAATGCTAGTTAAGGGAACTAGTTCATTGGAGTGACTGGCTGTAAAACTTCATATGGTAGTCTACATATAGATATGTAAGTGAAGTTCTTACTGCAGCTTAAGTGTGATGTTCCTTTGACCTGAGGTGTTCAAACCATCTTAGTCATGGAGACTTATACTTTGACATCTTAAGCAAGCATCTCCAAGGAGGAGTGGACCCAGGATGATTGGGTATAAGCGGAAGTGCCCGAAGATGTTTGAACAACCTACAAAGGATTCACCACTCCTTGCGAAGAGATGTATACCCGAGGCCTATCGTCGGATTGTTACTCGAAGCCTCTGGCTAGATCATGACATGTTCAGAGTATGAATCTCTTAAATACATGAGAGTAATTAGAATCCGTAGGACGAGAAAACGTTACTTGGGCTAGGTGTGACGTAGTCAGCCTAGTGGGGATTGACACACATAGACCATGTCCTGAATCAAGTGGGTATAAGATGGTGAAGGGAATGGGGAACAATTCATTATAGCTGCTGAAGGATTTCAGAATTATTTCTGAGATCAACCGTTGATCTTTCGATTAATTAGGGATCATGATGTACTACTAGGTTCCACTCATGATCGATCTATAATTAATAGATTAATTATTGACGGCCAACATAAATCGAAAGCCTATTTAGTCACACGCACTACGAGTAATCTGAGAGATTTAAAAGGAGTTGAAAATTGGATTTTCCAATCAAGTGAGATTAAGTTTAGTTGAGCCAAATGATAAGTCGAATCTGAATTTTTCAGAGACGCATCGAAAACGTAAAATGGCTAAAGTCTTTTAAAGACTTAATAGATGAATTAAATAAGATTAATTTATTAGGGCTTGGCTTGGATGGGCCGGCCAAAGAGGGCCTCCATCCTCTTTGCTTGGCCGGCCACAACAAAGGGAGAGAACCAAGGTTTTGGTTCAATTTATAAAATAAACCAAGTGTGGTTTGTTTTATAAAATTATGGATGATATAAATTTTTATATAATAAACCAAGGTTTGGTTTATTTTTCATGGAAATTAAAATGAACTATGGATTGGTTTATTTTATAAAATCAATCATGGATTGATTTACCATGATAAGAAACTTTATTCCATAGGAGAGAAGAGACTTGATTGATTTTTTATCATGAATTAAAATATGATTTTAACCATGATATAAAATCAAACTTGGCATGATGGAATAAGTTATTCCATACTTGAGAAGCTTGATGGTTGAGAGGCCACTATATAAAGGATCGAAGGCAAGGCTTGGGTGATAATCGAAGAGTCGAAGGCATAGGCTCTCTCCCTCTCTTTCTCTCCTTCTCTTCTCCCCTTCTTGCCGTGCGCCAACCAGCCCCAAGAAGGAGCACTAGCCGGCCATCCTTTTGTGGTTAGTCTTTCGACTTCTCTTTTGGTTTTTCTCGTCGCGTTCTCGGAGAATCTAGTAGTTCTCGAGAACACGAAACTCGTGGCTTTGCAAAGTCATCCCGAAGATACACGGCATGGTCGCAAATAGAGGCGGAGCTTCCAAGGGACGCTTACGGTTGGATCTCGTCCCTTCCTTCGAGTTACGCGAGGTAATATATAAATTAGTTTCGTTTCTGCAAAATTTCAAATATATGATCATGTCTACAGAAGATAAAATTGCATGATTAGATGTGTGGTTAAATAATTT
>JAGFNQ010001858.1:35044-77222 GCA_024364735.1 Boesenbergia rotunda | reverse complement strand
TAGTCGGTAGTCCAGAACCTGGGGCGTTCTTAAGGTGCCCATCCCTTGGACCCATACTTGGTCCGTACAAGCCATTCATAAAGTAAAATACTTTACATGCTTTTACATATATGCTAAGGAATACTCCAAATCCACTCTTATGGGACACACCACTCTTCAAGGGTGCTCATGATCCCGTAGGGACACACCACACAACATAAGGGGTGCTCTTGATCCCATACTTAGTGGAGTATCCTTTCAAGCGTTTTATCAACACATCACATGCAATTCATAAAGGGTGCCACGTGGGCTATATAAACATGCTCATACATATGTCATATTTCAACCACACTACACAAACTTATATATGACAAGGTTGGTCACATAAATCATATTCCTGTCATAGAAAGTGGTAGCATACTTCATGAGTTAATCGAGTTCTTCTTAACCCTAAACCTAAGGTCCTGGCCGAAAGTCAAAGTAGAGATAGCTTAGGTTTTTGACATCAAACATCACATACAAGTATCATATCTATATCCATCATATATCATTCTAAGCATAGCATACATCATGGGGTAATCAAGCTTCACAAACCTAATGTTCTAGGCTTGGCCGAATATCACATGCTAGGGGAAAGGTTAAGTTTTCTTATCAAACATTCCCTTAAACATCACATGCATATACATATCATTATTCCCAAACATAAGCATATCTCCTAGGGTAGTTTAACCTTCACAAACCCTAACCTTAGGGAGTTGGCCGAATGGTGTAGGGTAGGGGAAATTAGGGTTTTTGAATCAACATTCATACAAGCATTTACACAAACATCTCACATACCTATCATGCCACTTATTAAACATAGATTTCATCATAAGATAATTATGCAACCCTAATCTCTAATCCCTCTAGGGTTGGCCGAACTCAAGGGTAAGGGAAACTGGGTTTCTTGAAATCAAATCTTCACACCAACATTTATACAAGCATTTTGTCTACACTACTAAGCATGGATATATCATAGGAATCATACAACCTTAAAACCCTCTTTGCTTCATGCTTTGGTTGAAAGTCACATAAGGGTAGAACCCTAGTTTTTGTTCACAACATCATAAAGAAAATCAACATACCTATATACCCTAAGTCTCAAGGGATCTTCTCATGTATTAAAGAGTAACCAAAGCCTCTCCTAATGGAGGTGGCCGAAACTTACAAAGGGAAAACCCTAATTCTTTTGTACAAGAAAACAACAAGAATCATGCATAACAATTACACTGCAGGCGAGGGGATACTTACATCCTTTCGCTTGAATTTCACCCTCCCTAAATCTTTAGGGTACCCTTGGTTGAAGTGAGAGTGAGAGTTTCCTTTACCAAAGTTTCTCTAGAACCCTTGGCCTTAGTAGAGGCAAGATCCTAGAATGGTTCTCCTTCCTCCTAATTCCCTAGTGTTAGAACCCTAGGGTTGTGTTTTTCGAAAATGAAAAGGGAGAAGGAGTAGATGAATTTCGGTGGGGAGAGTGAGGAAGAAGAAGAGAGGAAGTTATTCCAACTTCTCCTTCTCTTATTTATACTTTTCCCATGAAGAGACATGTCTCTTCACTTCTCTAGCTTTAACAAGCATGTTTCTTATTCTCTCAACATGAAATACTCTTGGTGCGTTGGTTATGACATGATTAGTGCAACTAGGAGGTTCAAGGTTCAATCCTTGCTTCCTCCTTTTTATCACATTTTGCTCTAATCCATATCAAAGTCCATTAAGCCAAGCCCATCATGAAATTTCATAATATTAATAATATTTCATGAATTTCATAATATTTCATGTTCATGAATTCATAATATTTTCTAATATCCATGATAATATTTCATAAATTTCATAATATTTCATATTCATGAATTCATAATATTTTCTAATATCCATGATAATATTTCATGAATTTCATAATATTTCATATGGGAAAATTTTGGGGCGTTACAATCCTCCATACCTTATAAAAAGTTCATCCCGAACTTTAAAATAATTCCGGATACTTTAATCGTATTGCCTCCTCTCGTTCCCAAGTGGTTTCTTCGAATTGTTCGTTCCGCCACAGAACCTTTACTAAGAGCACTTCCTTGTTCCTTAGCTTTCTGACTTCCCGATCTAAGATCTGAATAGGTTGGTTTTCATAACTTAGGTCCTTATTTGTCGCATGGTTACTATAGGGTATATGAGATCTTATTTATTATATCATCAAAATTTATTTATCCCATCGTATAATTTATAAATCTACATATAAAAACTGGTCCAATTCAGCGAACTAGATTTGTCATTCCCTCGCTCATCTCCCCTCGGCAGCATGAGTACCATCTATAGCTGCCTGCATCTGGTGTAACTGGGGATGAGCACCTTCGTACTGAGCATGTCGCTGCTTGGGGTGCTTGGCTGCAGTAGGACACTCTCTAGCCGGTGTGTCCTTCCTTTCGCAGGTGAAGCATCTCCTGGTGCCCAAGAGGCATGTCCCGAGGTGCATCTTCCACAAGTGACGCATGAAGGGTACTTAGGTTTCTTGTCTGCTGAACCACTGGCAGATTTATCCCATGGCTTCCTTTTTCCGTTGTGGTTCTTTTCCCAGTGGGGGTTACTATCCTGAGGTTTCTGACCTCCCAACTGACTCTGATCCTTGCTGGCGGTCAGTGCTTGGTTCTGCTGGTTAATATTCTTCAAATAATGCTTGGTAATAAGGGCGCTGCTGAACAGCTCCTCTGCCGTCTGGGGCCTATTAACGCCGCCGACCACATTCAGATCTATCTCGGGCCTGAGCATCTTGAGCATCAATCTGACCCTTTCTTTCTCCGTACTGACCAGCTCTGGACATAATCGTGCCAGTCGGTTAAATTGCTTAACGACATCGTTGACTGAGAGATCTCCCTGCCGGAACTCAGTGAACTCATCAAAGTGCCTGTTTGTGACTCGCATATTAAAGAATTCCTCCAGAAATTCAGACTCGAAGTCCTTCCACTTCATCTGGTCCACTGACCTTCTAGCTTTTACCCGTTCCCACCACATCCTGGCATCGCCAGCGAGGCAGAATGAGACACATTTAATTTTCTCATGCTCGGGCCAGTCTAATAATTCCATTGTGCTCTCGACTGTCTTGAGCCAGGCCTGGGCATCCCAGGGCTCGCAGGTGCCCGAGAACTTTTCCGGCTTAAGTCTCTGCCACTGAATCAGATAAGCCTCCTGTCGGACTCCTCGGACCGGAGTGTCCGGGGGTGCCTGTGCAGTTGGAGGCTCAGTAGGTATCGCATTCTGACTTCCCTGCGGGGTTGCAGTGTTCCCCTACTGGGTCATCAGAGTGTTTATTATCTGCTGTTGTTCAGTGACCTGACGCTGCAGGTCTGTAATCACTTGCATCATATTAGGTGGGGGTGCTGTCTCATTACCCCGATTGCTACGTCCTCTAGCCATATCTATCATACAGGTGATAAATAAGCTACATGAGAATTAATGCTACTTTTTCTTGTTATGCAAGCATAAATCATCTCTATATTGTGCAAGCATAAATCATCTCTATATATATCATTACATACTGTACATGAAATAAAGTAAAGCGAGGTTAGGATCTCTTACTTGGAAGCGGCAGGATGAAACTTGATGTGTGTGTGGTGGAGGGGAAATCTGCTCTGATACCAACTTGTAACGCTCGCCCTTATATCTACTCTCGGGGCGGGGTTACGTACTACTCATTCATATAATTTTAATCATAAAAGAAAAACATAAGTGCTAAGCCTATTAGTCAGTGCATGCCAGTCAGATATCATGCTTTAATGTTTAGAACATTTTATTTCTTTGGAGCATAGTCCTAGGTTTCTATGCATCTTAAGTTCACAAGTAATTCAACTCAAACATATAAGAGTGATCACTAATATTCAAAAGTACCAACTCTAATCACTAGCATTTATTATTAAAGGAAACATAGGCATAGTAATGTAGATATGGGAATCTTTCTTTCCCGAGCCACCACGCCACACATCTTCAGCCCACCTGCCTCTTCCTCTAGTTCAAGTGTCCATTACCTTTATCTGCAGCATAAGACAACAAATAAACTAGTAAGCACAAATGCTTAGTAAGGATCCTGTCCTACTCGCAAAATCCATACAAAAGCATACAACATGTACACATAATAAATCATAAGCATGAGTTCATCATAGCATACTAAACATCATAGTTTCTAAGCAAGCAGTATAAAGTATGGAATGCATATACATAAGGATGCTTAACTTTTAAAATCTTACTTTTAAATACTTAAATATCATCGTATCATCATTGGGGGTCCCCGGCTTGTACCACATACATACATCATAAGCGCGCATCCCTAAGTAGATACGAGGTAGCGAGCCCCGACCTACTAGGGTAAGGACAGCATAGTCGGTAGTCCCAGAACCGGGGCGTTCTTAAGGTGCCCATCCCTGTTGCACAGCTACGGTAGTGCCAGAACCGTGGACAGCATAGTCGGTAGTCCAGAACCGGGGCGTTCTTAAGGTGCCCATCCCTTGGACCCATATTTTGGTCCGGTACAAGCCCATTCATAAAGTAAAATACTTTACATGCTTTTACATATATGCTAAGGAATACTCCAAATCCACTCTTATGGGACACACCACTCTTCAAGGGTGCTCATGATCCCGTAGGGACACACCACACAACATAAGGGGTGCTCTTGATCCCATACTTAGTGGAGTATCCTTTCAAGCGTTTTATCATACACATCACATGCAATTCATAAAGGGTGCCACGTGGGCTATATAAACATGCTCATACATATGTCATATTTCAACCACCTACACAAACTTATATATGACAAGGTTGGTCACATAAATCATATTCCTGTCATAGAAAGTGGTAGCATACTTCATGAGTTAATCGAGTTCTTCTTAACCCTAAACCTAAGGTCCTGGCCGAAAGTCAAAGTAGAGATAGCTTAGGTTTTTGACATCAAACATCACATACAAGTATCATATCTATATCCATCATATATCATTCTAAGCATAGCATACATCATGGGGTAATCAAGCTTCACAAACCTAATGTTCTAGGCTTGGCCGAATATCACATGCTAGGGGAAAGGTTAAGTTTTCTTATCAAACATTCCCTTAAACATCACATGCATATACATATCATTATTCCCAAACATAAGCATATCTCCTAGGGTAGTTTAACCTTCACAAACCCTAACCTTAGGGAGTTGGCCGAATGGTGTAGTGTAGGGGAAATTAGGGTTGTTTTTGAATCAACATTCATACAAGCATTTACACAAACATCTCACATACCTATCATGCCACTTATTAAACATAGATTTCATCATAAGATAATTATGCAACCCATACTCTAATCCCTCTAGGGTTGGCCGAACTCAAGGGTAAGGGAAACTGGGTTTCTTGAAATCAAATCTTCACACCAACATTTATACAAGCATTTTGTCTACACTACTAAGCATGGATATATCATAGGAATCATACAACCTTAAAACCCTCTTTGCTTCATGCTTTGGTTGAAAGTCACATAAGGGTAGAACCCTAGTTTTTGTTCACAACATCATAAAGAAAATCAACATACCTATATACCCTAAGTCTCAAGGGATCTTCTCATGTATTAATGAGTAACCAAAGCCTCTCCTAATGGAGGTGGCCGAAACTTACAAAGGGAAAACCCTAATTCTTTTGTACAAGAAAACAACAAGAATCATGCATAACAATTACACTGCAGGCGAGGGGATACTTACATCCTTTCGCTTGAATTTCACCCTCCCTAAATCTTTAGGGTACCCTTGGTTGAAGTGAGAGTGAGAGTTTCCTTTACCAAAGTTTCTCTAGAACCCTTGGCCTTAGTAGAGGCAAGATCCTAGAATGGTTCTCCTTCCTCCTAATTCCCTAGTGTTAGAACCCTAGGGTTGTGTTTTTCGAAAATGAAAAGGGAGAAGGAGTAGATGAATTTCGGTGGGGAGAGTGAGGAAGAAGAAGAGAGGAAGTTATTCCAACTTCTCCTTCTCTTATTTATACTTTTCCCATGAAGAGACATGTTTCTTCACTTCTCTAGCTTTAACAAGCATGTTTCTTATTCTCTCAACATGAAATACTCTTGGTGCGTTGGTTATGACATGATTAGTGCAACTAGGAGGTTCAAGGTTCAATCCTTGCTTCCTCCTTTTTATCACATTTTGCACTAATCAATATCAAAGCCCATTAAGCCAAGCCCATCATGAAATTTCATAATATTAATAATATTTCATGAATTTCATAATATTTCATGTTCATGAATTCATAATATTTTCTAATATCCATGATAATATTTCATGAATTTCATAATATTTCATATTCATGAATTCATAATATTTTCTAATATGCATGATAATATTTCATGAATTTCATAATATTTCATATGGGAAAATTTTGGGGCGTTACAAAAAGGGGGTTCACCCCCAAGGCTTCTACATCAATTGCTTTCAACTCTTACGCTCAAGCGCTCCGCTCCGACAAGTTCCGTACTCATGATTCAAGCGCTGACGACGACCCACTGCTCCGGAAACTTCCAACCTCTCCGATCGCCTGTAAAAGCTAATTTTGTTAAATGTTGTAATTGTTTTTCAATTCTATATTTGTACTCTCGACTTGTAATCTTTTACGAAAATATAGAATTGCCCATCGTAAACGCTCAAGGACCATAGGCCTTGGAGTAGGAGCCGACTGCGACTCCGAACCAAGTAAAAATAAATCGTGTTAGCGATTGGTTTTTATTTTCCGCTATACAATTACTCTTCGCTTTCCGAAAAAGTTTACGATCGATATTCACCCCCCTCTATCGATTCAATCCGATCCCACAAGTTTTAACTTAACTTGTGGAGTTAGTTGTTAACTTAACTTATGGTTATGCAAAAGTGGTTTTAACTAAACTTGTGATGCATGGTGATGCAACATTGAAAACTATATGTGAAGGCATAGGTTAAGGGGGAGAATACATGTTTATGCTTCTTAATTTGCTATGTCTGTAATTTTCAAGTGTTGTTTTTGTACCTACTTAAACATATTGTCACACATCAAAAAGGGGGAGATTGTTGGTGCAATCGACTCAAGTGTGATCGGGTAAGATCATGGGTTTTGATGTGTGTGTCAATATAATTAAGTTAGGCTTTCATGTTGATCTAATATGTGTATTTGAGTGTGTAGGTTTGTAGGATACACATAGACTTAGTTGGAAGTCTTCGGGTCCGGTGAAGGATGGCATGGGGAGACGAGCCGTGGGCTTACATGCATCCGAGGGACCATGGACAAAGCAGGGACGATGAGCCGAGGGAAGTGAACTTCGAGGCATACGCGAAGGATGACATGGGGAGATGAGTTGTAGGCTTGCATGCATCCAAGGGACGAGAGCCAAAGTCGAAGAAGACTTGAAGGCAATAGGTCGAGGCTGCTGGAAGCAAAGATGATGAGCCGAGGGAAACGTACTTCGAGGCATACGTGAAGGATGGAATGGGAGACGAGCCGTGGGCTTGCATGCATCCGAGGAACGAGAGCCAAAAGTCGAAGAAGGCTTGAAAGCAACAGGTAGAGGCTGCTGGATGAGGAGTCAACTAAGTCGTGAGGATTCGAGTGCTGAGAGAAATGTACTTGGGAAGGGAAATCCTAGGCTTGGGAAGGTGGCAGTCGACTGGGCTTGGATCAGTCGACTGATGTAGAGCACAGAAAGATCAGTCGACAGATCCAGCGATCAGTCGACTGGTGTCGACCAGAATTTGAATCGTCGGGCTACGACATTCAAATTGGCGAGGACCTAGCACCAGTCGACTGGTAACGATCAGAATAGTATCAAGCACTATTTAAGAGGGCTCATTTTTGGCTGAGTTTTCTTGGCGAAACAAGCTTGGGTAAAGCCTGTTGTCTACAAGTGCTCAGAAGTTGTCAAGGGATTGTAGCGAGATTTCTCCACCCATAAGGAGCGACAAGAGCTAGTCGGAGGTCTTCCAGGGAGTTATCCACTGACGGATCTGGATCGTTCACCTTACGGACAGTCGTGGAGTAGGAGTATCATATCCGAACCACGTAAAGGTTTGGTGTTAGCATTGTTTTAGTTTTCCACATGCACCTGCTAACACGTGTAGGAAGAAAATCGAAAAGTAGCTATTCACTCCCTCTAGCTAAACGACAAGGTCCCAACAAAAAGTACGATTGGACAAACGAATGTATATGTTTCCAAGATTAGGAATATGCAAACCTGAGCCTTCACCTACTTGTACTGTATCTGAACCAGTGTATGATAGTACTTCTGTAAAGATATTGTAGTCTGATGTGACATGATGAGTTGCTCCAGTGTCAATATACCAGTCAGTAGATAAAAATTTTGAAAGTTTGCCATTAGTAGGGACAGATGAGGGAACTTTAGGATGAATTTGTGAAGTCGTTGCGTGTCTTAAAGATCTTCTTAAAGCTAAAGGACCACCGATGAAGGTTCTGTCGAGTCTTTTAGGACATTGAATACCAGTATGTCCAATTTGGAGACAAATTTGACATCTTCTTAAAGCTGAAGGACCACCGATGAAGGTTTTGTCGAGTCTTTTAGGACATTGAATACCAATATGTCCAATTTGGAGACAAATTTGACATCTCTCAATATTCGACATAAAAAAAAATAACAACAAAGAACCAAAAGTTGTAGCTTGGGCAAAAAACACAAAGGTTATTCCTCTTCTCCCCTACTATCCCGTCATGAGTGGGCGGGTGATAGCAACGAGGAAGGAGGATGGCGAGCAAAAATAGAGGAGGAAGAGACAAAGCACTTTAGAAGTTGCTAGGCACTTTTTTTTAAATAAAAATAAAAATAAAAACGGTGACATCAAGCGTCACATGAAGAAGAAGAAAGACGTCGTATAAGAAGAAGCGCCACATAAGGTAAGAAGAGCTATCGCTCTGATACCATAATAAAGTAAGAGAAGTAGAGAGAGATAGAGAGAGAAGAGAAAAAGTAACAAAATAACTTTCTTGATTAATTGAAAAAAAACTTGTCCATGAGATATACAATTTATAAATGCCTTAGGATACTTAGTCAAAAATTAATAAGGAATCTATTAATTAATAAATTTATAAAAAAATTATCAATTAACCAATTAATAAAAAAATATTTAATAATATTTGACACGTATTTATTCTCTTCTGTGAGAAAATAATTAATCCAGACATTATCATCACATTTTATTTTTATTTTATTTTGATAATTCTTATGACTTAGTCTTTGGTTAGCCTTTATTATCTTAATGGGATAACTAGCGAATTAGTCTTCCTATTTTAATTCTTATTTTAATGAGATTAGCCTTGAATAAGTCTTGTTCGTGGTGTATTTAAAGGATCCTAGAGGCATGTGAAAGAGTGTCTCAGTTTTTGTAAGTTTGGTTTTTCTAGAATAATAAATTCTTTCATTTTTTTCGTTTTCTTCGTTTTCCTTTGTTCTTTTTGCATATTGGTGTGATTCTTGGGTGCGCTATTCTTTGAGTCTAGGCCAACAATTGGTATTAGAGCTTTGGTAGTATAGAGCAGCCAAAAATCCTCGCTTCCACAAAAATGTCGAGCATCCTAGAGAAGAACGGTGGAGTGTCATTTCCCTATCCGATGCTAAGCCCTCACAATTATACTGTGTGGGCAATAAAGACAGAGGCAATTCTCGATGTCCAAGGAGTCTGGGAGGCGGTAGAGCCAGAGAAAGAAGCCCAGGTGGATGCAAAGAAGGATAAGAAGGCACGTGCATACATCTTACAGTGTGTCCCCGAAGACATCCTTCTCCAGATCGCAAACAAGAAGACGGTGAAGGAAGTCTGGGACAGCCTCATGATGAGGTACCTTGGTAGTGATCGGGTGAAGAAGGCACGTGTACAAACATTGAAGAGCGAGTTTGACGCCCTTCGGATGAAGGAGACCGAGACGATTGATGAGTTTGCTGGCAAACTCAGCGCCCTGAGTAGCAAGTTCTCCACTCTCGGTGCTACGCTTGAAGATTCCTCTTTGGTAAAAAAGTTGCTCGATTCTATCCCTGATAAATTCTTCCCTATTGTTGCCGGTATTGAGCAGTTCCACGACCTTAAGACTATCTCATTTGAGGAGACTATCGGGCGACTGAAGGCATACGAGGAACGAACACTGCGATTACGAGGCAACACCAACGGCACTGAAGGTGAGCTCCTGCTTACTCATGCCGAATGGCAAATGTGACAAAAAGGGAGCAGTGTGGACACTCCGTCAGGAGGCAAGGGGTGCGGGTCCAACGGGCCTAATCGTGGCAAGTGGCGTGGGTGAGGGCGCGATCGTGGTCATGGTACGCAGTGCCAAGACAGTGCAGGAGGCACTAGCGGCAACAACAGTGGCACTTGTGACAAGAGCCATATAAAGTGCTTCAATTGTGAGAAAATGGGGTATTATGCGTCCGAATACTACAACAAGCGTCGTGATAATGAGGCTCATCTCACTTGCGACACCGATGAAGAGCCAGCACTGATGATGAGCGTGTCCCACGAGGAGTCTCACGATAGCCGAGAGCGGCAAGATACGATTCTGCTCAGTGAAGAAAGGTTTCTACCAGAGATGTATCGCAACGTTAAGGAAGGGGAAGATAAAGACGTCTGGTACCTTGACAACGGTGCCAGCAACCACATGACGGGCCATCACGAGAAGTTTCAAGAACTAGATGAAACCATCACTGGGAAGGTGAGGTTTGGCGATGGATCAACCATTGAGATCATGGGCAAGGGGACGATTGTGTTCGAATGCAAGAACGGCGATCAGAAGACTCTCCATGAGGTATACTACATTCCAAAACTTTGTAGTAATATCATAAGTCTTGGTCAATTGACAGAAACTGAGAACGAGGTGCACATGGAAGGAGATACCATGAAGGTGATTGATGGGAGCAGGAAGCTCTTGATGCTGGTAAAGCGAACACAAAATCGCTTGTACAAGATAGCCTTGAAGACAATCAAGCAAGTCTGTCTCCTAGCAAGCCTAGAAGACCCAACTTGGTTGTGGCATGCAAGGCTCAGGCATGTCAATTTTCATGACTTGAAGCTATTGGGGGAGAAGAAATTGGCGGTTGATATGCCACTACTGCCCCAGCTGAACAAGCTTTGTGAGGTGTGTGTGATCGCCAAGCATGCAAGGTCGTCATTCCCTTGCCAAGCAAACTTCAGGGCGAAGAAGCCATTGGAACTGCTCCATGCTAATATTTGAGGGCCAATCACACCATGTACGTGTTAGTGATATGAGAGAAGTGTCCTAAGGCAATCGCCTTTTGATTGTAATCATTTATTTTAATAAATGAATATTCACTATTTGAGTATACATGATTATTTGATTAAGATCTTAAGCTCATTTACTGAATGTCCGCAATACAATTCACAGCATGAGAGAATTTGTGATGAATTCACAACTAGTGATTATCTCTATATGTGCAATTGTGAAGTATTGAAATTGTCCCTAGTCGATGAATTGATAAATACGGACACTATCAATTCTGTTGAGACTAGCATGGATTATTCTCTAATCAGCTGATTCTCACTGGCTGGTGACATTGAGATGTCCGGAGATAAACATGAATGCTAGTTAAGGGAACTAGTTCATTGGAGTGACTGGCTGTAAAACTTCATATGGTAGTCTACATATAGATATGTCAGTGAAGTTCTTACTGCAGCTTAAGTGCGATGTTCCTTTGACTTGCGGTGTTCAAGTCATCTTGGCCATGGAGACTTATACTTTGACATCTTAAGCAAGCATCTCCAAGGAGGTGTGGACCCAGGATGATTGGGTATAAGCCGAAGTGCCCGAAGATGTTTGAACAGCGTACAAAGGATTCACCACTCCTTGCGAGGAGATGTATACCCGAGGCCTATCGTCGGATTGTTACTCGAAGCCTCTGGCCAGAGCATGACATGTTCAGAGTATGAATCTCTTAAATACATGAGAGTAATTAGAATCCATAGGACAAGGAAACGTTACTTGGGGTAGGTGTGACGTAGTCAGCCTAGTGGGGACTGACACACATAGACTATGTCCTGAACCAGGTGGGTATAAGATGGTGAAGGGAATGGGGCACGATTCATTATAGCTGCTGAAGGGTTTCAGAATCATTTTTGAGGTCAACCGTTGATCTTTCAATTAATTGGGGATCATGATGTACTACTAGGTGCCACTCATGATCGTTCTATAATTAATTAGTTAATTATGGACGGCTAACATAAATTGAAAGCCTATTTGGTCACACGCATAACGAGTAATTCGAAGGATTTAAAACGAGTTGAGAATTAGATTTTCCAATCGAGATAGACTATTTTTGGTAAGCCCAAACAATAGTCAAAACTGAATTTATTTCAGACGCATCGGAAGCATAGAATGGCTAAGTCTTTTAAAGATTTAATGGGTGAATTAAATAAGTTTAATTCATTAAGGGATTTGATCCAATTGGGGTCAGATGGGCCGGCCAAGGAAGGGGGCCTCCTCTCTTCTTGTCATGGCCGACCACCACCATAAGAGGATAAGGCTATTTTGGTTTATTTTATAAAATAGACCAAAGGTTGGTTTATTTTATAAAAGGTTATATAAATTTTATATAAATTTTTATATAATGAACCATGAGTTGGTTTGTTTAATAAAATTCATATAATGAACCAATGGTTGGTTTGTTTTATAAATTTTTATATATTGAACCAATGGTTGGTTTGTTTTATAAATTTTATATAATCATGCCAAAAGAAAGAGAGCCTTGATTATGGATTGATTGAGAAATTATTCCATAATCAAGAAGAAGAAGTTTGATCATGAGAGCCTTGATTATGGATTGATTGAGAAATTATTCCATAATCAAGGAGAGGTTTGCTTGGGAGTTAAGAAACCTCTCCCTATATAAAGGACCCAAGGGGTGCCATGGAAGATGAGCCATCCAAGAATTGCTTGGGTTCTCTCCTCTTCTTCTCTCCCTCTCTCTTGGCCGGCCATAGGCCTTCCTTCTTTCTTCTTGCCATGAGCACAAGGAGAAGCATCAAGGCGACGAAGTTCTTCCTTGTGACGATCTTCCTCTTCGGCCAACCTTGGTGGTGAGTCTTTCGATTTGATTACTCTCTCGGTTTTCATCGTGTTCACGGAGAATCTAGTAGTTCTCGTGAACACGAAACTCGTGGCTTAGCGAAGTCATCCCGACGATACTCGGCGTGGATACGAATAGATGCGGAGCTTTCAAAGGGACGCTAATGGTTGGATCTCGTCCCTTCTTCCAAGTTACGTAAGGTAATTCGTAGAGTAATTTCCTTTTCTGCAAAAATTTTATATTACGATTATGTGAACACATTGCATGCTTAGGATATGTGTTAGAATAATTTAAGAAATTATTCATGCTTTTGTTTCCGCTGCATGTAATTATGTAACAATTACAATACGCGTCCGCGTCGGCATGCACCCGGTCCCAACAGTGGTATCAGAGCCGGTTAGTGTTCGACATAATCATATAATTGTTTTCCGAAAAACTTTGTCATGATCTCAATTTTGAAAAATTTTTCAATTATGGAAACTTTCCAATTATGGTAAATTTTAGATTTAGGTATTTCAAAGTTTGGAAATCCTCATGAAATTTCGCAAACTTTTGAAATATCTCCATTTCTGAAATTTTATGATGATTGTGAAAACATTCCATTTTTGGAAACTTTCCAATTTTGGAAATACATAACTTTTCTTTGTACCAGAAACTTATAATAATTCTGAAAACCTTTTAATTTTGGAAACTTTCCATTTATGGAAAGCTCGTAATTTTGGCCACTTTCTTTTCATGAAAGTCTAGACATTTTATGGAAACATTAATTGACAATTAAATTCAAATTAATTTTTAAATTATTAACAAAATTCTTTACTTTGGGGAGTGCCTCGGGGAGCCACCCAAATTAAAGTTAGTTGTTATTATTTAATTTTCTATTTTGAATATGAATTGTTAAAATTGATTTGGGTAGGCCTCGGGGAGCCATCCAAATTATATTATTAACAAGTTATTTAATTATCAAGTTTAATTTGGTTATGCCTCGGGGAGCAGGCCAAATTAGATTTACAACAAATTTCTTTTCTTTGGGGAGTTCCTCGGAGAGCCACCCAAAGTAAAGAATTTGTTGTAATTAATTATCCATAAATAAAATATGTGATCAAATCTTGGAAATTTTTGAGGTGATTCTCAAACGATAATTTCCTTATTTGATTTATGAGGTGATGCTCTTACATATTGTTATCTCCAAAATTAATTAGGAAAAATTATTTCCTATAGAGTTTATTTCCTTAAATAAGATTTTCATGAAAATAATATATGGTTGAATTAAGGGAATCTGTCTTTTAATTTAATAAGATTTGATTTAGAGAAATCAAAGTCTTAAACATATTATTTTCGAAATTGATTATGACAATTTAGGAAATTGTTTCCCAAAACAATTCCTTGAATAAAGTGTGAAATTAGAATTAGGAAATCTGGTTCCTAATTCAATTAATGAGACTTGATAAATTAAATCACATACATACTTTATTAAGGAAATCGTTAGAATATGACATAATTATATGTCATGAATGAGCTTAAAAGAAAAAAGGATGAGACCCAAAACCCCTTACAAAATATTAAGGCCAACACCTTCCATTAATACGGTTAGAACCGGAGTTTTGTTTCTCGTTTGGGTTGATGGACACATCCATGCCCGGCTTGAATCTCAACATGTTCAAACCATGGAATTAGTTTATGATTAATATAGTTGGAGTCAGAGGTCAATCCTTAGTTTTGGTTGTTGGACACATCCAAGCCTGACTAAACGGTTGAATGAGCTCCAACCATATTAAAACTATTTCTTGATTAATGGGTCAGCCTTAAGCTTGGAGCATCGATTTGTTGTGCCACAGCCAAGGTCGATGTAAAGAGAGGTGCAGTTGGGTGCAATGTATATTGTTGCATACTTGTTAATGAGTTAACAGCCCAATGATTTATGCAAACATTCAATTAGTTGATAGCATAATGTGATAGTTACATATGTGTAATATGTAATCGGTATAATTACCTACCTTCATAGCTAAGAATAACTTGATGGACTCTAGCCATGGTTGTTCTTATCTATGGTTGGATATCAACCTATTTGGAGATGTTCCTACGATCTCCCGAATTGATAAAAAGGGTTATTCAATTCGAAAAATAAATAGGATTTAATTAATGTATATTGATGCATTCTTTATCATTCTTCTCACATAAGCTCAATTTGTATTTCTAGGATAATCACTTGATCATGTCTTCTCTGAATTTGCGTTCCATTTTGGACACCAATAAGCTGACTGGGCCAAACTTCATGGACTGGCTTCGAAACCTGAGGATAGTCCTCAAGGCAGAAAAGCTTGCTTATGTCCTTGAAGAACAACTTCCCAACCATCCTCCAGGAGATGCAACTCCAGACCTATCACGCCCCAAGACCCTGGAGCCGCTGATCCAATAGAAAATCGGACAGCACCTCCCCTGTCCGGCGGACAATTTACACAAACACACAGATACAAATAGCAAAACCACGCAGTTAAATGGCCTCAGGCCTCAAATCCATGCAGAAACAACGGATATACGACTATAACCATCGTAAAACCAAAGTACAAACTCACCTGAGCTGCCAAGGGGCAGGAACAAAGCTAAAAACCCCACGAAGTCCAACATAGGACTCAAAAGTACAATCCCATCGAATAAAACATAAATACATGTCCAAAACATGGCAACGGAAGCAAAGTACATACTACAGGGTCCATAACCGAAAATCAACATAAAATAAAACGAAGCAGAGCTCCTCTCGAGCTGGGGACTGGTGGCTAGGGCTCTCCTGGCAGACATCAACCTGAAATTAAGGAAAATAACCAACGGTGTGAGTCCAAAGGAAATCTGCGGATACCCCGAATAGCTATGCATAGAAAGTTATACTAACAATAAGAGTTCCACTAATACAGTCTCATATCAACAGTAGGGAAAGACTAGTACTGAAAATACTGAGGTAGATACACACCAAAATCCATCTAACCTGAAAAGAGGGTAATAAATACCAATGGAACACCAATAGACATATAATCTCAGATAACAAGTCTCCAGTATATGCATGTCAAACAAGTGCAGAAAGCAAGTGCACCAAGCAATGCACGATGCAAAATATGCACATGGTGCAATGACATGTGTCACCCCTGACACCAGTCAGATCATCGTACACCTGTCATAGGTGACGTCTGAGAGGGTAGAGCTATGACAACTGTACGCACCCTGCTAACACTACTCCTAAGTGACCGGGTGGACAGGATGTTGGTGGAGACTCCGCTCCTACCCCAAGCAATGGGGGAGTCTAGCTCTCATCTCCTCGTGGCTCAGTACGAGAAGGGATCCCTGGCTGCTACCATGCCCGGAACCACCCTCCAAATAGTGGCCGAACGGAGCAATACAGGGCAAATGCACACATCCTACGGTATCCACTAACCCAAGAGTGGCCGTGTGTGCATATCGTGTACCGGAAGATGATAGGCTCAACCACAAGGGAGTTGCTGATCGCCGGCATGCAACAATGCAAAGATGGTGTATGATAGGTACACATACCTCCCTCACCAAGTCCTCAGTATACTAAGTCTCAGTCTGAATCCTATAACAGGAAATACAGGTAACCTACAAGGTATACTGGCCAGAAACCACTGATCCCTCGATGTCAAATGCAAGAGATACATCCCGATATCTAAGCATACATATAGATATGACAATACTTGAGACTGTATGGAACTAACTGCATAATAACTTAGGGATAAACAACAAGTATCCAGAACAAGCATAATAAACCAGGATAGCGTATAATCTTACTGCTATCTATAATAGTCTATGCATAACAACATGACAATATCAGAAAAGATAAGTCAAAAGGTACCCGCCTCCAAGTAAGTGAATTCTGTATCAAGCAGAAAGAACCACCCGCCAATAATCCAATCAAGCTCCTGTATCAAGGATGTATTTAATTAGCTATTACAGGAAGATAATTACTAGCTAATTAATCCCTAATCATATTAGGGTTAACCTAATCACTTCCTTTCCATTTAATTACTTCTAACTAAATAAAAGACTTCCAATTACTCCACGTAATTAAGATTAGGTACAACCCTCAATTCGAATTCACCACACTTAGGTTATTAGGGTTAAGTTTCATACTTAACCCAATCTCACCACATGGTTCAATCTAGGATCAACCACAAGACCTACCACTGATCAATTCCTAAACAACATAGATCAGAATCGTTGTTACCATGGTTACACTTTTACATGCTCCAATTGGACTAAATAGCTACAACCAAACTGAGCTATTGTAATTACAGATTCAAACTTATTCCAAAACCTAGCATGGGGCGTTCCACATCACAGTTCTAAATCCCAATCCAATATTGAAATCAATTACAACAAATCATCTTGTAATTACTCATATACCTGGATTACTCCCCTATTCTCCTTCTCTGGTAGTGGACCTCAGCAAGAAATAGAAGACGACAACAACATCTGATCAAATGGTGAGCTGCAAAACATGGATCAATTGAAGCATCATCAATCGGCCATTACGTTTGGGCTGAGGCGATTAAGGCAGAGGGTAATCCAAGGAGCACACGAACTCACCTCTTCGATAGACGACTGACCATAGTCACAATCTCAACCAACCACCAAAGTTGGCTCGCTGTGCACCCAACAGATTTCCCCAACTCCGGTGATGGCTCGCTCACGCAAGGGTAGGAAACGATGCTCCGCAGGAAACTGAAGGGAGTGATCGGCGAGGTTAGGATTCTCAGCAATGGAGAGAACCGAGTGAATCGCCGGTCGCTAGTCGAGATATGGGGAAAGGTCGTCGGCGCGTGTGGGGAGATCACCTGCGGCTAGGGTTCGTGAGACGAGGGAGTCGGCTGCTGTGATCGGGCTGAATGGGGTTAGGTCAAGTCATATAAGGGAGGGGTCATTTTGCATTTTAGCCTAACAATTTGTCAAATCGTAAGGCTGCCCCTGCTTTTAAACTTAATTATGTGTTAGTCCTTGTAACTAATTGTTTTATAACATTTTGGTGCCTAAATTTGTGTCCAAGGACTCGGAGACCCTGAAACCTACCTGGTAACTCTCCGAAAATTTCCGAAACCTACTCAAAAGTGTCGGATTTAACATCCTCCCCCACTAATAAAAATTTGGTCCCCAAATTTTGATATTCACTATAGTAAACACTATCAAGAAGTATGCTGATATAAATACTGAACAGTAACTAGCCATACATACCTCAAGTGAATAGGTGGGGGTAACGAGCTCGGAAAACATCCTTAAGCTCCCAGGTAGCCTCCTCATCTGAGTGATGCTGCCATCCGTCTTTAACCAGCCGGATGGTCTTGTTTCGCAACTGACGCTCTCGGTGACCCAAAATCCGAACAGGAATCTCCTCGTAAGTCACGTCAGGCTGAAGTGGAACTGAGACATCCGATAACACTTGGGAAGGATCAGGTACGTATCTCCTCAGCATCGATACGTGGAACACATCGTGTACACCGGTCATGGATGGTGGAAGAGCCAAACGATAAGCAACTGCTCCAACCCTCTCCAGAATCTGGAACGGACCGATGTAACACGGAGCAAGCTTACTTCGAAGACCGAATTGTTTCACCCCTTTCGTGGGTGAAACCCGCAGAAATACGTGATCACCTACGGAGAACTTCAGAGGTCTCCGTCTCCGGTCGGCATAGCTCTTCTGACGATCCTGCGCCTCAGATATCCGGCGTCTGCTAGTACGGACTAACTCTGCCTCGTGCTGAGCTCTCTGAGGTCCTAACAGCTGAGATTCCCTAACCTCCTCCCAGAGGGTGGGTGTCCGACAAGGCTTACCATACAACGCCTCATACGGGGCCATCTGGATAGCCGCATGATAGTTGTTGTTGTTGTAGGTGAACTCAACAAGATGTAGATGATCCTCCCAACTGCCTCTGAAATCCATAACACAGGCTTGTAGTAAGTCCTCCAAGGTTTGGATGGTACGCTCTGACTGACCATCAGTCTGCGGATGGAAGGCGGTACTAAATCTGAGCTCGGTACCCATGGCCTTCTGCAGACTCTGCCAGAAGCGAGAGGTGAAGCGTGGATCTCGGTCAGAGATGATACTCCACGGTATGCCGTGCAATCTGATGATCTCTTTGCAATACAGCTCTGCTAATCTATCCAATGAATCGGTCCTCCGAATAGCTAGAAAGTGCGCAGATTTGGTCAATCGATCAACGATCACCCAAATCGCGTCAAGGCCACGTCTGGTCCTAGGCAGTCCCACCACGAAATCCATAGTAACGTGTTCCCACTTCCACTCGGGAATGGGAATACTCTGAAGTAGCCCAGCAGGTCTTTGGTGCTCTGCCTTAACCTGCTGGCATACCAAACATTGGGCTACGAAGTCGGCGATATCCCGCTTCATTCCGTTCCACCAGTAGGAACGTCTCAGATCCCGATACATGCGAGTGGCACCCGGATGGATAGTAAATCGGGAGCGATGTGCCTCTTGTAATAGCTCATCCATGATAGGGTGTGCCTCGGGTACGTAATGTCTCCCGTGGAAATACAAGACACCCGCGTCGTCTCGTGTAGAATCAGACTGCTGCTCTGTGGCTGCTCGACTGCCGAGGAACTGCAGATGCTGATCGCTCACCTGAGCCTCTCTGATCCTCGTGATGGACCCGATTTAGCTAATTAAAGTTGTCACGAAATGTGTGGATCCGTCAGAATTTAGAATTTATAAAATGCTGGAAACCCTTTTTGCAATCAAAATATGAAAACGTAGTAAAGGGGGCCACAGGTCGTATTTTTCTTCGGGACTAGTTGATGTTGAGTGATTCGTGCTTGTATTTATGTGTCGTCAATGTTTTTGGGTTTCAAACGAAATTTGATGTTTGGTGTCGATGAGAGACTAAGGAAACAACATGATATCAAATGCAGCAACTAAACAAACCGATATGCAAAGAAAACAAATTTCTGTGCCAAAATGGTACTAAGTGCAAGCACTAAACATGATCAATTTAGCCTTGGAAGCAAGCTATCAACGAAAAGGTCAATGCAGTAGCAAGCTGAATAATGATCAATGCAGTAGCAAACTGCTGTAGATGTTAATACATAAATGAAACAAGAACCCCAATACATAAATTCAACAACAAACTCAATGCAGAATTAAAATGCAAGAATGCAGAACCTAAAGTAGGAAATTTCAGAATTGATTCTAGTGCTGGAAAAACCAAGCAGCTAAATTCGAATGCACAAGCTAGCTTGAAGATTGATACTGAGAACTGCAGAAATCAAGCTGATCAATTCAGATATATAATGCCTAGATGCAGTGAATTAAATTCAGAATCAAACCAAGCTCTTTGAGATCAAATGCTCCAATCTAATGTTCAGCTAAAATTCAGAATAACTAATGTTGACTTGCTGCAAACTTCAGGAATAAAACCAACTATGCAGAGCTCGAATGCAGAAAAGCAAAGATGACACTAACTTTTGCAGAAACAAACTAATTTTGCAGGAATAAAAACTGAATGCATCAATTGAGACCAATTGCATAAATTGAATTCGAATGCTTTGTAAATGAGGCAAGCTACAATGTAAATTCAGAATGCAAGCTTAAGCTAACTTGATACAAAACTGGTATGCAAGGAAAGAAAGCAGAAATTTTGATACACAACTAGCAAAGCTGATACGCAGCTAAGAACAGGGCACGCACGCACTTAAACATGAGATAAACTGTGGTTTAAAACAATTGTTCATTAGACAAGCTACCTACTGCTTCATCTTGCAGAATTGAAACACTAACTAGAGCAAAACAATTAAGAAATCGAAACTGAATAGCTGAAACAAAATCCTACAGCTAACTGATACGTAACTGAATAATCTGATACGCAGCAGAGAAACTGGGAACGCAAGCAATTGAAGTGTAAAAACAAGCTGAAATTAAGCACAACTAATCACTAACAAGTAATCGATCTCATACCATAGCAGAATTGAAACCTAATTAAGCAAAAGCAATTAAGAAAATGAAACTAAACATTCTGGTACGAATTCAGTAATGAAACAGCAATGATAGAAATGAAATTTACAGCTAAAACAATGAAATTAACTAGCTAAACTACTCCTCAACCCTTCCCGAGCTCAAAATCTCCTTGGTCGTCAAGCAAGGGCTGGCTTCGAACCCCTAAGCACAGCAAATCAGTGGAAAACAGATTGGATTGATGAACTCGGCTCAAACTGCATCAGCTGGGAGATTTCCAATCTGAAAGCTTCGATCTCAGTTTGTTGAGCTGCGATGGTGATTTGGAGACGACCTGAGCTCACCTGAGAACCCCTACAAGTGGCTCAGGTGATCTGAAATTGATTGTAACTGAGATTTAAGCTCTCGGACCACAGAGCATGCCGAAACCCTCAAACGAACTCTGTCCGGATGAAACTTGAGCTGAATTCTCCGCCAAGGCTATCTCCAATGATCCAGATGATGATCTAGGGTTGAAGTTGAGGGGTCGCGCCCACGGATTGAAGGAAAATTCGAAGAAAAACTAAGACTATCGAAGAAGATGATGTTTGCGGCGAAGACGCGACGAGGAGAAGCTGATGTGGAAATTTGATTAAATACATAAGCATTGGACGGCCCAGATTTCTCCACATCAATCCAATGGCTGATCTTGCTCTGATTTAAGCCAAACATTGAGGATGTTGATCAGGGGTCAGGATCTGCCTCGTGGTAGCTTGGATCCTCCAGATGTGCAATGGATGGTCCAGATCAACCTAATCTGTGAATGGACGATCTAGAGCCCTCCGAGCTTGATCCAACGGTTGGATGATCTCTAATTGGAATGAAACCTTCAGATCTTGATCATAGTGCTTGATCAACCCTAACCCTAGCTCGGATTGCTTCAGATTGTCCCGGATGGCTCAGATCTAGCCGCTCTTGAATCGGACGGCTCGGATTAATCGTAAGCTTGATAATTCGATCCAGTTCACTTCCGACTCAAGTTTGACCAAATATGCTCTAAGTCCATGAACCCTTCATGCCTACAAAAAATATATCAGAAAATTAGTGGCCAAATAATCCAAAAAATATGTAAATTTGCAATTAAGTCCAAAATAAGAAGAAATCCTAAAACCTAGGGCAATTTCACAATTAAGCAATAAAAACATAGGTCAAACATGGATTTTAGCAACTCAAATGATCAATAAAATGGTATCTATCACCTCGTCCGAATGGAAGACTGAGCAAGAATGGTCGCCAGAATACCCCTCTCAGTCTGCCCCTGCTCCTCTAGACCCAACTCTGAGAAACTCTGGACGATCTCGGTAACCAGAACTCGGTGGTAGGCCAGTACCCCTCTAGACTTCCTACTCAAGGCGTCAGCCATGACATTAGCTTTCCCAGGGTGGTAGCTAATGGTACAATCATAGTCCTTCAGGAACTCCATCCACCTCCTTTGTCAGAGGTTGAGCTCCTTCTGCGTGAAAAGATACTTGAGGCTCTTATGATCCGTGAATATCTCAAAAGTGATCCCATACAGGTGATGCCTCCAGATCTTCAGCACAAAGATAATAGCTGCAAACTCTAAATCATGAACTGGGTAGTTCTTCTCATGCTCCTTCAGCTGTCGAGAAGCATAAGACACTACCCGCCCGTGCTGCATCAGAACGGCGCCCAATCCCTGATAAGATGCATACGTATAAAGCACAAATCCGTCCTCTCCTGATGGAAGAATGAGGACGGGTGCCGACACTAATCTCTGCTTCAGCTCCTGGACACTAGTCTCGCAAGCCTCTGTCCATGTGAACATCACGCCTTTCCTGGTAAGGCATGTCAGCGGCATAGCTATGCTCGAGAAGCCCTCAACAAATCGTCGGTAGTAGCCGGCTAATCCCAAGAAACTGTGAACCTCAGTAACTGACTTCGGCTGCTCCCAACTGGTAACAGCCTCGATCTTCTGAGGATCTACTGAGATGCCTCTGCTAGATACCACGTGTCCCAGAAAACCTACTGATGACAACCAAAAGGCACATTTGCTGAACTTCGCATATAGACGCTCTCGTCTGAGAGTCTCCAATACAATGTGAAGATGTTGTACATGCTCCTCCTCGGAATGAGAGTAGACTAAGATGTTATCAATGAATACTATGACGAACTGATCCAGATACTCCAGAAACACATAGTTCATCAAGTCCATGAATACCGTTGGAGCATTGGTAAGCCCAAATGGCATTACCAAAAACTCGTAGTGTCCATATCTGGTGTGGAACGCTATCTTCTAGACATCTGACTCTCTGACCCTCAACTGATGATATCCGGATCGCAGATCAATCCTGGAATACACAGATGTGCCCCTGAGCTGATCAAACAAATCCTCAATCCGTGGCAGGGGGTACTTGTTCTTGATGGTCACTGCATTCAACTGTCTGTAGTCGATGCACAACCTCAAAGAACCATCTTTCTTCTTCACGAAGAGAACTGGGGAACCCCATGGTGAGATGCTAGGTCTGATGAATCCCCTGTCCAATAACTCCTGGAGTTGGACCTTCAGCTCGTCCAATTCTCTCGGTGCCATACGATACAGAGATTTCGATGCCGGTGAAGTCCTCGGTATCAGCTCAATAGTGAACTCCACTTGCCTCCTGGGAGGCAAACCCGGTAGCTCCTCTGGAAATACGTCCTGATATTCTCGGACCACTGGAACGTTCGAGAGCGGAGGGCTACTGCTGTCGTCGGTGTTAATAGATGACAGTAAGAAACCCTGACAACCGTGAGATAGCAATCTCTGTGCCTGAAGTGCAGAAATAACTGATAAGCCCTCATCCCTGATGCCAGTGAAGTCCCACGAGGGTTGGTCCGGAGGCCGAAAAGTAACCACCCTCGTCTGGCAATCGGCTGTGGCATGATAAGCGGTAAGAACATCCATACCAAGAATAATATCGAAATCCACTATCTCCAAAACTAACAAATCAACTGTGAGGGTAATACTACCAAAATCTAATGGGCATGCTCTGACCTCCTGTGTAATACTCAAGATCTCTCCTGAGGGTAAGGATACAGATAACTGCTGTAATCTAGCGGTAGACAATCTACCAATCCTACTACTGAATATCCGCGATATGAAAGAGTAAGAACTACCAGTATCAACTAATAGCTCAGCAGGAAAGGCATAAAGAGAAATAGTACCGCGAAATACCGATCCGTCGGCCCGCTGGGCCTCCTCTCGAGTGACAGCATAAATTCGTCTAGTCTCAGGCGGTGGTGGTGGCACTGCTGGGTACTGCTGAGGTGGGAACTGCAACTGAGACTGCGGCTGCTGAACTGACCATCCCACTGTGTACTGAGGTTGCTGCATCACAGACTGATAAGCTGGATAAGTCTGCTGTTGAGGTCCTGAAGTTGAGCTTTGAGATAAGGCTGGGGTGTAACTAGACTCATTNAAAGAAAAATGGATTGAACATGATTTTTGCCAAAATTGAAATGGAAAGGTAAACAAAGTGATTAGCCTCTATAGATGTGATCCAATCATTGAAATATGATTTTGAAAGAACCTAAGCAAGTTCTAGAGTACAATAACATATGTGTGTCACAAAAAATAAGGCTAATTCTCACTAGGTAAAAATAATTCATCTCAAATCCTCAATCAAGCATCTAAAGCAAAGTAGTACTCAAGCATCCAAGATTTCATCCATTAGCTCAAACCCTAAGTTTTAACAACCAAATTTAATTTATTTTCAAAAGACTCTAACATGCTATGGAGATAACCTAGAGGAATACATTTATTCCTAAATATGGAGAAAACGTGCTAAAAGAAATAACATGCATTTATTGACAAGGACTCAGTTTAAAAGAAAATTCTACTTCTAAAAAGCATAAAAAAATGAAACAGGCAATAAAAGAAAATACATGAAAGAACAATCTCCCCTTTATTCTGGTGGACGGAGTCGATCCAGAAGTAGCCTCCATCTTGGTAGTGGAGGAGTCTGGGTGGCTAAGAGATTTGGGACTCCCCCACACTTGAACTTCACAAAAAATTTCTCTGGTGGCCTAAGGCGATTCAGGTTCAAAATCCATGGAAGGAATGGAGGGCTATGGATTAAAGTAAGATCTTCTCCTCCTTCTTGATGCCTTTCAGAAGTCCTTCCAGGAGGTTGAAGTCTGTTCAGTTAGAGCACCCACTCCTGAAGTCTTCTGGACCCTGCAAAACCATGTAATACCTCTCTCAAGCGTGCAGGGTCAGAAAGAAATAAAATAATATCAGTCTCTGCATGAAATGAATCCAAAACTGCATCATATCCAATTAAATCAAATTCTGGTACCTCAATGAAATTTTCAAAATCATTTCCTACAAAATTTGCATCCAGATACTCATCACAAATAAAGAAATCAATTTCTGGCACATCAATAGAAATTTCGCAATTATTTTCCATCCAGGGTGTATCAAGCAATGTGTCACAGCCAATCAAATCAATATCAGATATCTCCATAAGTTTTTCACATTCAACCTCAGCATATGATATAGCAAGAGATTCATCAAAATAAATAACATCAATTTCAGGCACTTCTAAAAATTTTTCACTATCCATATCTACAAGAGATGTATCAAGTAATGCAGTACGACTAATGAAATCAATTTTTGGTACCTCTATTGGATTTGCACAAATAATTTCTACACAAGGTATATCAATAAATTCATCATAACCAATAAAGTTAGCACTAGGTACCTTTTTGAATTTTTCTGAACAAAGAGGAGAAATACTTACCTGAGCGTGCTGGAGAATACCTGGAGGTTCTACAAGAGTAGATGTATCCATGGCCTCCTCCTGATCAAGTACATGCTCCTCATCAGCCTCAAGCTCTGGTGGACACTCAACTGGAATAGGTGATCCTTGGGTGCTTGCTTCCACCATGCAAGTCCCTACACTTTCTGGTTCATCTTCTGAATCTTCTAATGTACCAGTAAATTATGGTGGTCCCTGGGGCTTAGTGCAATCCCCTACACCTGTGGAATCATCTCCTATGCATGTTTCTTCTGTATTATCTGCAATAATAATATCAGAAAAATTAGGACCATCAATAATACTATCATCAGAAAATAAAAGTCTAGAATGGTCCTGTGGAGCTTCAGTTTCTTCTTCTGGAGCTGAAAAATTTGGAATTGGATTTTGAATAGGAGTCTCCGGAGGAATGCATGCTGTAGGTGCCCAGATTTTAATGATTTCGTCTTCTTCTTCTTCTACCAAAATTCTAAGATCACTTGAAGAAGGACTTGGCCATGCATTAGGGTCACCTTGAACTGATATGAACTCAACTCCGTAGCCCTCAGAATTAAAAGGAACTTGAGAAGATAATTGTTCTGATCTTTGGGCTTTTATCTGATTCCATTGATCTACCAATTTTCCAAGGCGTTGTAGTTGTTGAAAATTTTGCTGTTGTTGTTCTTGTTGTTGTTGTTGAACTTGTTGCAACATCTCCATCGTCCTTTGGTGTTGAGCCTCAAACTCTTGTTGGTCTTGAAAAGTAACATAAGGCTGCTGAAAGCCAAGAGTGGGCTGTGCATACTGAAATGGAGACTGCAGGGGCTGATCAAATGGTTGCACAGGCTGATTGAACTGCTGAAAATTTGGTTCACAAGTTGGTGGAGATGGCTGAAAATTGTAGCCCTGAAAATCTTGGATCTGAGGTTGACATTGTGGTGGTGAAAACTCAAATTGAGTGGGCTAAAAATTCTGGTTTTGTTGCTGGAAATTCTGATTAATGGGCTGTGTGGGCTGGAAAAATAGTTGGTTTTGAGGTGGAAATGTTTGAAACGATTGACAACCTTGCTGCCCTTGTTGATATGGCTGGAATTGAGGTTGAAATTGATTATTTTCATGCTGAAAACTTGCAAAAGGCTGCTGGAAATTCTGGTTAAAATGCTGAAATTCTTGCTGAAATTGTTGGAATTGTTATGGCGGCTGGAATTGTTGTAGTTGCTGAAATTGAGGCTGACAAAACTGATTTGGTTGCTCAAAAACTGAAAATTGGGGCTGCCCATTCTGAATTTGTTGAAAATTTGAGTAGGGTTGTTGGAAATCTTGCTGTGGTGGCTGCTGAAATTGCTGGAAAGGCTGAAATTCTGAAAAAAACTGAGGTGGCTGAAATTGGTTGAGAGGCTGAAATTGTGGCTGAGGTGGCTGAAATGTAGGCTGAATCGCCTGCCGGTGACTAGACGACTGAGCTTTATGTTTTTGTTGGTAGTCCAACTCCTTAACCCTACACTTCAACTCCACCAATGTCTCTTTTATCTCTGTACAGAACTCTGGTGACCACATTTTGATCTTACAGCCCTATCACAAAACAAACAAGAAAAAATGGCAGCAACCGTATATGAAAGATAAAGCAAAATAAAACAGAACCCAATGATATGTCCAAAGGCATACAAGCAAAAATCAAACAAATCAACTAGTTACTTCCCCGGCAACGGCGCCAAAAATTTGACGAACCCAAAATAGACTGTCACGAATATGGGTCTCAAATTTAGATGTGAATGAATAACTAGAAACCCTTTTTGCAATCAAAATGTGAAAACGTAGTAAAGGGGCCACAGGTCGTATTTTTCCTTGGGACTAGTTGACGTTGTTTGATTCGCGCTTGTATTTATGTGTCGTTTGTGTTTTCGGGTTTCAAATAGATGTTCGGGTTCTGGGTTGCAATCGGAAATAAAATCGCAATGAAAGCATAAAGAAAGAAGGAAACTTGACCAAACAAACTTAACCAAAGTAATGGCAATGAAAGATTCAACCAATTATTAACTAAATCAAGACGAAGTGATTTTCAGATTTGGTGAATGAGCCTAATAGCAATTGTGATTATCACACGAAGGTTGTGTTTAATTTCAGAACTAAGACTAAGAACAACTGAATGTTAAGCAACCTGTAAACTCACTTATGTAAAGTCAATGTGAACTTTAATGAATACAAAATGCAAGCTACGGAAACCCAATATGCAGAATTGAAGCTTGACATTCAGAGACAATCTGCACATGATACAAATGAGCAGAATTGAAACTATCTTGATACTCATGTGCCAAAAGGAATTACTGCTAAGGGCGAAATGAATTGCAATTAAGCAGAACTTTGATGCAGAAATGCAGTGTGGTATTTCAGAAATCGATTTGGATGCTAAAACCAAACAAACAGATGGATTCGATGGCTCCAAACTGATATCCCCATAAGATTCATAAGAACTATAATTCACTTGATGCAAATTCTGGAAATTGAAGGCTGAAACAGTGCAAAACATGAAACTGCCGAATTGCAGAAATGGGAGTTGCTACACATACAAGTTGAGCTTGCAGAAATGGAAGTTGCTACACAATCAGAGCTGATAAACCAATTCAGAACTAATTGAATGCAAGAGACACTACAGATTTGCCAAATCTGTATGCAGAATTTCAGCAGCAATCATATGTAGCACAAGTAAACAAGCTGAAGTTGATGCACAATTCTAGCTCAGAAAAGGTTCAAAGAAACTTATATGACTGCTACTAAATTCAGAAGTAGAACTAAGACTTGCAGAAGTGAGGCTGCTGGCAGAAATGGGAACTAAGAAATGCTGCAATTCAGAATCAACCCAATGGCAGAAACAAAACAGAACAATTCAAATTCAAGAGCACGTTTTTAATGTTCAGGTAGGATGAAGAAACACTAATGTATACCTGACACGAATTCAGAAACTGCAAGTTAAGAAAACCTGCAGAAATTAAATCTGGCACGCAAGGATGATACGCAAGCTGAAAACTAAATTCAGAAATGAATTTCAGCTAAATAAACTGCTTTAAACACACTTGTTCATTACACAATCAAGCTAGCTAATAAAAACACTAAATTAAAACTCTAATTGAAGCAAGAACAAATCAGGAACTTGAAATTGAAGTGGCTGATACGCAAGATGAAGAAAAACAGGGAAAAGCTGATACAAACTGATACTCAAGCTAAAAACGAGAAATAAATTGAAATTAAAAACAATTATCCCCTAAACACATTTCTTAGCTACTTAACTTGAAGATTTAACCCTAATTTAAGCTGGAACAATGCAATAAACGAAGTTAACTATTCTGAATCAAAAGTGCAGAATTGAAATTGCGGCAGAATTACAAGCTACTGCTAATACAATGAAATTAACTAAAGAAACCTACTCCTCAACTCTCCCTAAGCTCAAGATCTTCTTGGTCGTCAAGCAAGAGCTAGCTTCGAACCCCTAGGCTCAGCAAATCAGTGGAGCGCAGCTTGGATTGATGAACTCTGCTCAAACTACACGCGGCTGAAAATTTCCAGTCCAAGCTCTTGTATCTCGATGGATGGACTGCGATGATGAATTGAGACTCATCTGAGCTCACCTGAGAACCCCTACAAGCAGCTCAGATGGTCGGAAATGGCTGGTGGACGAGTAACAAGTGATTGGTTATCAGAGATGCCGAAACCCTCAAACATCACTGTCTGGTGCGATTTGAGCTGAAATCATCCAACAAAACTATCCTCCAGTGATCCAAATCTTGATCTAGATGAAGAATTGAGGGGTCGCGCCCCTTGGATTGAAGAAACAAGCTAAAGAACTGAAGAAGAAACGAAGAAGGAAGCAACTGCGGCGGAGACGCGACGAGGAAGGAAGGCTGCTGCGTTTTGATTAAATAGTTATCAACGGACGGCCCAGATTGATCGGAGGAGATCCAACGGCTGATCTTGCTCTGATTGGAGCCAAACTTTGATGATGATGATCTGGGGTCAGGATCTGCCTTGTGGTAGCTCAGATCCTCCAGATTTGCAACGGATGGTCCAGATCAACTTAGTCTTTGAATGGACAATCTAGAGCCCTCCGAGCTTGATCCAACGGTTGATTGAGCTCTGATTTGGATAAAACATTCAGATCTTGATCATAGTGCTTGATCAACCCTAACCCTAGCACGGATTGCTTCAGATAGTCCCGGATGGCTCAGATCTAGCCGCTCTTGAATCGGACGACCCGGATTAATCGTAAGCTTGATAATTTGATCCGGTTCACTTCCGACTCAAGTTTGACCCAATATGCCCTAAGTCCAGGATCCTTTCATGCCTACAAAAATATATCAGAAAATTAGTGGCCAAATAATCCAAAAATGTGTAAATTTGCAATTAATTCCAAAATAAGAGGAAATCCTAAAACCTAGAGCAATTTCACAATTAAACAATAAAACATTGGTCAAACATGGATTTTAGCAATTAAAATAATCAATAAAATGGTACTTATTAACCACCTCAACCTCAACCTTGGATCAAGATCTGAATCATTGGGGGATAGTTTCTTTGGAGATTTCAGCTCAAAATTGCGCCGGAACAGGGCTGTTTGAGGGTTTCGGCAGTTCTGTGATCCAATCACTTGGATCTCATCCGTGAGCCATTTCCGTCCATCGGACCCATCTGTAGGGGTTCTCAGGTGTGCTCAGAACATCATCAAATCATCATCGCAATCCCATTCATTGAGATCGAGGAGTTCGGATTGGATTTCCCCAGCCGAGTGCAGATTGAGCGGAATCGATCGATTGAAGCTATGTTCCAGTGATTTGTGGAGCTGAAGGGGTTCTTGGCTTGCCCTTGTGTGAAGAGCAAGGAGGTTTTGAGCTAAGGGAGGATTGAGGCTTAGTTTCCATAGCTAATTTATTTGTTTTAGCTGTAATTTCATTTCTGCTGCAATCTGTTCTGTTTCTGAATTTAGTATCAGCTGTTAGTTTTCCTTTACAATTCGATTCTGTCTTGTTTAGGTTTCAAGTCTTCAAGGTAATCAGTAGTTAGTTTGTTTACTGAACAACTCTTTCATAATTCAGTTTACTTTATAGTTTAATTGCTTGCGTGCCAATTTCAGATTGCATGCCAACTTAATTTCTGCATTATCCAAATTTATTTCTGCATTCTAATTTTCATTTCTGCATTCTAGATTTCAGTACATCAAAAGGATCTTGTTTGGTGGACCATTGCCTCAGATTTCCTCCTGATCGAATTGTTCTTGCGTTTGCTCTGTTGATGAATTTCTGCACATCTTGTTCTGAATTTCAGTTTCGATTTCTTTTTTTTGCTTCAGGTTGTGTCTGAATTTGTTAGCTTATTTATGCTATTCTAGGTTCATTACTCCTTAAGCTAGTTTCGAGCAGTTGTTCTTATTTGTTCAGTTTGATTTTGCATCCAATTAGTTGCTCCAATTCATTTCTGCTCATAGTTGCTGAATTCCTGCATATTTATTTCCTGCATAGCTTGATTTCGATTTATTAGCTACTTGTTTCTGAATATTTCCAGTCTTGTGGACTTCTTCATTGACAGCATATCTTTCCAAGCTGCATTGGTCAATAAAAAGTCTGCAGTTAGTTTCAATCGTTGGCACATAAGTTTGTTTATTTGAGTATCAAATTTGTTTCAAATCCTCACTTTGTATCAAGTCTTTATTCCTGAAATTAGGTTTGTAATCTGGCATTAGTTTCAACTGAAGATGTCAGCCCTGTTTAGATGCAATTGCTTAGCATTTTGATTTGCATTTGATATCACTTTTGTTTTCCTTTCAAATTCGGTAATCTGCCTTGGTAGATCAAACTTCCTATTGGTTAAATTCATCAATTGCCTAGTTAAGTTGCTTAGTTAAGTTCCATTTCTTTTTCATTGTGTTTCATTTCTGAATTGCAACCCAAACCCAAATTTTATTTGAAACCCAAAAATATAAGCGACACATAAACTCGAGCTCAAATCAAACACTCTCAACTAGCCCTAGGAAAAATACGACCTGTGGCCCCCTTTACTACGTTTTCATACTTTGATTGCAAAAAGGGTTTCTAGCTTTTCACACATCTAAATTTTGAGACCCACATTCGTGACACCTAGTTAGGGTCCATCAGTGTCCCCGACCCGGCAGGAAGGACCTACAGGTGAAGGCTTGCTACATATGTTACCGCCCTCGTTGTCTGACTGGCTCCTGAGCATGACGGTACCGAGTAGCACTGCCTCCATACGGTCGCGAGACGTCTGGCTGTATGGTACAGTAGCAGACAGGTTCATGGTCGGCTTGCGGGCAGGTGGCTCGGTTGGTCCCAGTGCCTGTGTGGATGACTTTATGGCCACAGCCACATAGGTATGTGTTTACGGGTTGGTGCTTGGCTTACTATTCCTTTAGCCGACGTGTCACCAAGTTTTTTCTGCTGCAGTCTTAGGCCCAAGGTTACAGCATGTGTGTGTCCATGCTGGACCATGCTAAGGCCCGGTACCATGCCGAGCGGCGTATGGAAGACCTCGATGCCCGGCTCCGGCACACCCAGCTGATTTCTGACGATGACTCATTGAACAACCTGAGGGCGGAGGTTATCGGCCTCCAGGACTTATTGCGCCAGACTCAAGAGGAGCTGGAGATCGCCAAAGCGCTGATTGTCTCGGCCGATGCTGAGGTGGTTCAGGCGCAAGAACGAGTGGTCCAGGCTGAGCAAGCCCGCTCCGTGATCGCAGGTGCAAGGAGAGGCTGCTGACGGACCTTTTGAAGACCAGGGCCGACCTCCACTAGGCCATCGAGGAGATTCTGCCTTTGCGAGCGCAGCTGGTGGCCCAGGAGCGGGAGGTTGGCTCATTGCAGGACCAACTGCGGGAATTGCATGGCCACCGAATGTCCTGGGATGCGGCTGAGGTGGAGTTGACAGAGCTGCGTAGGCGACAAGCATCCTGGGACGCGCTTCAGGTCGAGCTAGCAGAGCTTTGTGCTTATAAGGAGGCGGAAGCTAAAAGATTGGAGGCCCATAGGCTAGAGTGCATCAACGCCAAGGCTCACACTGACGAGATCTCCTGGCGATTCTTGGCCGTAATGATGCACCAAGGGGTTAACGTCATTCGGCAGCTCAAGCTGGGTGGGTATCTACCCCCCGATCTGACCCCCCTAGAGTGATTCAGCTCCGGGACATGTGCAAGGACCTCCCTGACGTAACAAAACAACCCTTTAAGTGAGGGTCGGGTCTTTCATCTTCTCGCTTCTTGAAGGAGGGGACACTCGGCCCCTGATTTTGTAATGCACTCTTGTTTCTGAATGCACATTCCTTTCTTTGCTTGTCGTGGCTTGAGTGTGGTTACCCCCACTTTCCAACGTTAAAGATCCGAGTGACCGTGAGGGTGAGTCCGAGGAAAAATTGAATGCTTAATGTAGTTTCCGCCCGCCGCTAGCTCGGTTGTGGGGGTAATGAAATTTTTAAGTGCTCGAGGCTAAGATAAGCATACGCTCGAGCCATTAGTCTTGGCGGGTGTGTGAGTTAAACACTGGTCTATGCCCTCGCGCGAGGGCCTGGCCGCTTGGCTGGGCAGACTAGGGGACATGCACCTTCATGCGTCCGATCGGAACCCGGACCAAGGGATTAGCGAGAGCTGGCCCATGGGGATTTGGCCCCTTGGCCGAGTCGAATCCGAGGAGCGTGGGTCGCCACGCGTCCAACCGGTACCCGGACCAAGGGATTAGCGGGAGCTAGCCCGTGGGAATTTGGCCTCTTGGCCAAGTGGAATCCGGGGAGCGTGGGTCGCCACGCGTCCAACCGGTACCCGGACCAAGGGATTAGCGGGAGCTGGCCCGTGGGAATTTGGCCTCTTGGCTGAGTGGAATCCGGGGAGCATGGGTCGCCACGCGTCCGACCGGTACCCGGACTAAGGGATTAGCGGGAGCTGGTCCATGGGAAGTTGGGTTAACCTAACTTCCTTTTTGTTCGAGCCGCTTGGTTGACAACTTATCTATCTTCCTCTTGCTTGAGAGACGCATTAAGTGGTAGGGACACGTGTCTCATGTTCCATGGCTTCCCAGGCGTCAAAGTGTTAGCCGCCTGTTTTGATTACCTTGGGCAGCAAAACGTCTGTTCGCTGGACCCAGCGTTGTCTTATCACGCCTCCTTGCTTCTATACCGACTCCATCATAGGGTTGGCCATTACTCGCAACCCTTTTTCCGACGGCTAAGATTGACTGCTGCTCCTTATATAGACTTTGGCTAATACCTTCCTTGCCGCCTCTGTTTTCTCTTTACCTCCCATTACCTTCTTCCCCTCTCCCTCAGCTATCTCCTTCGGTGTCTTGGTGCCCTTTCCAAAATGCTGCATGACTTTCTGGTAGCGGGGATAGCAGAGGAGGAGGCTGCATTCACGACAGCAATGGCAGCTATGCTCTCTGAGCCGGCTAACGCTCCGTCGGCTAACGCTCCACCAGCTACTTCAGCGTCTTCCTCCCCGGCGCTAAGTCCTACCGACGTTTCTTCTGCAAATAAGGGTAAAGCGCTAGAGGAGGAGGCGTTGGACTCCGAGGTTGAGGTTGTGGCCGCGGATCCTTCACCCTTGGAGACTGGGCGCCGTCAGAACCAACTGCGCGACCACTCGCCTCCCTTTGGAACTACTACCGCCTTCCCTCGTAAGACCCCCTCTTCTTCTCCTTCGGCAAGGCTTCCTGCCTCGCGGGTGTCCACGCCCGTCGTCCCCGCTTCTTCCGCCCCAGGAGTACCTTGCCGGTGCCTCCTTCGACTCAGGATGTCTCTTTGAGCAGACAGACAAGTAGACCTCGTCCTTCTATTTTGCTGAGGATTCCCATCTTTCCGATATCTACGCCGGTTGTCCCCGTTTCTTCTGGTGCCGGGATTGTTTATCCGGCGGTCCCTTCTGCTCCGGTCGGCTTTTCTGATCCCCCCCTTCCTTCTCTCCCCGAGGGGGCTATGACCCCCAACCCGATACACCTCATCCTGCCTTCGCAGGCAGACCCTCGCGCTGCCTACGAGGTTCCTGACTCTGAGCCACTGGGGTATGCTCGAGTGGTTTATCTGCATGCCCCCTTGAGCGACCATCTATATCAAGGTCTGCGGGCATTTGACCGTCAAGACCCTATTGCTAGAGTCAATTGCCTCATGGCGGAGGTTTGTCAGGTATGATCTTTTGATAGTTCTCGCTTGCTCAATTTTTTCCGGGCTAACCCTTTGTCACCTTTGCAGCTAACTGGTGCAATATGTGACACGGGTGTTCTCTTTACTGCCCAGACTTAGTCCCTTCGCCAATCAGAATCCCGGAGGGAGGCGTTGGAAGCTCAGCTCCGATGCACGCAACTGCAACCAGGCAAGGAGGCCTGGAATACGCTACGGGCTGAGAATGTGGCCCTTCATGGGCGTGTCGCTTGCGCCAAGGCACAACTTCAAGAACATCTGGTGGAGTTGGGCGCAGCTCGGGCCTCAGCCGCCCAGATGCAGCAGCAAATTACTTGAAGCGAGCGTCAGGCTCGGACTCGGGAGCTACAAGCCCGTGCGGAGCTGGCTAAGGCCAAGGCGGATCTCCAGGAGACCGACCAGTCGGCTGCTACGCTGCTCGCCAATCTGAAGGCTAAGGAAGAGGAACTGGCCGCCTGCCAAAGCGACCTTTCGCGGGTGCGCAAACGTTATGCGGCTCTGGAGGCCAAGCTAAAGGCGACTGGTAAAGAACGGAAGAAGACACAGGGTCGAGCCCCGTCTTATTCTTCTGCGTCTAAGTCGTAGTTTCATCCTTCTTTTTTCTGCTTTCTCATGTAGGCTGAGGCCAAGTTGTCCTTTATGAATGCCACTTTCCGGTTTCACCATCCTCGTTCTTATGAGTTTCTACCCGTGTGTGTATGGTGCTAGACCGCAAGTTATCCGAATGGGGGAAGGTGTGCTCGTCCACCCTTTTCGGGGGAGCGAGCGCCCGCCATGTCAGGGTCGTCGTGTATCGATTAATCGGGTACTTATGCGTAGGTAACGTTCCCCTAGTGCCCCCCGACTCGGGTGAGCACGAAGGAAGTCTGTGGTGATCCCTTGAACCATCCGGGAGTTGGATGAAGTGCGCTTGATCAAGAAGTTAGGTTATCGTAGTCACGAAGACCTAGCTGCCCTTAGCCCTTATGCGGGCCTGGAGCGAGGCACTTGGTTTAGATAATGCCCCTGAGTCGAGGACCGAGCTAGGAGTTGATCCTACTTTCGCCGAGTCAGCAAGGCAAGAATGAGAATGCCTGCTTGCAGCCTCAAGGAGTGGGACTCGCCTCGCCCTAGGCCAAGAGCTAATTCGGGGATAAGGTTCGCATGGGGCGAGAATATGGCCACCCGGTCGGGGGATCTCCCAGGGAGCGTGGGCCGCCACTCGTCCGGCTGAGAGCCGATCCGAGGGAAAGGCTCGCACGAAGCGAGAATATAGCCACCCGGTAGGGGGATCTCTCAGGGAGCGTGGGCCGCCACGTGTCCGGCTAAGAGCCGAGCCAAGGGCTTTGAGGCTTCTCGGTCGGGGACATCTCAGGGAGCGTGGATCGCCATGCGTCGTCTGAGAGTCGCGCCGAGGCTTCCCGGTCGAAGACATCTCAGGGAGCGTGGATCACCACGCGTCGCCTGAGAGCCGCGCTGAGGCTTCTCAGTTGAGAACATCTCAGGGAGCGTGGGTCGCCACGCATCGCCTGAGAGCCACGCTGAGGCATCTCGGTCGAGGACATCTCAGGGACTCAGGGAGCGTACATCGCCACACGTCGACTGAGACCCGCGACGAGGCTTCCCGGTCGAGGACATCTCAGGAAGCGTGGATTGCCACGCATCACCTAAGACCCGTGCCAAGGCTTCCCGATCGAGGACATCTCAGGGAGCGTGGATCGCCACGCGTCGCCTGAGAGCCGCGTCGAGGCTTCCCGGTCGAGGACATCTCAGGGAGCGTGGATCGCCACGCGTCGCCTGAGAGCCACGCCGAGGTTTCCCGGTCGAGGACATCTCAGGGAGCGTGGATCGCCACGCGTCGCCTGAGAGCCACGCCGAGGCTTCCCGATCGAGGACATCTCAAGGAGCAATGCGGCTCTCTGGTCGAGGACATCTCAGGGAGCGTGGATCGCCACGCGTCGCCTGAGAGCCGCGCCCAGGCTTCCCAGTCGAGGACATCTCAGGGAGCGTGAATCGCCATGCGTCGCCTGAGAGTCGCGCCGAGGCTTCCCAAT
This sequence comes from Boesenbergia rotunda, assembly GCA_024364735.1. Classification (NCBI taxonomy): domain Eukaryota; kingdom Viridiplantae; phylum Streptophyta; class Magnoliopsida; order Zingiberales; family Zingiberaceae; genus Boesenbergia; species Boesenbergia rotunda. The sequence continues at coordinate 40,201 of JAGFNQ010001858.1, read as the reverse complement.
CGAGGTCATCTCAGGGAGTGTGGATCACCACGCGTCGCCTGAGAGCTGCGCCGAGGCTTCCCGGTTGAGGACATCTCAGGGAGCGTGGATCGCCACGCGTCGCCTGAGAGCCCTGCCGAGGCTTCCCTGTCGAGGACATCTCAGGGAGCATGGATTGCCACGCGTTGCCTGAGAGCCACGCCGAGGCTTCCCGGTTGAAGACATCTGAGGGAGCGTGGATCGCCACGCGTCGCCTGAGAGCCGCGCCGAGGGATAGTGAGAGCGGATCTCGATTTATAGTTCGCACACGTCGAGCTACTGACTTGCCTTTGAGAAGATTAGGACTTTCCTCTGATATGTAGAGGTAGCAAGATACATCTTTCTAGTAGTCCGGAGGGTGAGAGCTCCCTTGGGCTGCCTTGCACAAGGTCCTACACGTGAGTTCTGACCGCGAGGCCTGGGCGGAGGAAAGGGGCGCTCGTATACTTCGGGAGTGACCCAAACCCAATTAGGCTCCTCCATCTCCGCTTTCGATCAGGCTGCTAGTGTCCCTCCTTCTAGAGCCAAATTTAATCCTGTCGCGAAGCGAGGTGGCGAACCCACGGGCAGGGCGGTCTCCCGGGTGGCACGAGCGAATGAGGCGGCAGCGACCTGGCAGCACTCCGGCGAGGCCCTGCGAGACAGCGACCGTCAGTAAACCCGACAGGGATTTCCCCGGTCAGGCACTCCGATGGTCAAGTCAGTATCCGCAGGCGTGATAGTGGAACTGAATTGAAATGAGGCAAGAGATGAGAAAGCTTGCGCGCGCATACCTGCGGTAGGGGGAGTGCGGAGTTTATATAGCCGAGGGAGCTGACAACCCTTATCCATACTGACGAGACAAGAGTGTGATAACTGTCAGCTCATAGGGAGCACTTAGGAGTGGCGCGACATGGCGCGGGGTGCTCGAGCAGTACAAGGGTACTGGATGGGAGGACTGACCGCGAGAAGTGTCAGGTATAAGTAAGGGTGCAGAACCCCGTTAGCAGGGTCGTATCCTGGATGTTATGATATAGGGGGCGTAGGGACGAGATAGCCCGTACCCTGGGAGCCGACTGGCGAGTCCGAGTGCTGGGGACCGAGTTGAGTAACGACCAGTGAGCATGGGCAGCCACGCGTCCAACTGGTAGAATGGAAGCGCAGAGTACGTCCTGAGTCGAGGGTTTGCTGAGTGGTGTCTATCTGATTCTGTTAGGTATCCAGTCCTCTCGATGCCATTGGAGCATGGATCGCTCCGTGTCCGACTGCAACGCACGACCTAGATCTAGGTCGGGGAATGGCCAGGGAGCGTGGGCAGCCACGTGTCCGACTGGTTGAATGGCTGGGGACTAGCTCAACCGACTCCATCTGTGGCCAGCTAAACATTGCCTCCAGGGGCTCCCGGGTCTGGGAATCCACCCTGGAATACCTTCGCTGACCTGTCTATTAAACCTTCCTGGCGCCAGGCTGGCTGGCGGGCCCGGCCTATGAACTTATCCGTAGGCAAGGCCGGGATCAAAGGACTTTTGGTCAAACCGTGATAAAAATTATACGAGAAAACCTAAATGATGTCGATCGATACTGCTCGACCGCACTCTCCCCGTGGATTCAAACGTTTAGAGCTTCTGCATTTTTTGCACTCAGACGGCTCTTAAACCTACATGTGAACACATGCCAATGAGTGTTGGTATGGTCAATGTGACTCCTTCGTGATCAAGTCAACATATTTAAAAAGGAAAGTGGAAATGCACAAATGAAGCTTGCGTTCTCCTGAAGAAAAGCTTACTTTCAACCACCATCACCACCTTTAGAGTGTTGAATCTCGATTTCCACTTGGACCGCCACGTCTGCCTGTGACTACCAAAAGCATGGGGCCACATTCGCCTATGGATATTAGGAGCATGGGGTCATATGAGGTTGTATGAGATGTCAAAGTCGACTTCACATCATTGACTAGCACCTCCATGTTAGAGTTGCAACTATCAGGAATGGTCACACCTTAAGATCAGAGGTATGGCTTGATAAGCATATTCTTAGTTGGGATGTACTCATGACCCAAGCACACCATTTGAGGACGTTCCCATTTGGGATGCTTTTGTAGTGCGATCTATTACAAGGATATTTGTAGTAAGAGATATTCTCAAAGTGAATGCACAATTGAAGTTCTGTGTGATCTTTTCCGGATATTCTCTCTCAGGGATTTTCTCAAAGTGAGTTTACAACTGAAATCATACGTGATCTTTATGAGGATGTTCCCAAAGTGAGTGCATGACGAAAGTGTTATATAACCACATCGGGATGTTCTAGCCGAGAATGCTCCTAAAGTGAGTGCACAATTGAAATTCTATATAATATTTCCAAGGATGTTCCCAAAATGAGTGTGGAGTTTAAGTCTTGTGATATGCTGCCAAGCCATCTCCTCTCGGCAAATGCCTGGTTGGGTGCAGCTCGCACCTCCTATGTGACCTATGTGGTTCACTTCCCGGACGACGCACTTCCCACATAAACACAAAGGTATGTTGGTGTGCAATCCGTAAGTATACGAAAATGTCGTAAGTTATATAAAAATTATTGAATCCACAAGGACTGAGTTGTCAATTACTAGGGAGGAAGCAAGGAGAGTTAGATAAATTAGTCGAAAGTGTGAATGTTGTAAACTAGTGAGACCTAGAACTAAGGAAGAGAGAGAGAGCTTGAGAGTGAGTGAGAAAAGCTTATGTGAAGAAAATGTTCTACGATCTAGGGTTCATTGTGATAGTATTGATATTCTATGGGTAACTAGTGTCTTGGTCTCTATATTCATGCATCATAGGTAGCCTAACTAATTACCAGTGTGACTTATAAATGTCACATCGGAGTGTCTTCTCTTTTGGTCATTCAATGCTATTAGATAGACGGGATAACTTAGAGAGTCTGGTTAAAAGTACTCTTTGTTACTAAGAGTCCTAGGTCATACGTCTCTAGGTTACACAAGCCATCTCCTAACATGAGATTAGGAAAGATTCATTAAATATAGATTAGACTCTACCTTACATGGAAGTGGCCTCCATTCCAAGATAATACTCAAGGTTGTCCAATTAAAAGATTACCCTTGTCACATAAGGCTCTTCGGACATACAACCTTGAGCATTTTCCCTAGATGGAGACCATTCCATACATCCATCCCATCAAACACCACAATCAAATATACACCTAAAAGATCTAAGCATAAACTCTTCATACAAGTATTTGATCAAACAAGAACTATGCCAAAACATATTATCAATCCTAGATACAAGTCAATCCATAAAGTTTCACCAAATACATATCACAATTACTTCCTATGTCCTAGAACAAAAACAATCTACTCACAAGACATACAAAAGAGCACCAAAGACAAAGAAAGAAACATTCCACAACTCAATCAAAGGGGGAAGAGAGGTAAATGCTTAGTCGTCCAAGTGTAGAGTTTTCAGATCCAACCCTTAGCCTTAGGGAGGTAGATGATGATGGAGAAGCCCTTGAATTGCTAGAAAGGTCACTGGAGATAATGAATAGAGTCAAGGTGGTGTGTCCCTAAGGGAAAATTTTCCTCCCCAAGAAAAGGGGAGGAAATTCCCTTTTATAGGGGGCACGACCTATGCCCTAGATCGGCATGACCGTGTGGCTCCCACACGGCTATGCTATGTGGGACTCGATGGGAGCGACATAGGTTGTGCTCAGAGGCACGACCATGCCATGCCTTAAGCTAGAACTCAGCCACATAGGTCATGCCAAACCGCACAACTTGCCCATGCATGCTATGGCTGGAGGGGGGCATGATTGTGCCAGGGGCATGGCTGGCTTCTATTGCCCTCACAAGGTCATGCCAAGGGCATGACCTAGGTGTGTGGGGGTCACACGATCGTGTGACCTCACACTGCCTGGCTTCTAGTTGGTTTTGACTCTCGTTCTTCTCCATCTCGCCTCTATTTTTGTTCCGAATCACCTCCTATCAAGGAATATCACACAGAGTAAATTGTCGAACAAAAGAAGTAATTATGATATCAAAATAATAAGAAGGGGCATAACTATGCTGATCAGAAATAATAAAAGCAAATGAGTGAGCGTTAATACAAGGATAACAACGTATCTAATCTACGCTCATCACACCCTAAACTTAAACTTTTGTTTATCCTCAAGCAAACACTCCGCATTAAACTTATGTATTAGTTCTAGTGCATCATAATCCTTAGTAAATTTTTATCTAACTCTGTCCAACACTATCATTGATGAGCATGATATAAGAATGAATCTAAGTATGGCCTATGAAGTTATCTATGCTTGGTGCGATGAGTGGTCATATTTTTTCAAATATTAAACATAATGCCTAGTAAAGTCGTCATATAACCACTTTCCTCATAGTCCTATCCATAGGCACTTACCTGCCACATGCTTGGTTCATCTTTTTCAAACTGTCCATGGTCTCAAAAGCATGCTCGAAATCAAGGGAAACCTAGTATTTATTTTCCAAGTAACCTAACTCGGTCTCAAAGGGATAAATTACTAGTTTCCACTTACGAAACTATTTTTTTAATCCCTTATTAAATTCAATTTTTTTAAGTGCTTTAAAAGTGTAACACTAACACAATTTCTAATCTCTATACAAACATGCATGGGATAAGATTTTTCCAAGTGAACTTTAATGATTCGAGCCTCATCAATAACTAAAATGCAATTTGAAAAATCTCTATGGGAACCAAGTACTTGCAAGTCATATGAATTATGACTATTGAAAGAGATCATAAAACTAGGACAAGCTCAAATAGTCTAATAAAGCAATGTTCATTTTGTACTAATGCAGATAGAGAAAAGTCATTCACTTGACATACTAGCACTAACAACTGATAGCATAAATGAAAAAATGGAATGCAACAACATCTACTCAAAAGAAATGCAAAAACAACAACAATATGCATCTGATGAACTCTAACCTAAAATAACTAATAAACTAAAGTGAAACTGAAGCAACACAACATACAGGTAAACTGAAAGAAAACATGCAAACAAACGAAGTATGTACATGTATGTGTATAAACCTCCCTAGACCTAGACAACACAGTATCCCATTATGATCAATAAGGAGGCAGGGGAGGGTGATGGGTGGGTTGTCTGAAGGGAGGAGGATAGGGATCAGGGGCC
>JAGFNQ010001858.1:0-33260 GCA_024364735.1 Boesenbergia rotunda | reverse complement strand
TTTGATTGCTGTGACACATTGCATGATACACCCTGGATGGAAATAATTGTGAACTTTCTATGGATGAGCCAGAAATTGATTTCTTTATTTGTGATGAGTATATGGATGCAAATTTGGGTAGGAAATAATTTTGAAAATTTCATGAGACACCAGCCTTGATTTAATTAGACAGGATGCAGTTTTGGATTCATTTGATGCAGAGACTGAACTTATATCATTTCTTTCTGACCCTGAACGCTTGAGAGAGGTATTACATTGTTTTGCAGGGTCCAGAAGACTTCAGGAGTGGGTGCTCCAACTGAACAGACTCCAGCCTCCTGGAAGGACTTCTGAAGGGCATCAAGAAGGAGGAGATGATCTGACTTTAATTAAAAGCACTCCACCCCTTGAATGGCTCTTGAACTTGAATCGCCTTAGGCCACCTGAACAAAATATTGTGAAATTCAAGTGTGGGGGAGTCCAAAGTCTCCCAGCCACCCATTTTCCTCCACTACCAAGATGGAGGCTACTTCTGGATAGACTCCGTCCACCAGAATAAAAGGGAGTTTGATTTTTCTTGTATTTTCTTTTATTTCATTTTCATTTTCATGCTTCCTAGAATTAGAATTTTCCTTTGATTTGAGTCATTGTAAATACCATGTCTTTTCTTTTGTCACTTTTTCTTGCATGAGTAGAAATAAAAGTATCCCTTTAGGTATTCTCCATGGCATGTTAGAGTCTTCTGAAAACAAATTAAATTTGATTGTTAAAACTTAGGATTTGAGCTAATGGATGAAATCTTGGATGCTTGAGTACTACTTTGCTTTAGATGCTTGATTGAGGGGTTGAGATGAATCATTTTTACCTAGTGAGGTTTAGCCTTATATTTGAGACACATACATGTTATTGTACTCTAGAACTTGCTTCGGTTCTTTCAAAATCATATTTCAATGATTGGATCACATCTATAGAGGCTAATCCATTTGTTTCCCTTTCCACATCAATTTTTAACCAAAAAAAAAAAAAAAATTCATGTTCATTCCATTTTTCTCTACTTATTTCTTACACTTACCCTCACTTTTCTTTGGACTTGTTGTTTGATTTGTTTCTAATGTTATTTTGCCCGAGACGGACAAAGATTTAAGTGTGGGGGAGTGATTGGTGATTTGAAATCAATTTTTATCAAGGATGAAATTCATGTCGGAAAAAAAAATTTTTTTATGCCAAAATGAAGTTATTTTGGATAGGAAATTGACTTGGATCAAAACTTGGAAGTTGGAATTGTGGAAACTAAGCCCGCAACAATCTGATAGAGTTCACTGATGGAAGCTGCTAAAAATCTGATCCAATGCAGAATATTGTGCCAAAAACAGAGAAAGGAAAAGGAAATTGGTGCCATGAAGAGAAATCTGAAATTAATGGAGTTTGTAGCACAAATGGATGATGCAATCAGTAAAACTTTGCTAAGATCTGAATTGGGAGTGGTAAAATCGGAATAGCAGCTAAAACAAGCTGAACTCCAGCTGTTAAGTCTAAAAATGAAGCTTAGAAAAGTTGAATGGAGGCTAAATTGAAGCTTTTTGAAGCTGGGATCAATGCAGGAATTTGCAGCTAATAGAGGATGTTTCGGCCACTTTGTTGGAAAGGAAATTGCAGCTGTTTTTGGTCAGTTTGTTTTGGACTTGCAGCTGTTCTTTGCTAGGAAAATCAGTATTCGAAAGAGCTGAACAAGATGTGTGAACAAAGGCTGAATATGAGCTGAAAAATCTGAATTACAAGGCATTGGGATGTTGCAATCTGCCGAGTGCTGCATCTGAGGGCTGTGGAATGATACAAGCTGAGTGGAAGCTGTGAAGAAGTTGAGCTAAGGCTGTAGAAATCAGAACACAAATTGCTGAAATTGCTGGAGAAATCAGAAACGAATTCTGAGTTGATGAGAAAATGCAGAGAGCTGTGCCATATCAAATCTGTGCAGAAATTCAAGGGCAGAAATGTGATTGCTATATCAAATTTGGTTCCAAACAAGAAATTTCGAATCAACTATAAACTGAATCTGAGTTCTCTAATCCAGCATTGTGTTACTGAAACAGATCAGAGTGGAAAATGCAGCTGGGAAAGAAAATTCAGAAGGTGGTTTTCCATATCAGCAGTTTGTGCAATTTGTGTCAAAATGAGGCTGAATTCTGAGTTTTTGAGGCTGTGAATCAAAGAATGAAGAACCGGAATATGTCAACAAGTGATGAGTGCATCCTTAGCTGATAAGAATTGGAAGGAATGTGGCTCTAGGACTGAGAAATCAAAGCGAAAAAAAAAAGCAGTTTGGTATCAACTCCAAGCTGAATTCATGCTCCCAAATTCAGAAATGTATAGCAGAACTTGCATGATAGTTTTTGGCTGAATTCAGTCTCTTTGGGAGCAGATTCGAAGTGTTGGGATGATCTATTCAGAACAAAACAGAAGTTGAACACAAGCTGGAAAAATGCAGTGAAGCTTAAGCAGGAATTCTGAGCTGATCAAGAAAAAAAAAAATCTAAAAACACTGCTGGAAAGATGAATTGCAGTTGAGATATTTCGACTTTGAGCTTCTGAAATGAAACAATCTGAAGTTGCAGCAGAAAAGAAACAAAACAGAAAAAAAATCAGTGAAGCTGGAATCAGAAATCAGCTTGGGATCAAAACCGAAAATACAGTTAAATTGAGGCTAACTGCTGCAAAAATGTCAAAGAATTGCAAGGACTATAAGTACTGCCGTGGAGCTATCTAAATAAACAAGACCTAGCTGCCAACACAAACAGGATTCAGCAGAGAAAAAATATAGAAAACAGTTTGAGAAAATAAGAAACAAAAGAGAAACAAGTTGGTACACAAAGTTGAAATTTGGCTCCATGAGATCATTGAAGTTTCTCCCATTCGAATCAAAAGCTTTATTCCATTTCATTTCTGACCTTGCTAGAGGATAAAAGAAGAAGAGAAAAATCAGAAAAGAGAAGAAAGAAACAAAAATGGCACACAAAGAGCAAGGTTGGCACGAAATTGAAGAAAATTGGCACATTGAAACCAAAGAAGGTTTTTCATCCAAATCAAAGGCCATTACTTAAATCTGACTTTACCACACTTTTGATATCATTAGAGGACTGTCAAGATGGGGCAAAGCGCATTGGAAACATTTTTGAGCAACAAGTCTCCACTCCATCAAATTTTTCCATTTCCTTGATTTTTATTCCATTTCTTATCATTTCTATGTCCTTGATTTGTTTTTATAGTTGTTGATCCTAATCATGATTAATGGTAGAGAGTAGATAATAAGCAAGCCTATGGTAGTGCAAGAAACATGTGTGTGAGAGTGAGCTCCACTTCCATCATCAAGTTAGAATTTAAGGAGAGAGCCACCAAAACTTCCCTTGAAAGGCTAGTGATTTAAATTCATCCCAATGACTCATGATTGATGAAAAGGCTAAGTTGTTGATTTAAGGACAAGATACTAATCCATAGAGCTTAGATTTATGAGAATTGACAACCTTAGGTAATTTCTTTTCATTTGCTTCTAATTATGCTTAAGAGAGCCTAAGGGATACTTATTTAGTTGTTTCGCGAGACGCTCAAGGTTAAGTGTGGGGGAGTTGATAAGCACCATTTTATTGATTATTTTAAGTGCTAAAATCCATGTTTGATCCATGTTTTTATTGTTTAATTGTGATTTTACCCTAGGTTTTAGGATTTTCTATTATTTTGGACTTAATTGCAAAATTACATATTTTTGGATTATTTGGCCACTAATTTTCTGATATATTTTTGTAGGCATGAAAGGATCCTGGACCTAGGGTATACTGGGTCAAACTTGAGTCGGATGTGAACCGGATCGAATTATCAAGCCTACGATTAATTCGGGCCGTCCGATTCAAGAGCGGCTAGATCTGAGCCATCCGGGACGATCTGAAGCAATCCGAGCTAGGGTTAGGGTTGATCAAGCTCTATGATCAAGATCTGAAGGTTTCATCCCAATCAGAGCTAGATCAACCGTTGGATCAAGCAAGGAGGGCTCTAGAGCGTCCATTCACAGATAGAGTTGATCTGGACCATCCGTTGGACATCTGGAGGATCCGAGCTACCACAAGGCAGATCCTGACCCCAGATCATCATCATAAAAGTTTGGCTCCAATCAGAGCAAGATCTACCGTTGGATCTCCTCCGATCAATCTGAGCCGTCCATTGGTTATTATTTAAGGAAAAATCACGCAGCAGCTGTTCTCGTCGCGTCTTCGCCGCAACGCACTTCTTCTTCGATAGTTTCTCAGTTTTTCTTCAGTTTTTCTTCAATCCGAGGCGCGACCGCATCATTCTCTCCTTTGGATCAAGTTTCAGATCATTGGAAAAGGGTTTCCGAGAAGAATCTAGCTCTAAATTGCCCAAGAACAGGACTGATCGAGGTCTCGTCAGTTTTGCCATCACTTCCTGGAATTCAATGCTGCGCACCATTTCATCCATCTGAGAAGTTCAGAGGGGTTCACTGAAGTGCTCGGACCAATCTCAAATCATCATCGCAGCTGAGTTGAAGGAATTGGATGGGTTTTCGCAATTGAGCAGAGCTGAGCTAGATTTGCTTCGCAGAGGCAGTTTTCCGGCGATGTGTTGAGCTTGCGGGTTCGAGGCTCATATCTTGTGTGACGGCAAGACGAACTTGAGCTCAGAGAAGGGATAGATGCTAGTTTAGTTAGTTAATTTCAGTTTGTTTGCTGTAATACCATTTCTGAATTCTTTCGTTTCTGAATTTTATATCAGCTGTTCCAACTTCATTTCTTTATTGTTCTAGCTTACATTAGATTTAATTCCTCATGGTTAAGTAGTTAGTGAGCTGTTTTATGCACAATTGTTTTCAGTTTCAGTTAGTTTAATGATTAAAAGCTTGCGTATCAGATCATTGGTGCTTGCGTGCCGACTTTCATTTCTGCACAATTTTAGCTTTAGGACTGCACGTTTCTTCTATTAGCTTCTTAAGTTTGTGTTGAGCAACCCTTAGATGTTTTATATCTCGTCTGAACATTAGATTTTGCACCCCAATTCAGCTTGTCTTGCATTGAATCATTTCCGAATTTTGTTTCTTTTTCTGCAATTCCTGCATTTCTGCACTTCTACAAATCTGCATATCAGATTTTGTTGGCAGTCCAGATTGTGTATCAAGCTCAGCCTCTGCACTGATTTGTATCCAATTTTGACACGCTTTGTAGTGTACGTTTGCGGTTGAATCAGATTCCATCGCATCCAATAAAGCTATGAACTGAAATTCCCCTTTGCAGCATTTTCAGCTTGCAATTACTGCCAATTCTGCTGCTGAAATTCTGCAACCAATTTCAATTCTGCACATCAATTTAACTCTGCGATTTCTGGTTGTAGTTGTTGAACTTGTATCCTGCAACTTAAGTTCAAACTCCATTGCATTTGAAATCAGATGCTTGATTGATTATGCATCCATTTCATTGCTGAATTCTAACAATTCAACATCTTCTTACACATGCATCCCTGATTTCGGTTGGGTTTGAATTTAGCAATTGATGATTTGAATCTCTTCATCTATTCCTGAAAATTTCTTTACTGAATGTTTTGCTTTCTAAGCATAACCGATCAGCTTAACTTCAGAATTTTTAGTTTAAGATTTCTGCACTTGATACAGACTTTTGGCACATGGGATTGTTCATTTGAGTATCAAGTTGTTTCAAACTCTTCCATTTGTATCAAGTCTGTATTTCTGAAATTAGGTTTCTCATATTGCGTTAGTTTCAATTGAAAATTCAGCAACTATCTTTATTCCTTGGCTTAGCAATTGTTTTGCATGTGAAATCAGAATCGGCTTCTGGAATTGAAAAAGAGCTTTAATGGATTAAGTAGTCCCTGGGTTGAGCTAGCACTTGTTAAGCTCCATGGTTGAGTTCTCCTTTATTTTCATTGCGATTTTATTTCTAATTGAGCCCAAAACCCAAATATTTATTTGAAACCCAAAAACACAAACGACACCTAAATACAAGTTCAAATCAAACACGTCAACTAGCCCCGAGAAAAATACGACCTGTGGCCCCTATATTACATTTTCATACTTTTGATTGTAAAAGGGTTTCCAGCATTCATTTCATTTATTTATTGATATTTAAATTTGATGAGCCCATACATTTCGTGATAAATTAAATTAGTATATTTTGGGCCTGTCATGCTCCCTGATCGGTCACCGGACCGATTAGGAGCAGAGCAGCAGGGGAACTCAACCCACTTGTGGGCTCCTTGATCGGTCACCAGATCGATCAGGAGTTATGCAGTGAGTGAAACGCATACTCCCTGATCGGTCACCAGACCGATCAGTCATCGCTGGATCGGTCACTAGACCGATCCACGAAGGAGTATCGTGCCAACCTCCCTGATCGGTCACCAGACCGATCCAGGGGCTCCAACCTAGCCCTCCAAGCTAGGACCTGACCCTCCAAGCCAGGATTTCATCCAACCTAGCCCTCCAAGCTAGGACCTGGCCCTCCAAGCCGGGATTTCATCAACCTATCCCTCCAAGCTAGGACCTTTCACCTAACCCTCCAAGTTGGGACTTTTCACCTAACCCTCCAAGTTAGGACTTTTCACCTAGCCCTCCAAGCTAGGACTTTTCACCCAACCCTCCAAGTTAGGACTTTTCCACACCTAGCCCTCCAAGCTAGGATTTTCCACACCTAACCCTCCAGGTTAGGATTTCAATCACTCCGTGCCTAATCCCCGATCAGGACTTAATCATAATCATAATCATTAACCTAAACTAAAATCGGTGTCAACACCAAAACAACAATCAAGGTCAGACTGCATCAACAGAGAGAAGTCTAGTCAAGATTAAGATGACTAGCAAAGAAGTTCTTGTCAAGGCACCGAAGTCCTGGTAAGTAAAGCTGAGCACAAAGTCTTGGTTCAGAGAATTGGGCATGAAGTCTAGGTCGAGGATTGGGCACGAAGCCCTGGCCAAGGGTTGGGCACCGAAATCCTGGTTCGAGAAATTGGGCACAAAGTCCTAGTTGAGGATCGGGCAGAAGACTTAGCCGAGCGACGACTATGGACAGAAGTAGAGATGGGTCGAGGATCAGACGTCACGAGATTTGAGAGTCTCGGAGGCCAAGCAAAAGTCCAATCGGAGGTCCTGGTTGGCGAAAGATAACTTTCCAGTGTGGAGTAGGTGAGGCCGCGTTCCCCGGAAGAGGGAATAGTAGGCGTCGGTTCGACCTAGGATTTCATTTGAAATCTAAAGTCAGAACTAGACAGCTCTAGCTATCATTCATGCATGTTTTTACCTTACTATATTTCATTCTTGGACTAATCTTGGTTGCAAGCTAAAGAAACTAGCTGCTGCGATTAGGGGCGCCTGAGAGGGCTTAGGTGCCTGAGAGGACTCAGGTTCCCCAGAGGGGTTTTTTTCAACTGTTGGCGAAGCTGAGTTGGTGGTCGCAGGTTGGATGCGCCATGTCAGCTCCCTGACGCCTCACTATTCTCAAGCGCCTCAGTGTTCCCAGGTGCCCAAGAAGGTAGGTTTTATCCCTACGTTGAGTTTGCTGATGCGGATCAGATTAAACCACCTTTGATGCACCCCTATAGGCACTCGGGCGCCCAGATGCTTACTATATAAGGGGTTTCACCCCCTCAGTTTAGGACATCAATCTTTCCATCGAATTACTCATTCCTTGTGAAGAAAAAGTGCTAAGATGAAGCTCTGCGCCCTAGGAGGCTCCAGGAGGAAGTGCGTGGCGCTTCGGACTTCCGGATTGGTCAGGATCATCATTTTTGCTGGTTTGCATTTACTTACAAGTTGTGTTCATTTCATTATCACTATTATGCTTGTATCAAAAATTGTAAGACGGGTTTCTACGCCTCCGGAAAGGAGACCACTATTGGATGGGTGCTACATATAATTAGGCCTTGGAGGTACTAACCCTAGGGGGTTGGAAACCAAGTAAAAATCCCGCTTGTTTGTGTTGTGTGTTTTCTCTTTATTTATTATTCCGCTGTCCTAGTATGAAGTTGAACCAACAAATGACTCAAAGACAAAAGAAAGTATAAGTCGATATTCACCCCCTTCTATCGATGCCACCGATCCTACATAAAATACTTATTTTTCAAAAGATTTTTGAAAATGAAAAACATCTTAACTTGAAAATGTTTATCTTTTTCAAAAGTTATTTAAAATATTTCTTCAAAGAAACTTAGAATTGAGTCAGACAATCTCTTTATCTTGGTCGTAGAAACTAATTTTAACCTTCAAAATATTGTAAATAATTTTCTTAGACTTACAAGTTCCATTTCTAATTGAAAAATACATTGAAAAAGGTTTTGAAAAAAAACTCATCTTTTAAAATGCTTAGAAAGATTATAGTTATTTTGATGCTTTAGAAATTTTTGAAAATAGGTTTTTAACTAGTAATTCATTTTTCCATTTGAAAAATGATTAATATAGTTTGTAAATTTTTGAGAAAATCTTTTTAACTATTTGAAACTATAAATTTTTGACTTAGAATAGACTTAAGACTTCTTTTTGGCTTAAGATCTTTTCCTTAAAAATTTATTAAATAATTGATCTTGAAAAATTATATTGATATATGATTAAGTTACTCTCCAAAAATAGATCTAACTTGATCTTGTTCACTATGTCTATTTTACAATGTTGTTAATCATGATTGATGATTACTTATTGTTATTTTTGTTAAATGACAAAGGGGGAAAGTAAGAGTTAAACACTAGAAAATATCTCAGCAACCTAAACAACATTTACTTGCATACACAGCAGTTACTTGCATTATCATATTTACTCATTTCACTATGAATTAAATTCTATTTCATCATCTCCTAAGAATTAGGAATGGAATGAATTACTATATCAACTTGTTGTTCATCAGTCAACTCATGACGTATAGCTTTTAACTCCTAAATCATATTAGTCATTTCCCTTAAATATTGGGTCATGTTACTATTCAAGCACTTCTTGTAGTTGTCAAACTTAATTGTCAGTTGTCGAAGCTAGCTTATACTCACTCCGTTGTATTTCTCTCTAAGGGCAACTCAAACAGCATGAATTGATGAAAATTGCTCATACATGTCATCAACCATAGAACTAATTAGTATACCCTTAGTAGTAGAGTCTTTCTTTTTGCATTCCTTATAGGCATCAAGATCATGTCCGTGCTGTGTTGTTGTACCATCAATAGGTTCATCCATAAACTAATTGATAAACTCTAGAACTTTTTGTTTCTCAAGAATATATTGCATCTTAAGGTGCCATATTTTGTAGTTATTTATTGGTGCAGGGAGCACGATAACATATGATTTGATGTTGTCAAAAATTCAAGTTAAGTCTTATGTTTATCTGATGAATTGATCAAGTGTGTAGGAGAGCCAACTTGGAATGACCAAGTATGCCAGCTAGACCTGAAACTAGATAAGAGAAGTCTCAACAAATCATGGAAACTAAACAGAAAGTCTAGATGAGTCAAGTGGACCTGACATCTGGCAGGTGGATTCAGTAGGTTTGGAGGACCTGATATTGAATCATGTGGAATCCTAGAAGGTTGATCCAATGCTGAGCTATTAAAGTCCAAACATGTCTGGAGGAGCCAATATTTGGCAGGTAAGTTGAGGTAAGCTCCTAGAGGGAGTGCAGTGAGGTCGTATCCCAGATGGGACAAACTTTAGGTGCTAATCCAATAAAAAAAGCCAATAAAGGTTTTTAAGTTGAGATCAAGGTAGTCCTAACTGTAATACTCATGCATAATTTCTATCTATTATGCTAATTTTGTTTTGCAGGATTCTATCTATTGTGCTAACTCTATTTTACAGGATCATGACCGTTTAAACTTCAAAATGTCATAACTTTTGACTCCGATCTCAAAATCAGGATCTATCAGATGCCACACATCCATGACTCAGAGATCTAGAATTTTATTTAGTCAACGTAACCTAAGGAAGGGGTTCAATCAACTGAAAAGTGGGATAAGTCGATTGAACCCATTTTAGAACAGATTAGCTTGCAAATTTGGTAAAACTGCATGTTCAGTTGACTGATAAAAGTGATCAATTGATTGATCCATGTTTGGAAAGCATAGAAGATGTAGAAGGAATGCTTGTTCAGTCAACTAATCAACAGGATTAGTTGACCGATAAAACTAAGGAAAGCAAGAACAACAGATCGAATCAGCGCAAAATGGAAGGGAGTATTCAGTCGACTAGTAGGAGGTTTAGTCGATTGATAGGTTCAGTCGACCGAATGGAATTTTTAGTCAACTAAACAATGCCTATAAAAGAACACCTCAAGATCAGAGCTAGGAACTACTTTTGCTCATTGCCTCATTCTATTTCTGCTACTTTTGCTTGTGTAAGTTTTGCTACTACAACGCCGGAAGGCTCACCGACAACTTACGCAAAGGATCACATTTTCTTGTCGGTATATTTCATTAATTGTACTTGCACTTTCATTTCAAGTGGATAGCAGAGTTGTTTCTATTTTACTCATATTTGTACGTGACTATTTTTCTCTGAAAGATTTCGGAGAAAAGGACTATAGTGGATTACCCAACAAATGGATTATGGATCGCGGGCCTTAGAGTAGGAGTCAACGAAGGCTCCGAACCAAGTAAAAAAGAGCTTGTCTCTTAGTTTGTATTTGTTTTTAATCCGCTGGTATTTACATTGATTATTTTAAAAGAAAAAAAGGTTTTAGAATGAACGAGATTCCCCCCTCTCGTCTATTATGATCCAACATTATCCTTATTTAATTTTTCTCCTTTATTGAATTCAGCTATAATATTCTTAGTAACCACAATCTTATTAGGACCAAAAAGAACTTAGATATCTCCATAATTGTATGATATTATCCACTTTAGGCTTAAGTCTTCATAGTTTTATAAGCCTATAATCTTTTCCATATTTTTTCAATGTGAAACTATGTTTGCAATCTTGCAAATCCCAATAATCCCCCCCTTAAACAAAGGACTACAAGCTCCTCTCAGCGGAAAGTCTTTCTGTTTGATATCTGATCCTCAACCCATCAGAACTTTCTTCCTCTCGGTCCACCCGACCTACTAGGACTTCTTTACCTAACCGTAACTAGGACTTCATTGCCTGATACCTGGTCCTCTTGATTAAGATACGGGAGCCCACACTTCCTTTGTTCAAGGTTTAACCCACATGGTTAAATCTAGATCATGGCTCTAGCTCATGCTTCTTTCGACGGTTAGTCCGATATGTTGAGGCAATCTGTGGTTCGGAGTGACCAAGTGTTTTGATGTTTGCGCAAAGGGGTTTATGTTAGGTTTCCCTTGTGTTCTCATATGTGTATGTTGAGTGTGCAGGATGTACAGGTTACACATATGGACTTGACTGGACGACCTCAGTTCGGTGAAGGGTGGCATGGAGACAAGATGGAGGCTTGTGTGCGCACCTGAGAGACTTTGGAGAGCAGGGATGATGAGCTGAGGGGCGCGAACTTCGAGGCATGCGTGAAGGACGGCATGGAGGTAAGCTGGAGACTTGCGTGCATCCGAGGGACAGGAGCCGAAGATGAAGAGGGCGCGAAAGCAATAGTTGAGGCTGCGGATGAGGAGTCAGTCGAGTCGTGAGGCTACGAGTGTTGTGTGATTGTACTCGGGAAGGGTTTCAGCTGGGGATCAGTCGACTGCTCTGGGAGCAGTCGACTGGTAGGTGGCTGGTGAGTTGGCTGAGAATTCGAACGTTAGGGTGCAACGGTCGAATTTCAATGGCACCAGTCGACTGCCCTGGCAGCAGTCGACTGGTGGCGAGGGTTTCAGCCCGAGTTCTATTTAAAGAGGACTTCGTGGAGGCTGAGATTTTTTGACGAAACTCGCTTGAGTAAAGTAAGTTAGTAGTCTTTTGTGCCCAGATAGTGTCCAAGGTATTGTGGCGAGGTTTCTCTACCCACAAGGAGCGACGAGGGCTAGCCGAAGGTTATCCGGGGATTGATCGACCGACGGATTCTTGGATTAGTCACCTGTCCGGGGTGGATACTAAGTAAATCTTCCGTGTTAGCATTGATTAGTTTTGTTTTATTATTTTTATTATATATTCCGCTGTGCAACTAACCGTGTAGGAAGAAAGGGGTTTGAAAATTGCTATTCACCCCCCCCCTCCTAGCAAACGCAAGCGATCTATCAATTGGTATCAGAGCAAAGGACCGCTCTTAATTGGACTAACCGCCGTGGGAGCATACGCTAGAGGAAGAAGAAAAAATGGAAGACAAATTTGGGGACAACATCTACACTCTACCGCCCTACGACCATGAGGATTTCGCATATTGAAAGACAAGAATAGAGACATGGTTCGGGATGGAGTAGGACCTTCGAATCGCGCTCGAAGAGCCATATGAGATTCCAAAGGATAAGAACGGGAAGAGGCTTAGGCCTAGATATTGGAATCAAGAACAAAAAGCACAATCAAAAGCCAATGAGAAGGTAATTAGCATTTTGGTAAATATTTTGCCTAATAACATTTTGAGTTGTGTAGGTGTATATAAAGATGCACATGAATTATGGAATAAAGTGAAATAATATCATGAAAGTCCTACACAAGTTCAAGAGCCCAAGGAGAAAAGTCAAATGAGTCAAGAAGAAGAAGAAGAAAAGGAAGTGTCATCTTCTTCAAGTGAAGAAGAGAAAATTGAGTCATCTACATCTTCAAGTGAGGGAGAGAGTGAAAGATCATCAACCTCCTCAAGAGAAGAAGAGGAGGTATCGATTTCATGAATTGAGGGGGAGGAGAGACCCTCATCCATGCAAGAACAAGACGAAGCATCCTCTTCATCCAAGGTTGAAGAAGAAGTCAACCTAGCTCCAACCTCCACCAAAGTTAAATCGAACGAGCACATCACATGCTTTGGTTGCAACGAAAAGGGGCACTACAAGGACAAGTGCCCAAATGGTAAGAAGGAGGTACTCTCTAAACCCGAGTCCATTCAATTTAAATCTAACATGAATTGTAGGAATGGAGAAGCCCAAGAAAAGAAAAAGAAGATTCGATGCTTTACGTGTGGTGAGCTAGGGCAATACCACACTAAGTGCCCAAGAAGTAAAGAGCTCAAGAAAATGGAGCACTTGAGAAGATGGGAGAAATAAGAAAGGAAGAAGAGAAGAAGCCCACATCAAGGAGGAACTCCAAAGGTAAGGAAGGTAACTCCTAACCTTAAGCCAAAATGTAATTCAATTTCAAGTTCCTCCTTGCATATTCAAAATAATGTTTATCATTCATCCATGCATGCTAGGATTAATGAAAATTGCCTACTTGTGCACAATTTTGGTTTTAAGTACAATGATAGGAATAGGAGTAACAAGGTAGATCATAACCCTAGTAAAAGCATACATCATGATAGACCCAAGACCTCTAGACCTAAGGATCATGGCACTAATCTCAAAAAGGGAAGGAATGTGTCTAGGAAAATGGGTAGTTCTAGGAAAGTCCAAAGTGGACATATGGACTCCAAGGTTAAGGGTCTAGAAAGGGAAAATCAAGCCTTGAGGGCAAGGCTTGATAAATTAGAAAAGACCTTAGAAAAATTCACGGTTGGATCAAATGGTCTAGATATGGTATTGGGTAGTTTGAAACCCAATTATGATAGATCGAGTTTGGGATACCAATCTAAGACCTCCAAGGCCAACAAAAAGAAGTATGGTGGGAAAGCATATAATTATGGCAAGGAGGGAAAGTCCAAGGATGACAAGGGAGTGTCATCCAAAGGGAAAAAGAATGACTTAACCAAAGACAAGGTGTCTAGGGTTAAGAGGGTTCGTTTTGTAGGCCAAGAATCACCAGAGGCTCACTAGTGTGGTCTAGTATGAGTTAAGTCACCTAGGGAGGTGGCTAAGGCTCAGAGCTCAAAGGGGAGCTCTAGGAGCCTTTAGGGTCCATGGTAAATGGATCTCAAGAGTTTTTCTCCTAGGAAATTAGGTGAAATGTGCCAAAAAGGGTTGGAAGACTTGGGTAAGTCTTAATCCTAGGTTTTGGCACATTAAAAGGGAATTTAGGGAGAAAAATATGAAAATACGGTTATATTGGGTAAAATTAAGTTTCAATGTGTGAATACCACATAATTCCATGATAGAAATGAATTGTGATCAAGCATTGGAAGATACATTGAGGAGAAGTCGAAATTAGAACTTTTGGGAGGAGTCTAATTGATACAATTTAGAAAGTTTTGAATTTTGTACCAATCTTGGGATTTGGAGTACATTTATTTGGAAACATAATTTTTCCAAGTAGATATAAGCCTCACAAATCACCCTACAAAATTTCAGATTTTTCGGAGATTTGTATAATTATTTAGGGATTTCTTAAATTGGGCTGAAAACCTAAAAATCAGGTATCAGTCGACTGCCCTGGGGGCAGTCGACTGATCCGACTGAATTTCAGCCTTGAGAGCTCTCTGTTCGATTTGCCAGTTGACTGCCATTTGGGCAGTCGACTGATCAGTAGGGTTAAAGAAAAATGGCTATTGGATGATAGAATGTGATGTCTAAATCAAGATCCTTGATTATACTCCTTGAATAAGGGTTTGTCTCATGGTTTATTGGTGATTGTATGAAATGAGACTATATGGATATTATGGATAATTCAAGAAAGATTGATAAGAGATAAGAAGGAAATTTCTTTTTATATTTGAGGATATTGAAAAGAAAGAGTTAAGGACAATTCCTTGTGTAAATTGATGATGGTTAAAATTGACAAACACAAGGAATCATAAATAGAGTTCAAAATTGATACAAAATGCCAATCTTTTGAGGAAATTAGAAGTCGTACCAAAAGTTAAGCACGTTTGTAGTTTTCATGAAAACATATTTTTCTAGGATAGGATATATCCTAGCAAATGTGCTTGCAAACCTTTAGGAGTGTTTAAGGTTGTGTTGAGTTGTTATTGGCACTAGGGATAAGGTTGCTTGGGGGCAATCCTTTAATGGTGTCCAAGGAAGAAGAACTAGTTGTTAGGTTGGGTAGAACCTAATTTGAGTCTATGATGTTAAGATGGGTAGAACTTCCCCTAGGAAAATTGAAAATTGGGAGAAGACATAGGTTAAGGGGGAGGTTGCCTCCTTGTTTGCCTTGATTTTCATAGAAAAATATTTGGGTTTTGTGTCAAACTTGGGAATGGTGATTGATAAATTGTGGAATGTATTTTCCCAAGTAGGTATAGGTACCACAATGTTCTCCACGAAATTTGGAAAATTTTGGAGATTTGTGGAATTTCCGGCGTATTTCTGAATGTTGCCTGAAAAATTGATTTTCAGAGTATCAGTCGACTGCCAACAGGGGCAGTCGACTGGTCAGGGCTGGTGTGGGTATCCAGCAGCTGACTTAGGTCCAAATAATGGAAAAACAAATGTATGGGAGGCTCGTACACATTGTGTATGATTATTAGGGATTTAAAGAACCAATAATTGGGATATTGTTGGGTTCTTTTTTATGTTAGGCAAAGGGGGAGAAGTTTGGGTTTAAGTTGGGAAATCAAACATACCTTTGCTAGAAACCCTAGGTCTAGGGAGAGCTGAGATTAAGGGGGAGCATGGTTGCTCCATTCTTGGCATAAGGGGAACCTTGGAGAGGTTCTTAAAAAGCCTTTGTAAGTCCAGTATAGGGGGAGCTTGGGAGAAGCTTTAAAAAGCCCGTAAAAAATCCTAACTTGGAGGGTTAGGTGTGAAAAGTCCTAACTTGGAGAGTTAGGTGTTGAAAAGTCCTAACTTGGAGGGTTAGGTGTGGGATGCCTTGGGATAAGATCCATTTTTGCATTGCATATGCATTATTTTTGCTATTGACTACTATCTTGCTTTCCCTAACTTAAACGTATTGCCAAACATCAAAAAGTGGAAGATTGTTGAGGCAATCTGTGGTCCGGAGTGACCAAGTGTTTTGATGTTTGGGCAAAGGGTTTAAGTTAGGTTTCCCTTGTGTTCTCATATGTGTATGTTGAGTGTGCAGGATGTACAGGTTACACATATGTACTTGACTGGACGACCTCAGTATAGTGAAGGGTGGCATGGAGACAAGTTAGAGGCTTGTGTGCGCACTTGAGGGACTTTGGAGAGCAGGGACGATGAGCTGAGGGGCGCGGACTTCGAGGCATGCTTGAAGGATGGCATGGAGGCAAGCTGGAAGCTTGCGTGCATCCGAGGGACGGGAGCCGAAGATGAAGAGGGCGCAAAGGCAATAGTCGAGGCTGCGGATGAGGAGTCAGTCGAGTCGTGAGGGTACGAGTGCTGTGTGATTGTACTCGGGAAGGATTTCGGCTGGGGACCAGTCGACTGCTCTGGGAGCAGTCGACTGGTAGGTGGCTGGTGAGTTGGCTGAGAATTCAAACGTTGGGGTGCAACGGTCGAATTTCAGTGGCACCAGTCGACTGCCCTGGGAGCAATCGACTAGTGGCGAGGGTTTCAGCCCGAGTTCTATTTAAAGAAGACTTCGTGGAGGCTAAGATTTTTTGACGAAACTCGCTTGGGTAAAGTGAGTTAGTAGTCTTTTGTGCCCAGATAGTGTCCAAGGTGTTGTGGCGAGGTTTCTCCACCCACAAGGAGCGACGAGGGCTAGCCGTAGGTTATCCGAGGATTAATCCACCGACGGATTCTTGGATTAGTCACCCGTCCGGAGTGGATACCAAGTAAATCATTCGTGTTAGCATTGGTTAGTTTTGTTTTATTGTTTTTATTGTATATTCCGTTGTGCAACTAACCGTGTAGGAAGAAAGGGGTTCGAAAATTGCTATTCACCCCCCTCTAGCAAACGCAAGCGATCTATCATGATAAAGAGCAAGCTCGCTCTAATACCACTTGTTAAGACCAAAAATATTTAGATATCTCCACAATTGTATGATATTATCTATTTTGGGCTTAAGCCTTCATAGTTTTGCTTTGGGTTCTACTCAAAATGCTTCATACTAATGGAGATATCTTTCTCTTATAAGCCTAGGATCTTTCTCATGTATTTTCAATGTGAGACTATGTTTACAACCTTGCAAACCCAATAAATCTAACATAAATAAACACGTCATTTAATAATTCAGCGTAATCCATATGTATGCAATTTATAAATAATTAAATATTAATCTGATTTGCTTTATAAAATTAAATGATAACTATATTTCCACTCATTATTTGTATGAACCAATCTAATTAACATTAATTAATCATATTACATATAACCCATCAAATTTATAACGAACGAATATATTATTTATAATAATCATTCTATTAATACATAACATTTTTTTCTAAATATGTTAATACATAATATAACATAGCATTTTCAAGTCTGTTAACATATAAGACTTTCTTTGCGAGCATGAAGACTAAAAATCACAATTTTAAGTTTTGGAAGATGTATGTTTTGTAATCCTTTTGAGACTCTTGTAATTCTATACTAGAAGGTCAGGTTTGGCCCCTTTCTAGTATGGATCTTCTTTTCAATAAAATTTTTACTTTTGATCAAAAAAAAAAAACATATAAGACAAAACTAGGAACAATAATAAGAAATTAGATAGGTCATTACTATACTCCTATTAGGACTAACATTAGAGCAGTATCAGATAGGTTATTGTTGCTCCCACTAGGATAGACATTAGTATAGTGGTAATCAACACAAATTATATCTTTTTATTCTCAGTTGGGCAATGATCTTAGGTAGGATAGCATTAGAACTCTTTATAGATTCTTCATTCAGTTCCTCCTTTGGTTCCTCCTGATAAGTATGAATGTATATAATTTTTTATTATGATTTCATGCTATTTTTGACCTACTTTGCATGCATGGACTCTACTTTGATTATATCATTTGTCTCATTTCTATAATTTTCTATACTTAAATATTGCTCCCGTACATTTTGGATGATAGGTATGCAAATTGGAGCAAAAATTAGAGTTGAAGATCAAGAGGAAGAGCTTCACGACCTACCACGGGTGCTTGTGCCCAGAAGCATGGGTTGTGGCCTGTTGGCAGGCTTACCACAATTGCTCGTGCCTAGTGGCATGGGTTGTGCTCAACCCACCGCAGCTAGCATTGGCTGTGCCAGCCGCTGCGCAAAAGATCTGGAGCCCAACACGGGCACCTGTGCCCAGAGGCACGCCATGTCAGGCAACTATCTTTGAACTCTATATATGGGAACCCATCCCTTAGTGTTGAGGATCTCGATTTGGGGTCACCTAAGGGCCACAAGAGGGTTAGAGGAGGTGTTTCGAAGGCATTCTAGGGTGATCCACACAATAAGGGAAGATCGGGAGCGACTAGAATGAAGATTCGACGATTAAGCCTAAGCCTTTCTTCCTTCTTTTCTATTTTTCTTGATTTGTGTTGAACTCCTATGATTTGATCATGATGTTGGATTGTAACCCCTCCTTTATGGGGTAATTGCTAGATTCTAGAATTAGAGAGTAGCTTTTATGTTATGTAAGCACAATTTCTCTATTCGATTGCATGTTTAGATCTCTTGTTTCATGATTTGTTGAATTGTGTTCTGGCTCTACCGTGTTGACTCGATCTCGACGTCAAATGCTCGAGAATTGTAATCCCATGAAGATTAGAGGATGAACCGACATGAGAACCCTATCCTCCGATTCATAGAGAATCGTGAAGCGGGGAATTGGATACGAAAGTGCAACTTGAAGAACCGTGAGGGATCATAGGTCATCATAGAACCTAATGGACCAAACCCAGTGCGATATCACACAATAGGGAGTGGGTCAATTAGGGGATGTGGAATCTTGTGACAGGGTTTACGGTCCCTAGTTGCAACTCTTCTAAAATAGGCGATGATTAGGGTTAGTACGCCAGTGTAGTTCTAAAATTCCACATCGAATAACCAAAGATGACTACCTACACAAGTCAACATTGAGGACAAGAACTCAACATAGCCCTAGTGCTTGCTAGCATAAAAGTGAAACCGAAATCCTAGAATCATTTTTCTCCCACTGATTCCTAGACCTCATCTCTACTTTTCTCTGACCTCCTTCTGCGATCATGCCCTATCTTCCTCATCGTGACCTTACTGCTTTCTCCTCTACCTTCCTCCTATTTCTTTAGGAATTCTAACTTTCAAACTCTCAACCCCTGATTTTGGTCTGGACAATTGAGTTTGACTTGTAGGCTATACTTATTCACTAGTCCTTATGGATTTGATATCTTATTACTTGACGACATCATTATACAATTGCGGTACTACCTTTAAGGACAGGTAGGTGGTAGTGGCTAAGTCACTCATATACTTTAAGTACAATAATGCACTTATTTTATTCGTGCAATAATTTCAACTTTAGTTGATGGCGACTGAGTCACTGGATTCCTTTTACGGGCCCACCACGTTCGTAAAAGTCTTTTGCTCTTCAGAGACGAAAATTTTCCATCCTTCTAACGGCGTCGGTGGTTAGGTTGACTGCTAATTCTAGTTGTTCATCAATCTGTTTGATGACATCACCTACTCAATCACATCGAGATGCTTTCATAGAGGTGGTCCATAATCATCTACATGGTCTAGACAATGAAGTAGCTCTTTTTTCAACTCCATATGTGATACACTTTTCATAGTGCCTTCATATATGGTGTGTTATCGGTAGTGATCGTACCAACGTCCAGATCCGATACTTATCTAGAATGGGAAAATTCAACTACTCAAGTCTCCAAAATAACCTATCTCACCTTCTAATATCTCCTTTGACTCTATCAACATAATAATAAAATATCTCCTGAATAGTTTTCCTCAGCTAATTTTATAACATTTCATGCCGAGTCATAGTATGTATAATCTGTGCCAACTAAAATTGAAATAAATAAAGTCAATATAAAACCAAAAAATCAATAACAAAACCTATTTAATTCAAATCATAACATGTATAGAATCAATACACCAGTGAACACACAAGTAAGCAATATATATAATTTTTTTAAACTCCAATAATAATTTTCCCTTATTTAAACTTTAATTTTCATAAAAAATAATTCTGAAAAAAGTATTCTGAAAATCTTAACCAATCAAAAAATTTAATCTGTATTGGCCCATGGACCCATGACCTTTACATGCTCACATGCGTTGTTACACCCTCACATACACGATGCATGTACTGGTTTGTACTGTTTGAACCTTGTCTATGATCATATCTTTCATGAAACATTACATATATATGTCATGCACCCTTAGGGTGGTTATGAAGGATATCATAGGCCTCTTATATACCTAATGATCTCTTTTTCTATTCTCTCGGGTTCCTACTCTCCCAAAAAGCTGGGTTGCTCCTCCACTCATGAGATCTAGCAACTTGAGATGTCAACATAGATTAGCGCTTGGGTCGGCTTGCCGACTCGACCCCTCCAATGCTTAAGCCAATTACTGATGGTGGAAGAGTAAGGGAAAAACAAAAGATAGATAAAGAAAGGAGTCAGTGTCGAAAAGAATCGCCACCGCTTGCGAGAAGAAGAAGACTAACTTACCTCGAAGCTTCACCTGGGATGCTTATATATTTTGTTAGAAGGAATTCTGACTCACTTCCCTTCGCGTACTTTCTGACTAATTCCTGCCTAAGTGGGCAAAGGTGAGTGGTTTGTTATCCTTCTTCCACTTCTCGATCGCCACATCACATGGGAAGGGAATCAAGGGAACCACTTGTGGCATCCACTTTATGATAGCCAATTATAGATTGCCACATAGTAGAGAAGAAGAAATCGAAGGAATGACCTCTGGCATCTCATTCGTGCTCTCCATTCATCGATTGTCATGTACTCATGACCAGAAGCTTCCATTTCCTTGACACTTGGCGGGAAACTCCTCTAGTGTGGGTCTGATTCCATCTGACTCAGAGAATATTACTTAGATTTCTCTAATCAACTCCCTGAACTGCACAAAAAGCCTCATAATAAGGCCCAGTAGATCATTGCTCGAAAGACTGTATTCATATTGCCTAAAAGATTAGAGCCATCAAATTGAGTTGAGTTTGTCGGGTTGACCCGCTCTGTCAAATATCTTAAGTGGGTTGGGTTAGAATTTTAACAATCCAAGCCCACCGTGGGCCGCCCCACCTAGGCCCACGACCCACACAGGTCAACCCACGACGGGCTTAGGTTGGCCCGCGGGTTGAGAATCGCGAGTTGAGAATCAAATGTTAGTCAAATTTTATACCAATTTATTATATCACTTTGTTATAATTTTGAAATAAAAAATAATACTTTTCATCGAACACGAGTACTCATTAGTATCCGTTTGTATTTAAAATGCATATTTCTTGATACATTAGATTGATGAAACTTTTCTGAAGTGAAATGTTGAATATACGATTTTTAAATTCTTTTTATATTTTTGATGGACCCGTGAGTTGACCTGCCTAACCTGTGACCTGCCTTGGATTGGGTTGGGTTGGGGAATTCCCAACAGGCCAAGATGATGGGTCGGCCTACCACGCCCCTCCAAATGGCAGGTCCTCTACGGGTCGACCCACCCTGCCACGGGTTGGCCCATCTGATAGCACTACAAAAGATAATATATTGCTCAGAAGTTCATATACATATTGCTCAGCAGACCATATTCCCATTGCTCAGGAGACCATGTTCATATTAATTAGAACACTATAAGCATATTGCTTGGCGAATCATGTTTATATTACTCAAAAGACCATATTCATATTACTCAGAAAACCATATCCATATTACTCAAAAGGCCATATCCATATTACCTGAGAGAACCTTGCTATTCAGCTATATTGCTTGGGGTAAATTCTGG
Source organism: Boesenbergia rotunda (assembly GCA_024364735.1). Classification (NCBI taxonomy): domain Eukaryota; kingdom Viridiplantae; phylum Streptophyta; class Magnoliopsida; order Zingiberales; family Zingiberaceae; genus Boesenbergia; species Boesenbergia rotunda. Next base: position 11,528 of record JAGFNQ010001858.1, on the reverse strand, counting down.
TACCATCAGATACCCCCCCCCCCTTCAAGTCAAACTGAAGAGCTAAGTTGAATGAAGTTTGATTAAGTATATGCACTCCAATATAATATTCCTTAGAGAAGGAAGAGAAAGAAAGACAAAAAAAACCCCGGTGGCCATTAGATGCTCCTCATTTAAGTCAGATTGAAAAGCTAAGTCGAATGAAGTTTGATCTAGATGTGAAATATATTTTTCTTCTGTAATATAGAGATCCCTGACTATGTAAACAACTCACAAAAATCATCAAGGTTAGTGATTTAAGCAAGGATAAGATTTTTCATAAATGTAATGACATATGAAAGATAAATTCATGAAATCTGAGTGAGATAAGTCACCATGTATCAAAATAAGATTTTTATTTCTGATAAGCTAATTGTTGGTGATAGGGATGAGCATCCCGGGGTGGACACGTGACACGAGGAAGCTACGTGGCAAGGCCGACCGAACCAGTGCCCCGAGGTCAAACCGACAATCGGGCTCCTGAGACTATCTCGGGAAAATGGATGAAGGCCCCGAGGTCAGCTCGAGAGATGAGACTCCGAGACTGACTCGAGAGAGTAGAGCCCAAAGATCAACATAGGGATCAGAAAGACTGACTTCAAGTATCTGTTCCTCCTTCCAGAATAGGAAAGTCATCAGGTAATTATTGTTCTCAACGCACGGTAATCAAGGCCTTAATGATCGCAGTGGTCGTTACCAAAAGAGAGAATATCTATCAGGTAACTATTAGTGATATGAGAAAAATGTCCTAAGGCAATCGCCTTATGATTGTAATCATTTATTTTAATAAATGAATATTCACTATTTGAGTATACATGTTTATGTATTTGATTGAGATTTTAAACTCATTTACTGAATGTCCGCAATACAATTCACAGCATGAAAGAATTTGTGATGAATTCACAACTAGTGATTATCTCTACATGTGCAATTGTGAAGTATTGAAATTGTCCCTAGTCGATGAATTGATAAATACGGACACTATCAATTCTGTTGAGACTAGCATGGGTTATTCTCTAATCAGTTGATTCTCACTGGCTGGTGACATTGGGATGTCCGGAGATAAACATGAATGCTAATTAAGGGAACTAGTTTATTGGAGTGGCTGGCTGTAAAACTTCATATGGTAGTCTATATAGATATGTCAATGAAGTTCTTACTACAGCTTAAGTGCGATGTTCCTTTCACTTGCGGTGTTCAAGTCATCTTGGTCATGGAGACTTATACTTTGACATCTTAAGCAAGCATCTCCAAAGAGGTGTGGACCCAGGATGATTGGGTATAAGCCGAAGTGCCCGAAGATGTTTGAACAGCCTACAAAGGATTCACCACTCCTTGCGAGGAGATGTATACCCAAGGCCTATCGTCGGATTGTTACTCGAAGCCTCTGGCCAGAGCATGACATGTTCAGAGTATGAATCTCTTAAATACATGAGATTAATTAGAATCCGTAGGACAAGAAAACGTTACTTGGGCTAGGTGTGACGTAGTCAGCCTAGTGGGGACTGACACACATAGACCATGTCCTGAACCAAGTGGGTATAAGATGGTGAAGGGAATGGGGCACGATTCAATAAAGCTGCTGAAGGGTTTTAGAATAGTTTCTGAGGTCAACCATTGATCTTTCGATTAATTGGGGATCATGATGTACTACTAGGTGTCACTCATGATCGTTCTATAATTGATTAATTATAGACGGCCAACATAAATCGAAAGCCTATTTAGTCACATGCACTACGAGTAATCCGAGGGATTTAAAACGAGTTGAAAATTAGATTTTCCAATCAAGAGAGATTAGGTTTGGTTGAGCCAAACGATAAGTCGAATCTGAATTTTTCAGAGACGCATCGGAAGCGTAAAATGGCTAAGTCTTTTGAAAACTTAATAGATGAATTAAATGACTTTAATTCATTGGGGCGTGGCTTGGATGGGCCGGCCAAAGAGGGTCTCCACCCTCTTTGCTTGGCCGGCCACAACAAAGGGAGAGAACCAAATTTTTGGTTCAATTTATAAAATAAACCAAGTGTGGTTTGTTTTATAAAATTATGGATGATATAAATTTTTATATAATAAACCAAGGTTTGGTTTATTTTTCATGGAAATTAAAATGAACCATGGATTGGTTTATTTTATTTTATAAAATCAATCAATGATTGATTTACCATGATAAGAAAATTTATTCCATAAGAAAAAAGGAGACTTGGTCAGTTTTTATCATGAATTAAAATATGATAAAACTTGGCATGATGGAATAAGTCATAGAAAATTTATTCAATAAGAAAAAAAAGACTTGGTGGTTGAGAGGCCACTATATAAAGGACCCAATGCAAGGCTTGGAAATCAATCGAAGTATTCTTGCCTGGGCTCTCTCCCTCTCCTCCCTTCTTCCTCTTGGTCGGCTACAAGCTTCTTCTCCCTTCTTCTTGCCGTGAGCACTAGGAGAAGCACCGAGGCGATGAAGTTCTTCCATTGGGACGATCTTCCTCTCCGGCCATCATCACCTTGGGATTGGGCGCAAGTCATCTTTCTCCTTCTCGCCGGAATTGTGATTCCGGCTATCCTTGGTAGTGAGTTTTTCCGATGTGATTACTTCTCTCTTGGTTTTCTTGTCGCGTTCTCGGAGAATCTAGTAGTTCTCGAGAACACGAAACTCGTGGCTTTGCGAAGTCATCCCGAAGATACTCGGCGTGGACGCGAATAGAGGCGGAGCTTCCGAGGGACGCTTATGGTTGGATCTCGTCCCTTCCTTCGAGTTACGCGAGGTAATATGTAAATTAGTTTACGTTTCTGCAAAAAATTTTAAATATATGATCATGTCTACACAAGATAAAGTTGCATGCTTAGATGTGTGGTTAAATAATTTGAGAAATTATTTATGCTAAACCTTCCGCTGCACGTAATTAATTTTAAAATTACGAACCTGCATCCATGTCAACATGCACCCGGACCCAACAGTTGTATCAGAGCCGGTTAGTGTTCGACATAATCATATAATTGTTTTGCGGAAAACTTTTTCATGATCTCAATTTTGGAAAATTTTTCAATTATGGAAACTTTCCAATTATGGTAAATTTTTGATTTAGGAATTTCAAAGTTTGGAAATCATCATGAAATTTCGCAAACTTTTGAAATATCCCTGTTTCTGAAATTTTATGATAATTGTGAAAACTTTCCATTTTTGGAAACTTTCCAATTTTGAAAATTTTCTATTTTGGAAATTTTCCAATTTTGGAAATACATAAGTTTTCTTTGTACCAGAAACATACAATTATTCTGAAACCCTTTTATTTTTGGAAACTTTCCATTTATGGAAAGCTCGCAATTTTGGGCACTTTCTTTCAAGAAAGTCTAGACAAATTATGAGAATATTAATTGGCATTTAAATTCATAATTGGAAATTAAATTATTTACAAAATTCTTTATTTTGGATTGAGCCTCAGGGAGCCGTCAAATTTAATGTTAGTTGTTATAATTAAATTTCTTAAATTAAATTTTAACTGTCAAATGTTTAATTTGGATTGAGCCTCGGGGAGCCGTCTAAATTAAGTCATTGATATTAATTTTCCATAAATAAAATATGTGATCAAATCTTGGAAATTTTGAGGTGATTCTTAAACGATAATTTCCTTATTTGATTTATGAGGTGATGCTCTTACATATTATTGTCTCCAAAATTAATTAGGAAAATTGTTTCCTATAGAGTATATTTCCTTAAATAAGATTTTCATGAAAATAATATGTGGTTGAATTAAGGGAATCTGTCTCTTAATTTAATAAGATTTGATTTAGAGAAATCAAAGTCTTAAACATATTATTTCCGAAATTGATTATGATAATTTAGGAAATTGTTTCCCAAAACAATTCCTTGAATAAAGTATGAAATTAGAATTAGGAAATCCGGTTCCTAATTCAATTAATGAGACTTGATAAATTAAGTCACATACATACTTTATTAAGAAAATCGTTAGTACATGACATAATTATATGTCATGAATGTGCTTAAAAGAAAAAGATGAGACCCAAAACCCCTTACAAAATATTAAGGCCAACACCTTCCATTAAGATGGTTAGAACCGGAGTTTTGTTTCTCGTTTGGGTTGATGGGCACATCCATGCCCGGCTTGAACCTCAACATGTTCAAACCATGAAATTAGTTTATGATTAATATAGTTGGAGTCAGAGGTCAATTCTTAGTTTTAGTTGTTGGACACATCCAAGCCTGACTAAACGGTTGAATGAGCTCCAACCATATTAAAACTATTTCTTGATTAATGGGTCAGCGTTAAGCTTGGAGCATCGATTTGTTGTGCCACAACCAAGGTCGATGTAAAGAGAGATGTAGTTGGGTGCTATGTGTATTGTTGCATACTTGTTAATGAGTTAACAACCCAATGATTTATGCAAACATTCAATTAGTTGATAGCATAATGTGATAGTTACATATGTATAATATGTAATCGGTATAATTACCTACCTTCATAGCTAAGAATAACTTAATGGACTCTAGCCATGGTTGTTTTTATCTATGGTTGGATATCAACCTATTTGGAGATGTTCCTACGATCTCCCGAATTGATAAAAAGGGTTATTCAATTCGAAAAATAAATAGGATTTAATTAATGTATATTGATGCATTCTTTATCATTCTCATCACATAACCTCAATTTGTATTTCTAGGATAATCACCTGATCATGTCTTCTCTGAATTTGCGTTCCATTTTGGACACCAATAAGTTAACTAAGGCCAAAAGGATTGAAAAGGCACCAAAAGGCACTTGCCATCACTGCGGCAAGGAGGGCCACTGGCGAAGAAACTGCAAGGTTTATCTTGAGTCCTTGAAGAAGAAGGCATCCGATGCCCCATCCTCTTCAGGCATCTTCGTTATTGAATGTCACTCTATTTCCTCGTACACCTGGGTACTAGATACTGGGTGTAGCTCACATATATGTAATGACATACAGGGGCTAAGGAATAGAAGAAAACTCGTCAAAGGAGAAGCGAATTTGCGAGTTGGAAATGGAGCAAAGATTGCTGCTATTGCCATCGGAACATATTTGCTAAAGCTCCCTACTGGACTTGTCTTAGAATTGGATAATTGTTATTTTGTTCCTTCGTTAATAAAGAACATTGTAGCTATTTCATGCTTGAATGAAAAGGGTTACCATTTAACTTTTAGTAACAATTGCTGTTACATAACTTTAAATGGTGTTCTTTATGGGACCGGAACTTTATGCAATGGTATCTACACGTTAGATTTATCCGGTGACGTTTTCAATATCGAAGTTAGCAACAAATGTGCTCAAATAGATAATCAAATAGACTCCTATACATGGCATTGTCGTCTTGGCCATGTAAGCAAGAAACGCATAACCAAATTACACCGATGTGGAATTCTGGAATCATTTGAACCTGGTTCATTTGATACATGCGAATCATGCTTAAAAGGCAAGATGACCAAATTACCCTTTTCCGAAAAAGGTAAACCAGTGGGAGAATTGCTTGGTCTAATACATACTGATGTATGTGGACCAATGTCAACTCTTGCACAAGGAGGCTATAACTACTTCATTACCTTTTTCGATGATCACTCACGATTCGGGTATGTGTTCTTAATGAAACACAAATCTGAAGCTTTTGAGAAATTCAAGGAGTTCAAAAGTGAAGTAGAGAAACAGCTTGGCAAAAGTATTAAGATACTTCGATCCGATCGGGGTGGTGAATACTTAAGTCAAGAGTTTCAAGATTATCTTAGGGACAATGGGATATTGTCTCAATGGACTCCGCCATATACACCACAGCATAATGGTGTATCTGAGAGGCGTAACCGAACCTTGATGGACATGGTTAGATCTATGATGAATCATGCAACTCTTCCAAAATCCTTTTGGGGCTATGCGCTTAAGACAACTGTTTACTTGCTAAACAGAATCCCGACCAAGGTAATCTCTACTACTCCATATGAGACGTGGAATAATAAGAAACCTCATTTATCTCACCTAAAGATATGGGGTTGTCCTGCTTATGTAAAGCGGACTGTATCAGACAAATTGGATGCTAAGTCTGATAAATGTCTATGTATTGGATACCCTAAGGAAACGAAGGGTTACCAATTCTATCATCCCTTGGAACAAAAGGTGTTTGTTTCAAGGCATGTTGTATTTCTAGAAAAAGAATTTCTTTTACAAGAAAACAGTGGGAGTAGCATTGAACTTGAAGAAGTTCAAGAAACTCCAATAGACATTACAGAGACACCTAGTCTAGACCCACAACCAATAACTCATAATGATGAGATATCAGTTGAACCTAAAACAACACCACTTCTTCGTAGGTCTGATAGGACACGCAATATTCCAGAGAGATAGAGATTTCTCATAAGTGAATCGAACGACGTGTTACTCATAAGCGATGACGAACCTATCAGTTATGAAGATGTTCTGAAAAGTTCAGAAAGGGACAAATGGCTTGAAGCCATGAAGTCGGAAATGGATTCCATGTACGAAAACCATGTATGGGACTTGGTCAACCCACCTGAAGGGATTAAGCCCATAGGGTGCAAGTGGGTTTTCAAGAAGAAAACCGACATGGAAGGTAATGTTGTTACCTTTAAGGCTAGATTAGTGGCAAAAGGATATCGTCAGAAACAAGGAATTGATTATGACGAAACCTATTCGCCAGTAGCTATGCTTAAATCCATTCGGATGCTCCTGGCCATAGCAGCTCATTATGATTATGAGATATGGCAAATGGATGTGAAAACAGCTTTCCTTAATGGAAACCTGCTTGAGGATGTATACATGATACAACCTGAAGGTTTCACATCGGTTGATAAAACCAAAATATGCAAGCTTCGACGATCCATATATGGACTGAAGCAAGCATCCAGGAGCTGGAACATCCGTTTTGATAAGACAATCAAAGAGTTTGATTTCTCACAAAATCCTGACGAACCTTGTGTGTACAAGAAGGTTAGTGGGAGTGCAGTCGTATTCCTAGTACTATATGTCGATGACATATTGCTTATAGGAAATGATATATCAGTCTTACAGTCGGTTAAAATTTGGTTGTCCAAAACTTTCTCCATTAAAGACCTGGGAGAAGCAACCTATATCCTTGGGATTAGAATCTATAGAGATAGATCAAAACGGTTGCTTGGTCTTTTGCAGTCTACATATATAGACCGAGTGCTAAAAAGGTTTAGCATGTCGAAATCCAAGAAAGGTTACCTTCTCATCAGGCATGAGATCAACCTTTCAAAATCTATGTGTCCGCGCATAGAAGACGAGAGGATTTGCATGAATAAGATTCCTTATGCATCCGCGATAGGATCTATCATGTATGCTATGTTATGTACTAGGCCCGATGTATCGTATGCTCTGAGCGTCACAAGCAGATACCAGTCTGATCCAGGAATGGATCATTGGGCGGCTGTCAATACAATCCTCAAGTACTTGAGTAGAACTAAGGATGTGTTCCTAATATATGGAGAAGGTGATATGATAATACGTGGGTATACAGATGCCAATTTCCAGACAGATAAGGATGACTCCAAATCTCAGTCCGGATACGTATTTATTTTGAATGGAGGCACAATAAGTTGGAAGAGTTCCAAGCAAGACACCGTAGCGGATTCTACCACGGAAGCGGAATATATTGCAGCTTCGGAAGCAGCAAAGGAAGCAGTCTGGATCAAGAAGTTTGTCTCAGAACTTGGTGTGGTTCCAACCATTGATGAAGCAATACCGATTTATTGCGACAACAATGGAGCTATTGCACAAGCAAAGGAATCAAGGTCTCCTCAGCGATCCAAACATGTGCTTCGCCGCTATCATCTGATCAGATAGATTATAAGTAGGAATGATATACAAATTGAGAAAATTCCCACTGAAAGGAATTTAGCGGATCCTTTAACTAAGGCCTTGCCTCAAAGCAAGTTTTAGGGTCATGTTAGAGCCTGTGGTATTGGATACCGTAGCGATTGACATTAGGCCAAGTGGAAGTTTGTTAGTGATATGAGAAAAATGTCCTAAGGCAATCGCCTTATGATTGTAATTATTTATTTTAATAAATGAATATTCACTATTTGAGTATACATGTTTATGTATTTGATTGAGATCTTAAACTCATTTACTGAATGTCCGCAATACAATTCACAGCATGAGAGAATTTGTGATGAATTCACAACTAGTGATTATCTCTACATGTGCAATTGTGAAGTATTGAAATTGTCCCTAGTCGATGAATTGATAAATACGGATACTATCAATTCTGTTGAGACTAGCATGAGTTATTCTCTAATCAGCTGATTCTCACTAGCTGGTGACATTGAGATGTCCGGAGATAAACATGAATGCTAGTTCAGGGAACTAGTTCATTGGAGTGACTGGCTGTAAAACTTCATATGGTAGTCTATATATAGATATGTCAATGAAGTTCTTACTACAGCTTAAGTGCGATGTTCCTTTGACTTACGGTGTTCAAGTCATCTTGGTCATGGAGACTTATACTTTGACATCTTAAGCAAGCATCTCCAAGGAGGAGTGTGTAACGCCCCAAAATTTCCATTTTTAGTTCTTAAAGTCCTTAGAATTATTTAGAAATGGTTTAGAAATATTCTAGATATTTTTAGGAATTTTTAGAGTATTTTTATGGAATTTTCCGAGTCCGTTTGGTATTTTTGGAAAAAGAAAAAGAAAAAGAAAATGGAAAAATAATAAAAACCGGTTAAGTGCAGCGGGCGGTTCGAACCCGCGACCACACCGAAACAGCACAAGCGCCCAACCGGCTGGGCTAGGGGTATCAAGCACAGAAACGGATGGAGAGAAGGGTATTTAAGCGATAGTTAGGTTGATCCGACCCTTAAGTATAAATAGCCAATTAAAGAGAGAAGTTTTATTTCTCTCCTCTCCAAACCCTCACGCCGACTCCCTCTTCTCTCTTGGGCGACGCCGACCAACATCAAGGCCAAGGAGGGCCGGCCGAGACCCTTCTCCAAGAGATAATCCTATATTCGGGATCCCCGCGACGAGAGGAACGCGTAGACGTGAAGAATTCTCTGAGATCTCAAGTTTCTTCCGAGCTCTAGACATCAATCTTGGTTGTAAGTCCAAGATATCAATGTAAGTACTGCTCACCTGCAGTAAGAGGCGGTTTTTCCGTGAGAATTTCCTTTAAAAGTTTTAAAAAGAGCTATTTCCTTTTTGTTTAAGTTTTTGCATGTTATCTTAGTTCATTAATTGTTGCATGCTTATGTATAAGTTTATTCATGTACCCTATATGAGTTTAGGGTCTAAGAAAGCTATGAGAAAAGAAAAGAGAAGATAAAGATAAGAAAAGAAAAGGCCAAGGCCTTAAGAAATCCCCAAAAGCCAAGACTTAGGGATTTTAGCACGCAAGGTGCTCCAGAAAATGCCAAGGCATTTACAGATAAGAAAGAAAAGTAAGAAAAGCTATTTTATTTTCTAAGGCCAGTACCCGGCGTCCAAGGGCGTCGTTAAAGAAATCCAGGTGTCCAATTCCAAGGTCTTGGCCCTGGTAGACCAAGGTCTGCTCTATTAGGATTGGTGGCTCGCTACCCCAACCTTTTAGGGAACGCGCATATCAGATGGTACTTACGTCTTCAGTGGATCCAAGTGATTATTATATTCAAGTATATGCTTTAGCAAAGTTTTCTAAAGTTTCAGAAAGTTTTCAAAAGTTAAAGAATAGCTAAAGTTTCTAGTTGAGCCAAGAAAAGTAAATTGAGATTATTTATTGCTTGAGTATGCATGTTTTGAGTTATACATGTTTGTAGTTTTCTTTCAAGCATATTAGTATCTCATATGATGTTCAGTTTGATCTAGAAGCATGTTTGCACATTTCGAGTTTTTGTGAGCTAGATAGTACTTACTAAGCTTTTGCTTATAGATGCATTTCCTCTTATTGCAGATAAAGGTAAAGGCAAGCAATTTTGAAGGAAGACGACGAGGCGGTGCTGAGTAGAGTGTGTGTGGTGGCTGATTATGGAGAGATCCTTGAGACGAGACATTTTAGTTATTTGAATTGCAATGTTTAAGTTTATTCAAATTTCAAGTTCTTGCTTTATGGAGATTATGGAGTAATTGAGTTTGGATAGTTTTATATGCTAAATTTCTTAGAGTAAAGATCCCATGTCATTTCCTTTAGCATATATATCCCCATGATTGCATTGGATGAGTAGAAATGTGAGTAGTTGAGAATATTGATACTTTGTTGGAGAAATAGATGTTTGTGCCAAGATAGTACTAGTTTCCTTTTGAATTAAGTTTTTATTGCTTAAATATGTCTAGAGAAGTTGCATTCATATTCCATAATGCTTTAGCAATGTTATAGAATCTTGCATGATGAGGTTAAATGGTTAGAAACAAAGTTTGGTACAAACTCTAGACTAAAGTTTTTGATAGTTTTCCATAACTTGCTAAATCTCGTAAAAGTCCTAATTTTAAGTTTATGGATTCGTTTGATTGGCTAAATTGTTTAGGAAACTGACATAGAGTATAGAAATGGTGTCGTAGTTTGATATGGCTCGAAACTGAATGAATGGTGGACTTAAGAAGTAAGAGCCGAAAACCTGTAATTCTGATTACAGGCGTACCAGTCGACTGCTACGTCACCAGTCGACTGGTACGGGCAGTTTAAGTTGGGTGAGTCTTGATCAATAAGTATCAACTACGAGTTTTGAGAAGGAAAGTGTGACACGGTATCATGCATGACTACTTAAATTAGAATATCATTCTTAGATAGATTAAAAAGAAAAAAAAAAGATTTCCGCATTTCTTTTAGTCGTGCATTAGAGTCGAGAAGTAGACAGAAGTAACGATCCGTCTAAGGCAGGAGAAGGCGGGCCGCTACAGGTGGTATCAGAGCGAGGTTCCCATTCTCCAGCATCACACACACATCAGCATCAACCTTGCCGTCTTCAAGTAAGAAAGCTTTAAGTTTCAGTTTTTCTGTTGCTCCTTTATTTAATTGCAGTATAGAGAAATGTTTAAGTACTACTCACATGTGCATAGAACAAGGAAGCATGTTTAATCCCTTAGTATCACGGAATCATGTTTAATCCCTAGAATGGATATTAGATTTCTAAGTAAGAAGACAAGTTTATACCTAGAGATGTAGTAGTGATTTCTTGTTCCCTTATGCATTATTAGATGGCAAGAAGAGGCCGAGCTCCTAATGCTAATAACAGAACTCCAGTTCAAGAGAACAATGAGCCTGGCACAGAACAGCCAAACCTGATGGCAGTCATTGCTCAAATGCAAGCTCAGATTACAGAACAACAGAAGACCATCGCCACACTGATGGCGAATCAGCACCCAGAGCCCCCTACACCACCCACGGCAGGAGTGGGAACCCCAGTGGTGGCTGAAGTTCCATCTGTCACACAGGAGACCCCTGCCGTGAACCGAAGACAAGAAGCATACCTCGTCCAGTGGCAGAGGCTGAAACCAGAAAACTTCTCAGGGCACGACTGAGCCCTGGGATGCCCAGGCTT
>JAGFNQ010001857.1:321865-346362 GCA_024364735.1 Boesenbergia rotunda | reverse complement strand
AGGAGAAGCTCTATGCAAAATTCTCAAAGTGTGAGTTTTGGCTAGATCAGGTGACCTTCCTAGTCACATTGTATCCAAAGAAGGCATTCAAGTTGATCCAACCAAGATAGAAGCAGTCAGCAACTGGTGTAGACCCAAGAATGCTAGTGAGATCAGAAGCTTCTTAGGCCTGGCAGGATATTACAGAAAATTTGTGGAGGACTTTTCCAGGATAGCCTCTCCACTCACAGCCTTGACCAGAAAGAACAAGAAGTTTGAATGGTCAGATAAATGCGAGCACAGTTTCCTAGAACTGAAGAAAAGATTGACTAGTGCTCCCATCCTAACTGTTCCAGAGAGTGACAAGGCCTTTGACATCTATAATGATGCATCCAAGATGGGCCTTGGAGCTGTCCTCATGCAAGACGGTAAAGTAATAGCATATGCCTCCAGACAGCTCAAGGACTACGAGAAGAATTATCCTACGCATGACCTTGAGCTAGCAGCTGTGGTTTTTGCACTGAAGCTCTGGAGACACAACCTGTATGGAGTGCAGTGCAGAATCTTCACAGACCATCAGAGTTTGAAGTACTTCTTCACTCAGAAAGATCTAAATATGAGGCAGCGCAGGTGGCTAGAGTTGGTCAAAGATTATGACTGTGAAATCCTCTACCACCCAGGTAAAGCTAATAAAGTGGCAGATGCACTGAGCAGAAAATTCTGTGCGGCACTGATGTCCTTATCATCACTGTCTCTACCACTTCAGAAAGAAATAAAGAATTTTGGAGTCGAAGTAATAATTGGGCAACTTTCTGCATTGACTTTAGAGTCGACCCTGCTTATAGATATACAAGAAAAGCAAGATCAAGACCCAGAAATCCAGAAGATCAAGCAGGGGATCCAAGAGGCAGAAAATTCAGAGTTTCGAGTATCAGATAGTGGCATGCTTTATTTTGGAGACCGCCTTTGCGTCCCCAATGATGAGGAACTAAGAAAGAATATTTAGAAGAAGCCCACAGTACCCCGTACTCCATGCATCCTGGTTCTACCAAGATGTACCAAGATTTAAAGCAAAGGTTCTGGTGGTCTGGACTCAAGAGAGACGTGGCCAGATATATCAGTACCTGCTTGACCTGCCAGAGGGTCAAAGCCGAGCACCAGAGACCAGGAGGAGTTCTGCAGCCACTTCCCATTCCAGAGTGGAAGTGGGAAGAAATATCCATGGACTTTATCACAGGTCTTCCAAGAACCACCCATGGACACGATGCAATTTGGGTGATAGTGGACAGATTGACCAAGTCTGCCCACTTCCTAGCCATCAAGTTGTCGCATTCGGTAGAGCAATTAGCACAGCTGTACGTGAAGGAAATAATCAGGCTTCACGGAGTCCCGAAGTCGATCGTTTCTGACAGAGATGGGCGATTCATCTCCCATTTTTGGAGGTGTGTTCAGGACGCCCTAGGCACCAGACTTCAGTTCAGCACAGCCTTCCATCCCCAGACAGATGGACAAACAGAGAGAGTAAATCAGATTTTAGAAGACATGCTCAGGGCTTGTGCGTTGGACTTTAAGGGTAGTTGGTGCAAGTACCTATGCTTAGCTGAGTTTGCCTACAACAATAGCTATCAGGCCACTATCAAAATGTCACCTTATGAGGCATTGTATGGCAGAAAATGTAGATCACCCATATGTTGGCAAGAAGCTGGGGAGAAGAAAGAGATGGAGTCAGAACTAGGCAGCCAGACTGAGTTTATAGATGAGACCACTCAGGCTATCCAGACGATCCGCCAGAGGATTGAGACTGCACAGAGTAGACAGAAAAGTTATGCTGACACGCGCCGTAGGCCACTTGAATTCCAAGTTGGAGATTCAGTATTTCTCAGGGTCGCTCCTATGAAGGGAGTGATGAGATTTGGCAAAAAGGGCAAGCTGAGTCCCCGCTACATAGGACCCTATGAAATTATAAAGAGAGTTGGGAAGGTAGCCTATGAGCTGGACTTACCAGAGGATATGTCAGCTATCCACAGTACATTTCATGTCTCTATGCTAAAGAAGTGTATTCACGATCCCAATCAAGTGATTCAGCCTCAGTCAGTACAGATCCAGGAAGATCTTAGCTATGAGAGCAGACCGACACAGATAGTGGACAAAGCAGTTAAGAGATTAAGAAACAAAGAAGTGCCACTAGTGAAGGTTATCTGGCAGAATCAAAAGCATGAAGAGGCTACTTGGGAACGTGAGGACAGCATGAGAGAGAGATATCCAGAATTATTCTAAGTTCGAGGACGAACTTTTCATAAGGTATGGGGGATTGTAACGCCCCAAAATTTCCATTTTTAGTTCTTAAAGTCCTTAGAATTATTTAAAAATAGTTTAGAAATATTCTAGATATTTTTAGGAATTTTTAGAATATTTTTATGGAATTTTCCGAGTCCGTTTAGTATTTTTGGAAAAAGAAAAAGAAAAAGGAAATAGAAAAACGTTTAAGGGCAGCCGGTGGATTGAACCCGCGACCACCACCGAAACAGCACAAGCGCCCAACCGGCTGGGCTAGGGGTATCAAGCACAGAAACGGATGGAGAGAAGGGTATTTAAGCGATAGTTAGGTTGATCCGACCCTTAGGTATAAATAGCCAATTAAAGAGAGAAGTTTTATTTCTCTCCTCTCCAAACCCTCACGCTGACTCCCTCTCCTCTCTTGGGCGACGCCGACCAACATCAAGGCCAAGGAGGGCCGGCCGAGACCTTTCTCCAAGAGATAATCCTATATTCGGGATCCCCGTGACGAGAGGAACGCGTAGACGCGAAGAATTCTCCGAGATCTCAAGTTTCTCCCGAGCTCTAGACATCAATCTTGGTTGTAAGTCCAAGATATCAATGTAAGTACTGCTCACCTGCAGTAAGAGATGGTTTTTCCGCGAGAATTTCCTTTAAAAGTTTTTAAAAGAGATATTTCCTTTTGTTTGAGTTTTTGTGCATGTGATCTTAGTTCATTATATGCTTATATATGTTGATTAATACCCTATGTGAGTTTAGGGTCCAAGAAAAGCTATGAGAAAAGAAAAGAAAAGATAAAGATAAGAAAAGAAAAGGCCAAGGCCTTAAGAAATCCCCAAAAGTCAAGACTTAGGGATTTTAGCACGCAAGGTGCTCCAGAAAATGCCAAGGCATTTACAGATAAGAAAGAAAAGCTATTTTATTTTATAAGGCCAGTACCCGGCGTCCAAGGGCGTCGTTAAAGAAATCCAGGTGTCCAATTCCAAGGTCTTGGCCCTGGTAGACCAAGGTCTGCTCTATTAGGATTGGTGGCTCGCTACCCCAACCTTTTAGGGAACGCGCATATGAGATGGTACTTACGTCTTCAGTGGATCCAAGTGATTATTATTTTCAAGTATATGCTTTAGCAAAGTTTCTAAAGTTTAAAGAGTTTTCAAAAAAAAAGTTAAAGAATAGCTAAAGTCCCAAGTTAAGTCAAGAAAAGTATGTTGAGATTTATAAAATGCTTGAGTATGCATGTTTTGAGTTATACATGTCCTTAGTTTTCTTTCAAGCATATAAGTATCTCATATGATTTTCATATTATTCTAGAAGCATGTTTGCACATTTCGAGATTTTGTGAGCTAGATAGTACTTACTAAGCTTTTTGCTTACTAGTTGCATTTCCTCTTACTGCAGATAAAGGTAAAGGCAAACAATTCTGAAGGAAGGTGACGAGGCGGTCATGAGTAAAGTGTGTGTGGTGGCTGATTTTGGAGAGATCTTTGAGACGAGACAATTTAGTTATTTGAATTACAATGTTATAGTTTATTCAAATTTCAAGCTCTTGCTTTTTGGAGTTTAGCGAACATTTAAGCTTTGAATAGTTTTACATGCTCAATTTCTTAGGGTGAAGATTCCATGTCATTTCATTTAGCATATATATCCTTATGATGGCATTGAATGAGTAGAAGTGTGAGTAGTTGGAAATATTGATACTTTGTTAGAAATATAGATACATGTGCCAAGATAGTATTAATTTCTCTTTGAATCAAGTTTTATTGCTTAAATATGTTTAGAAGAGTTGCATTCACATTTCATAACGCTTTAGCAAGGCTATAGAACATGTATTTGGTGTTATGAATGCATAGGAGTCAAGATTGGTACAAACTCTATTGTTAAAGTTCATATAACCTTGAATGGCTTATTTTCTTCCGCAAAAGTCCTAATTACAAGTTTATGGATTCATTTTGATTGGCTAAATTGACTAGAAAACTGGCCTAGAGTATAGAAATGGTGTCATGATTCTATTTGGCTTGAAAGTATAGGTTTGGTGGAGTTTTGAAGCAAGTGCCGAAATCTGAAAATTTTGTTTTCAGGCTTATCAGTCGACTGATACAGTATCAGTCGACTGATACCCGAAAGTGGAGTTGGGCGAGGCAAGTTTCAATAAGTTTCATCTTAGGAGTTTTTGAGGAAGAAAGTGTGACATGGTATCATGCATGACTATTAGAGTTAGTACATCATAGATAGATTTAAATTGAGAAGAAAAAAAAAAGATTTCCGCATTCTTTAGTCGTGCATTAGAGTCGAGAAGTAGACAGAAGTAACGATCCGTCTAAGGCAGGAGAAGGCGGGTCGCTACAACGAATATTTTTCCTTTATGAAAGTCATTTCTTTTATGCAATTTAATTTCAGCAATATCTATCTGTTTTTGATATATGGCAAAGGGGGAGAGATAGGAAAGGAGAGAGTTCAAATTTTTCAATTTTTTTTTCAAACTCCCAATTTTTTTTTTCAAAAAGTTAGCTACTTTTCAAAGCTTTTCAAAAACCTTTCTAGAAATACTTAAGTTTTTTTAAGAAAATCCTACTAAGTACTTAAGTTTATTAAGTACTAAGTTTTTATAAGTACTTTAAGCTTAAGTTTTTCAAAACTTCCATAATGTACTTTAAGCTTAAGTTTTTCAAAACTTCCATAAGTACTTTAAGCTTAAGTTTTTCAAAACTTCCATAAAGTACTTTAAGCTTAAGTTTTTCAAAACATCTATAAGTACTTTAAGCTTAAGTTTTTCAAAACTACCATAAAGTACTTTAAGCTTAAGTTTTTCAAAACTTTCATAAGTACTTTAAGCTTAAGTTTTTCAAAACTTCCATAAAGTACTTTAAGCTTAAGTATTTCAAAACTTCTATAAGTACTTTAAGCTTAAGTTTTTCAAAACTTCCATAAGTACTTTAAACTTAATTTACTAAGTACTTAAATTATTTCAAAATTTACTAAGTACTTAAATTGTTTCAAAATTTACTAAGTGCTTAAGTTTTTCAAATCCTACTAAGTACTTAACTTAAAAGTTTTCAAAAACTTTTGAGTACTTTAAACTTAAGGCTTCAAATTTTTGTTAAGTACTCTAAACACATGCTTTCAAAAATTCCTCTATGAACTTTTAAAACTTAAGTTATCAAAAGATTTCCAAAGTATCTAAACTTAGGTTTTCAAAGTGCAAAATCATTATAAGTAAAGTTTTTTAAACTTAGAACCCCACGACGTTTTGAAAAAATCTAGGGGGAGATTCCCTCCAGGGGGAGGGAACAAATTTTTATGCCTTTGATTAAACTTAACTTTTTGAACTAGGGTTGCCATAAATCAAAAAGGGGGAGATTGTTGGTGTAGAAAGCACCAAAGTCAAACCTGTGTTTTGATAATCGCAACGGGGTTCAAAAGTTAAGTCTTACTTGTTATCTAACATGTCACTTGAGTGTGCAGAGTAAAAAGCCCTAGCGAAGGACTGCTAGGCACTGGCGAAGGAATGCCAGAAGTGTAAAGCCCTAGCAAAGGACTGCTAGGCACTGGCGAAGGAATGCCAGAGTGAAAAGCCCTAGCGAAGGACTGCTAGACGCCAGGCGAAGGACAGCTTGGGACTGAAGCCCTAGCGAAGGAATGCTAGGCACCGAGCGAAGGATAGCTCGGCATCCAAGACCTGGCAAAGGACTGTCAGGCAAAAGTCCAACCAGAGGAACGGTTGGCATCAGGTACATTCTCCCGAGAGGAGTAGGTGAAGACGCGTTCCCCGTCGAGGTAACAATAGGCGTCGGTTCGACCTAGGGTTCCATTTTGGAAACCCAAAGTCAGAACCAAGACAGCTAAGGCGGTATAAAACTAACAAATTACTGCTTTATGTTGTTTGCGGACTAACCCTGGATGCAGGACCAAAGGAACGAGTGTCTGCAACTCAGAGAGCCTCAATGGAGTGAGGCAGCAGCTGAGTAGGGCGCCCTGAGTGTCCAGGGCGCCCCCAAGGTGAAGATGAAACAAATGAAGCAAAAAGGAGCCTCGGCTGAATACTGGCCGGAGCGCCCCCAGCAGCCAGGGCGCCCCCAGCAGCCAAAGCGCCCCACGCCTAAGCCAGCGAAGCCAATCACCCTTATCCAGCCGAGACCCCCACGCGGAAGGAGTCAAGCAGGGCGCCCCCAGTGTCAAACCTCATCCCTATTCGAGTGGGATAGAGGTTGACCGAGCGAATCTCGGATCACGTGACACGTGGGGGGGGGCCCCCGACGTCCAGGGCGCCCCGAGGTGCTATAAAAAGCACCCAACGCCCAAGCTTCCGACAACAACTCCAACACAACGCTTATACGCTCTTCTGCTCTCGCGCCTTGCTCCGGAAACTGCCCAACTCGAGCCGACGACGTCCCGCTGCATGTAAACATATAGTTTTGAAAATGTTCAATAATTCTTTTAATTTGATCTCCCCCAATCTTGACCAGTCCTAGGAAGCTTGTTGACTAAAAGCGATCTTCCTCTGAGTTTTAGGGTTTGATTATAAGAATTATCTAATAACTTCAAACTTGTTAGAAATAATTTCTTTTGATTTAGACTCCCCCTAAATTTGACACATCCTCGGAGTCCTTGCAGATCATTAAGTAGACCTTCCTTTGTGTCTTTAGGGTTTACTAAAATCAAAAGAATAGTTTTGAATACTAGCATGGTAATATAATTTTAGAAAATTCAAATTGTAATTTTAAAGCATAAACCCCGTTTTCAAAAATTACTGAACATTAAAAGAATTATTGAACATTTTCAAAACTATATGTTTTCATGCACTGTAAGTTTAAAATCCGTTTGAAAATATAAATAATTTTTTTAAAAATACTATTATTTTATTTTTCAAAATTCTTGTGGCTTATAATATTTACTTGGGTTGAAAAATTTCCAGGACACTTAGGAAAATGTCCTTGTAGTTAACAAGGTTTCCTGGGATTGTGTCAGACTGGAAAAGATAAGTCAAGTAATTTTCTTTAATATTTTAAAAAGTACTTATGTTTTTCAAATTCATAATATCTTTCAAAATACTTATATCTTTCAAAAAGCTCAATAAAGTACTTGTATTTTTGTGCATTTTTCAAAATATTCAGAACAAGTAAACTTATTGCTTATCATATACACCTGACTCCAATTATGATTTTGAGCATAAATTTTTCGGTCTTTCAAAATTTTGTTACTTTAAAATTATCATAAATCTTGACATTATTTCGCTCAAGTTTTTTTCAAAGACTCACAAGCTCTGATACCACTTGTTGGATCGAGAGAACCAATAGAGGGGGGGGGGGTGAATATCGGAAATCATTTTTCGGAAAAACATTGAGCAAGTACGCAGCAGAAATTAAGAAAACAAAATCACACAGAGACACGATCGATTTTACTTGGTTCGGAGCTTGGGTTGACTCCTACTCCAAGGCCCACGGTCGTTGACCGTTTACTTTGGGCAATTCTATATGAGGCGCAATAATAGTTTACAAGGATTGATTTACAAATTCAGCACAGTAAACTAAATAATTAAAAAGGCTCTTCTTTTACTGACGTCCGATTGTGGGTTGACCTTTTTCGGAGCAGTGGGACATCGTCGACTCGAGTTGGGCAGTTTCCGGAGCAAGGCGCGAGAGCAGAAGAGCGTATAAGCGTTGTGTTGGAGTTGTTGTCGGAAGCCTGGGCGTTGGGTGCTATTTATAGCACCTCGGGGCGCCCTGGACGTCGGGGGCACCCCCCACGTGTCACGTGATCCGAGATTCGCTCAGTCAACCTCTATCCCACTCGAATAGGGATGAGGTTTGACACTGGGGGCGCCCTGCTTGACTCCTTCCGCACAGGGGTCTCGGCTGGATAAGGGTGATTGGCTTCGCTGGCTTAGGCGCGGGGCGCTTTGGCTGCTGGAGGCGCCCTGGGGCGCTGGGGGCGCCCTGGGGCGCTGGGGGCGCCCTGGGCGCTGGGGGCGCCCTGGGCGCTGAGGGCGCCCTGGGCGCTGGGGGCGCCCTGGGCGCTGAGGGCACCCTGGCTGCTGGGGGCGCCCCGGCCAGTATTCAGCCGAGGCTCCTTTTTGCTTCATTTGTTTCATCTTCACCTTGGGGGCGCCCTGGACACTCAGGGCGCCCTACTCAGCTGCTGCCTCACTCCATTGAGGCTCTCTGAGTTGTAGACACTCGTTCCTTTGGTCCTGCATCCAGGGTTAGTCCGAAAACAACATAAAGCAGTAAGTTGTTAGTTTTATACAGCCTTAGCTGTCTTGGTTCTGACTTTGGGTTTCCAAAATGGAACCCTAGGTCGAACCGACGCCTACTGTTCCCTCGACGGGGAACGCGTCCTCACCTACTCCTCTCGGGAGAATGTACCTGATACCAACCGTTCCTCTGGTTGGACTTTTGCCTGACGGTCCTTTGCCAGGTCTTGGATGCCGAGCTGTCCTTCGCTCGGTGCCTAGCATTCCTTCGCTAGGGCTTCAGTCCCAAGCTGTCCTTCGCCTGGCGCCTAGTAGTCCTTCTCTAGGGCTTTTCACTCTGGCATTCCTTCGCCAGTGCCTAGCAGTCCTTCGCTAGGGCTTTTTACTTCTGGCATTCCTTCGCCAGTGCCTAGCAGTCCTTCGCTAGGGCTTTTCACTTCTGGCATTCCTTCGCCAGTGCCTAGCAGTCCTTCGCTAGGGCTATTTACTCTGCACACTCAAGTGACATGTTAGATAACAAGTAAGACTTAACTTTTGAACCCCGTTGCCATTATCAAAACACAGGTTTGACTTTGGTGCTTTCTGCACCAACAATCTCCCCCTTTTTGATTTATGGCAACCCTAGTTCAAAAAGTTAAGTTTAATCAAAGGCATAAAAATTTGTTCCCTCCCCCTGGAGGGAATCTCCCTCTAGATTTTTCAAAACGTCGTGGGGTTCTAAGTTTAAAAAACTTTACTTAGAATGATTTTGCACTTTGAAAACTTAAGTTTAGATACTTTGGAAATATTTTGATAACTTAAGTTTTAAAAGTTCATAGAGGAATTTTTGAAAGCATGAGTTTAGAGTACTTAACAAAAATTTGAAGCCTTAAGTTTAAAATACTCAAAAGTTTTTGAAAACTTTTAAGTTAAGTACTTAGTAGGATTTGAAAAACTTAAGCACTTAGTAAACTTTGAAATAATTTAAGTACTTAGTAAATTTTGAAATAATTTAAGTACTTAGTAAATTAAGTTTAAAGTACTTATGGAAGTTTTGAAAAACTTAAGCTTAAAGTACTTATGGAAGTTTTGAAAAACTTAAGCTTAAAGTACTTTATGGAAGTTTAGAAAAACTTAAGCTTAAAGTACTTATGGAAGTTTTGAAAAACTTAAGCTTAAAGTACTTTATGGAAGTTTTGAAAAACTTAAGCTTAAAGTACTTATAGAAGTTTTGAAAAACTTAAGCTTAAAGTACTTTATGGAAGTTTTGAAAAACTTAAGCTTAAAGTACTTATAAAAACTTAGTACTTAATAAACTTAAGTACTTAGTAGGATTTTCTTAAAAAAACTTAAGTATTTCTAGAAAGGTTTTTGAAAAGCTTTGAAAAGTAGCTAACTTTTTGAAAAAATTTTTGAGAGTTTGAAAAAAAATTTGAAAAATTTGAACTCTCTCCTTTCCTATCTCTCCCCCTTTGCCATATATCAAAAATAGATAGATATTGCAGAAATTAAATTGCATAAAAGAAATGACTTTCATAAAGAAAAAATATTCGTATGATTTTGCTGTACTGAATCAAGACTTAGACCAAATCAGTTAATTTTCTCAGGGACCTGTCTAACCCATTTAGCTACTTACTAACTGTTATAAGCAGTAGTTTTTGCTAGAGTTAGTCAAGTTAAGTGTTTCTGTTCAAGTTAGATTTTCTAAACTTGACACTTAACTTGATTGCTGTAAAAGTAGTATTTAGTGCCCCAATTACTGCAGATGCACTGACTTAAAGCATCTTGAATTAAGGCAAAGACCTAAGCATCTCAACCCTTTCTAGGTTATCAATCAAAGTATCCTAAAGTGCTTGTGAGATGCTGGCTTCTAAATATATAGGTGCATGCAGTTCTAGGGTTAGGGCCTAAGCTAAGTCCATTTGCGAAAAAGTCCAAGTTTTGAAAGGGCGTAGTTTTGAAAGAAAACTAAGTCGAAAAAAGATTTAAAACAAACTGATTTTGAAATTAAGTAAAACAGTTTTTTAAAATTCTATTTTTAGAAACTGATTTTTAAATCAAGTAAAGCAGAAAAAAAATCAACAGTAGAGTTAATCTATTCTACAGAGCATAATCCTAACTGCTGAATAGACAAGAAACCAGTACTCATAAGCTAGTCAACATAGAATAGTCAACACAGTCATACAGTCAAACATAAGTCAACCCTACTGAGTAGGGGCAGTCAAATAGGTACTGGTACAATACTAAGCAAATCTAGGATGAGGGACCGAGATGATCAGAGGAGCCTGGCTGCCAGGATCGAAATAGGGTCATCATCTCGTGATACTCTGCATCTCTGGCCTCCCTGTCAGCTCTATACTGTGCCTCTCTAGCCTCCCTCTAAAACCCTGAATTCTTGTGTTAAAACACTTAACTTAACACTTAACTTTTGACTTTTCCTCCCCCTTTGACATATATCAAAAACAAACATGGGTGAGCAAGGTAAAAAATTTTGCAAACCTACATTTTGTCAAACAACTATTACTTACAAGGCTTTGCAAAACTTAGGCAAAAATTTGAAGGCAAATTTCCCAAAAACAATTTGTTTACCAAAAAATTTTTGCACACTTAGAAATATTTATTTGGAAACACTTTGTGCATTTTGGAAAACAAGATCTTTAAAAAATTTCTAGACAAGTTTTTCACCAAATTTCTAGACAAGTTTACTTCTTCTGAATATTTTGAAAAATGCACAAAAATGCAAGTACTTTATTGAGCTTTTTGAAAGATATAAGTATTTTGAAAGATATTATGAATTTGAAAAACATAAGTACTTTTTAAAATTTTAAAGAAAATTACTTGACTTATCTTTTCCAGTCTGACACAATCTCAGGAAACCTTGTTAACTACAAGGATATTTTCTTAAGTGTCCTGGAAATTTTTCAACCCAAGTAAATATTATAAGCCACAAGAATTTTGAAAAATAAAATAATAGTATTTTTTAAAAAATTATTTAAGTTTTCAAATGGATTTTAAACTTGCAGTGCATGAAAACATATAGTTTTGAAAATGTTTAATAATTCTTTTAATTTAATCTCCCCTAATCTTGACCTAGTCCTAGGAAGCTTGTTGACTACAAGCGATCTTCCTCTGAGATTTAGGGTTTGATTATAAGAATTATCTAATAACTTCAAACTTGTTAGAAATAATTTCTTTTGATTTAGATTCCCCCTAAATTTGACACATCCTCAGAGTCCTTGCAGATCATTAAGTAGACCTTCCTTTGTGTCTTTAGGGTGTACTAAAATCAAAAGAATAGTTTTGAATACTAGCATGGTAATATAATTTTAGAAAATTCAAATTGTAATTTTAAAGCATAAACCCTGTTTTCGAAAAACAATTTGAAATGATAATGGTTTTTGTAAAGCACAATTTTCGAAAAATATAGTGATTATTTGAAAACATAATTTCATTCTCCCATTTAAAAAAGTAAATATAGAGAACTGAGAAGGGGGAATGATTTCAAAAAATAAAAGTTTTTTTTTAAAGTAAAAAAAAATATCTAAGCCCGGACTGTAGACAAAAAGAAATATCCTAAGTAATCCCCAAGGTGACTTTTTGTCATACAAGAATAAACTAATTTTCAAAAAAAAAATGTTTGTATAATGGTAAAGGAAAGAAATAAATGTTATGAAATAAATTTCAGGTTAGTGAACAAAAGAGACTTGATTTTAATTACAATGATTTGAAACATTGACTCTTAGTTAAAAAGTTAAATTTGATTTTTGTGAAAATGAAAATTTAGAGGGTTAAGTTTGTTCAGTTGAATTAAATTTTAATTTTAAATTTGAATTTGATTGAATTAAATTTAATTGATTTAATTGAATTTAATTGATTTAATTAAGATTTAATTGAATTTAATTGATTTAATTGTATTTAATTAGTTTAATTAAGATTCGATTAAATTGATTTAGTTGGTTGGGTTGGACTCAACTTTTAGGTCCTAAGCATCTCACCCATTTCTAAGTGACAAAACAGGATATCCTTAACTGTTTTGTGAGATATATACATATTTTAATAGAAGGATTTATTTTGAAAATATTAATTAATTTTTGAAAACAGTTAAGTTTATTTTGAAAAGGATGTTTGAATCTATGCTTAACTGAAAATTGTGTTAGATTTGAATTTGACAAAAAGTAATTTGAATTTGAAATTCAAAAATTGGCATCCAGGTCTTGGCGAGGCACTAGGCCTTCTTTGGCCGTAGCCTTATTGGATCATCAACCCTTTCCTTGACAAAGCCGTTTAATGAAGTTTCATTTTCAAAATTAATCTTTAAAAAACTTCTGGTCTAACTAGTTTGGATTTTGGATCGGTAGCTTCGGCTAGTTTCACCAGTATAAAGAGACCAAGTGAACTTGATCTTATTAGAATTGGTTTCCCTAACGTACTATCATCTCACCTCCACCCAATACTATGTTGTCAAGTTTCAGTTAAGTTTGTTTAGTCCTTAAACTAACCTAAGTCTAAGCATGGTAAATTGTAGAAATTTAAATAAATAATCAATCAGGCAAATTGCAAGAATTAAATTTTATTTAACAATAAAAATAGTTTTTAATTTGGCTCCCCCTGGACTATAGCCACGATAATGATTAGGCAAGATGTGAATCTTATCCTTGGGGATCCAATACTGATTTGATCCAGTTGGTTTGTTCAGGCATAGTTTTGGTACCCATGCCTTAACTTTACCTCTGGACTGATTCAGTACAGCAAAGTAAGATCTTTGTCGGGATTTGGTTCTATAGCCAAGTTCAGATCGATTTAGAACGGACTTCTATTTTTCAAGAATCATGTCAAGACCCATGGAACCAGAAGTGAATCGTTCTAAGGCCGCTCTAAGATCCTTAACCTGAGTTTTCAGGGAGGAGTTCTCTTTCTCAAGTTTTTCAACTTGAGTAGGAGTTCCTTCTTGAACTTTCTCGGTTAAGGATTTAGAGTCAGCTCCCTCTTTCAGGAGTTTTACTTCCTGTCGGAGGGATTCGACTCAGAGTTTGGCTTTCGCTAAATCTCGAGAGAGATAAGAAATAAGTTCACTTAATTGACTTTTATTGAAACCGCTTACCTTGATTTCGCCGTCTTCTGAAAAGGTTAGTCTGCCGTCGTCTTTTTCTGACTCTGACTCGGTCTCGACTTCTTCTGAAGCGGTCAGCGCTAGTAGGTTTGACTGGGGTTCTTCTTCTTCTGATGAAGATTCATCCCAGGTTGCTTGGAGTGCCTTTTTTCTTCTTGTCTTCATGGACTCCTTCAGGTTTAGACACTCTGTCTTGTAGTGTCCCTTCTTCTTGCACTCGTAGCAGGTTACGTTGGGCTTGTTTTTGTCACTCGCGGGTTCAGCTGGTTCGTCCTTTCTTCGGCTTATCCTCCGTGTGTTGGCTTGGTTCTTCAATTTTTTATAGTAACTTCGGGCCAGTCGGGCCAGTCGGACCAGCTCAGATTGATCTCCTTCTTCGTCTTCTACGTCTGAGTCTGAGTTAGACTCAGGTTCAGGTTGAGGTTTCTTCTTTGTCGATCTTCTAATTTTTCCTACAACAAAGGCAATTCCTTTCTCGGCCATATTACAGTTAGTCTGTTCATGAAGTTCTAACTCAGAAAACAATTCATCTAATTTAATTTTAGAGAGATCCCTTGAAACCTTGTATGCATCTACCATAGATGCCCACAAGGTATTTCTAGGGAAAGCATTTAGGGCATACCTTATTAGGTCACGGTTTTCGACCTTGTGACCTATAGTGTGAAGACCGTTCATCAATTCTTGTATGCGTGCGTGGAGTTGGGCTGCTGTTTCGTTGTCGGCCATCTTGATGGTGTATAGTTTGTTCAAGAGCAAATCCCTTTTACTGATCCGAGTATCTGATGTTCCTTCGTGCAGCTCGATCAATTTTGCCCACAACTCCTTAGCACTGTTGAAGGGGCCTACCCGGTTCAGCTCCTCTTTTGTCAATCCGCATTGGAGAGTCTGGGTCGCCTTTGCATCGGCTTCAATTTTGCGCTTCAGGGCATTGTCCCATTCTGAGTAGGTCTGCGGTACTCCTTCGGCGTTTTTGGGGATTTCCAGTCCGGACAGGATGATGATCCACATGTCCACCTGAGTTTTCAAGTGGACCTCCATTCGACTTTTCCAGTAAGAAAAGTCTTCTCCACTGAAAAGTGGAGGTCTGGCGGTGCTAAATCCTTCTTGCATGGCCATTTAACCTGAAAACGATAACAAAAATTTTTTTTCCAAGACTTGGTTTTGGATTAGTAGTGCGGGATAAGGAAAATAAAATATCGAGGGGTGTTGCACCAACCTCGATTAACGGAGAAAAGTTCGTACGAAAAGTTTAGAAGAAATTCGAACGAGAAATAGAAAATTAAAAAAAATCCAAAAAAATTTTCAAACTAGTGGCTGTACCAAGTTTGAACTTCCCCGCTGTAACGCCCGTATTTTTTTTTTCATAAAGCGGCGTTACGTTAACATACTTAGGGCATGTAGACATCATAATGCAGCGGAAACCTTTAGACGTACATCTACATGCACTTACTACCATTCCTAACATCATAACATGGGAACTTGGCATCTTAACTTTATACTTAGCATCATATCTTGTCATACTTAGCATCATGTCATACTTAGCATCATGTCATAGGGTCACATTTAAGCACATAATAGTAAAGGTAAAGTTGTATCATAAAACGAGCAACCATATGGTTTCTTGGCCAAGTCACTATCACACACATGCTTTAATGCCCTCCTGCTGCTTCCTTACTGTCCCCTTGCGTGATCTGCGGTATAAGGAAATAAGACTATAAGCACACAGGCTCAGTAAGACTCTTTCCTACTCACTAAAACCATTCATCACTTAATCATGAGCACATGAAACATTAACATACTTAGTGCTTTACTTAGAACATAAGCCTTTATGAACACTTAGTATACATTCGACATGGCAGGAACATAAACATAATCACATTCGTAGCATGGCATAAACATAACATAAAAACATTCATGGCATGGCATAATACTTGGCATAGACATAAACATCGTAAACATTCATAGCGTGGCATAATACTTGGCATAGACATGAACATAATAAACATAACCTCATAAACATTCTTAGCACGAACCTAAATAAAAATCATGGCATCCTATCTTTGCACAAACATAATTAAATCATGGCTTCATAAATTAGCATGGACATAAATAAAATCAGGGAATCCTAACATAGCATAAACATAATTAAATCATGGCATCATAAACTAGCATAACATAAATAAAATCATGGCATCCAAATTTAGCATAAACATAATTAAATCATGGCATCATAATTTAGCATGAACATAAATAAAATCATGGCATCCTAATTTAGCATAAACCTAATTAAATCATGGCATCATAATTTAGCATGAACATAAATAAAATCATGGCATCCTAATTTAGCATAAACATAATTAAATCATGGCATCATAAATTATCATGAACATAAATAAAATCATTTGCATAAACATACCTTGCATAACTTACTTTGCATACTATTCTTATCATAGATATAATGCATAACATGGATGGATGCATGTGGCAATGGCACATATATATATAAGGATGCCTAATCTTTAAAAACATGCTTTTAAATACTTTAACATAATCATAACATTCATTGGGCCCTGGCTTGTACCACATTCATACATCATATGAGCGCATCCCTAAGTAAATACGAGATAGCTAATCTCGACCTACTAGGGTAAGGACAGCTTCATCGGTAGTCCCGAACCGTAAGGACAGCTTCATCGGTAGTCCCGAACTGTGGACAGCTTCATCGGTAGTCCATAACCGTGGACCTTACATAGGTCCGGTACAAGCCCATAAAATAAAATAAAATGCTTTCACATGCTTTTTCATTCATAATCATTCATAGCATATTCATTCATCATACTTAACATCATCGTTATGCCTTGAAGGCATGAACTTTAACTTCATTCTTCCTTTTCATTCCATATCATCATTAAGCCTCAAGGGCATGATCTTTAACTTCATTCATCATTTTCATTCTAAAACATGGCATATGTACACATCATTCATAAAGCATGGCATACATACAAATTATTCGTGAATCATGGCATACATACATATCATCCATAAACCATGGCATACCTACATCTCATTCATAAAACATGGCATACCTACATATCATTTATTAGACATGGCATACATACATATTATTCATAAAACATGGCATACATACATATCATTCATAAATCATGGCACATGTCTAAACATTTATGATCTAACATATAATTCATGACATTAACCTAAGGGTTTGGTTAACATAAAAATTCCTCCATCTTACTTATACATACATTTTAGTAACCTATACACAAGCATCTTTGTAGGTTTAACCCAATCCTAGCCCTAGGTTAGGTCCTTGGCCGAAAGCCCCAAGGAACCCTAGGTCTATGAAACTTCACATAACTTCCCAAACAACATCTCATATATACATACTAGGCCATAGGAAACATTTGATTCCATACTTAAGGCCAACCCTAACCCTTTAACCCTAGTCTTGCTCTTGGCTGAAACTTCAAGGCCATGGGGCATGGAAAAATTCCATTAAAATCCCCAAATCAATTGTTAAACACCAACCATACCTTACCATAGGGCCATTGGGGCCCTTACTTGAAATAAGTCCTAACTTTCCACCCTATTACGGTACTTGGCCGAAACCTATAGGGTCTCTAGACCATGTGAAAAATTCACATAAACACCCTCCATCTCCCTTATATCATGATAATACATAAAACACATACTTGGGGTTTTAGACCCACCCTACCCATGGGTTCATGATGTTGGCCGAAACCCTAGGGTATCCTAGGGTACCTCAAAAATTCTCAAAAATTATATTTAATCTCTAAACATCATGAGAGAACATTAAACAACATTATGAAGATTTTTAGCATCATTATTGACCCTAAAATTCTAGTGGCCGAAACCCATAGGACTAGGGTTCTTGGTTTTTGTTTCTTTTAACATCAAATCAAAAACCAACCAATATATCATGCTAAAAACATAAAGAACTATTATACCACAGGTGAGGGAGTCTTACCTTGGTTGATCTTGATTTTTAAACCTTAA
Source organism: Boesenbergia rotunda (assembly GCA_024364735.1). Classification (NCBI taxonomy): domain Eukaryota; kingdom Viridiplantae; phylum Streptophyta; class Magnoliopsida; order Zingiberales; family Zingiberaceae; genus Boesenbergia; species Boesenbergia rotunda. Next base: position 328,792 of record JAGFNQ010001857.1, on the reverse strand, counting down.
AAGAGAAGGAAATTGTAAATCCTTTGGACCCTTGAACCCCCTTGCCCTTGTATCCTTGGAAATCCCTTAGATCATGGAGATAAGACCTTCTTGTGGAGTTTTTCCAAGGGAGAACCTCACCTTGAGGTTTCGGCTAGGATGAGGAAGGAGAAGGGGAGAAAGTGCAATTGATGGAAGGAAGAAGGTAACTCCCAAACCTCCCTCTTTATAACCCATTAAGGAGGTAAATGAAGAGTCTCTCCATGACCCTTCATCTTCTTCTAAGCCTTAACCAATATTCAATTCATTCCCTCATAACATTCCTTTGCTAGGTGAGTTGGTTAGAGCATGCATGGTTGTACAAGAGGTCCAAGGTTCAATCCTTGGTCCATGCTCCTTATTTTTATTTTATTTTTTTTCTTTTTATTTCCTATTGTTTTCCCTAAAATTCCGAAAATCCCCTAAAAATCCCCCATAATTATGTTAGTTTTTTCTCATTAAAATCCCTTTATATTTATATTAATTTTCACCTAAAATCCATCAATAATTATGGTACTAAAAAGCCCATATAGGGCCCATTATTGCCCTTTTTCCCAATTTAAATGAGAAAACATGGATTTTCTAGGCCAAAGTTCGCATTAATATCTCTAGGTTCCTTAGAAAATTATCTAGACATGCTTAATATTTTAAGGAAATATTAAGAGAATTTTCCGGGTCGTTACAATCCCCCATACCTCGTGAAAGTTCGTCCTCGAACTTAGAATAGCTCCGGGTACTTGCGCCTCATCTCGTCCTCGCGTTCCCAGGTAGCTTCTTCGAACCGTTGATTTTGCCATAGGACCTTGACTAAGGGTACTTCTTTACTCCTTAGCTTCTTGACTTCCCGATCCAAGATCTGGATAGGTCTGCTTTCATAGCTCAGGTCCTCCTGCACTTGTACTGTCTGTGGTTCGATCACTTGGTCCATATTTGGGATACACTTTTTAAGCAGGGACACATGGAATACGTTATGGATAGCTGACATCTCTGGAGGCAGCTCTAGCTCATATGCCACTTTACCGACTCTTTTCAGAATCAGGTACGGCCCCACATAGCGCGGATTTAGTTTTCCTTTCTTCCCAAATCTGGTCACCCCCTTCATAGGAGCCACTTTGAGAAATACCCCATCTCCAACATTAAATTCCAGTGGTCTACGCCGGATATTGGCATAACTCTTTTGCCGGCTCTGAGCAGTTTCTATCCGTTGTCGAATATTCTGTATAGCTCGGGTGGCGCTGTCGATAACATCCGTTGTGAGCCCCATTTCCTTCTTTTCACCACCCTCGTACCAACAGTCCGGAGACCTACATCTCCTCCCATACAAGGCTTCATAAGGTGCCATTCCGATAGTAACTTGGTAGCTATTATTGTAAGCGAATTCCGCCAAGCATAAATATCGACACCAACTTCCCTTGAAATCCAGGGCACAAGCTCTCAATATATCTTCTAATATTTGATTCACCCGTTCAGTTTGCCCGTCAGTCTGAGTGTGAAAGGCGGTGCTAAATCATAATTTAGTGCCGAGAGACTTCTGAACGCATTCCCAAAAATGCGAAGTAAAGCGACCATCCCTATCGGAGATAATGGTCTTGGGAACTCCATGAAGTCTGACTATCTCCTTAACATATAGTTGAGCCAGTTGCTCAATCGAATAAGTCATCTTGATTGCTAAGAAGTGAGCAGACTTCGTCAGCCTGTCCACAATGACCCATATCGCATCATATCCATTTGTAGTCCGGGGAAGTCATGAAATGAAATCCATTGAGATATCTTCCCATTTCCACTCCGGAATTAGAAGTGGCTGCAGAACTCGGCCGGGTCGCTGGTGTTCTGCTTTCACTTGCTGGCAAGTCATGCAAGTACTGACATGTTGAGCCACATCTCTCTTCATACCGGACCACCAGAACTTCTCTTTCAAATCTTGATACATCTTGGTGGATCCTGGATGCATCGAATAAGGGGTTCCGTGAGCTTCCGCTAGTATTTTCCTTCGAAGTTCCGGATCATTAGGAATACATAGACGATCCCTAAGGTATAGTTCCCCCCCTTTTGCGATATGAAAACCATCGCCTTTTCCTTCTAGGATCTCCTGTTTTATTTTCTGAAGACTCAGATCCCTATCCTGTTTTTCCAACATATCCCCAAACAGCGTGGGTGATATTGTCATGGTGCAAAGTCGTCCGGTGATGACCTCGACCCCAAAATTAACCATTTCTCTTTCGAGTGGTCGGGGTAATCTAGATATAGACATCAAGGTGGCACTTGACTTCCGGCTGAGTGCATCGGCCACTTTGTTTGCCTTCCCTGGATGGTAGAAGATCTCGCAGTCATAGTCCTTCACCAACTCAAGCCAGCGGCGTTGCCTCATATTCAGGTCCTTCTGAGTGAAGAAATATCGCAGACTCTGGTGGTCTGTATAAATTCGACACTGCGCTCCGTACAGATAATGCCTCCATATCTTAAGAGCGAATACCACCGTGGCCAGTTCCAGATCATGAGTGGGGTAATTCTGTTCGTACTCCTTGAGTTGTCTAGAGGCGTAGGCAATAACCTTTCCATTCTGCATAAGTACAGCTCCAAGTCCTAGTTTGGAGGCATCGCTATACATGTCAAAGCTCTGATTGCATTCTGGAAGGGTAAGGATTGGAGCGCTGGTAAGCCTCCTTTTTAGTTCCAAGAAACTCCTTTCACAGTTTTCCGTCCATTCATACTTCCTCTCCTTCCGGGTGAGAGCCGTTAAAGGGGCTGCAATCCTCGAGAAGTCCTCCACAAATTTCCTATAATAACCTGCCAGCCCAAGAAAACTTCTGACTTCGCTGGCGTTCTTCGACCGGCCCCAGTTATTTACAGCTTCAATCTTTACTGGATCCACCATAATCCCGTCTTTGGAAATAATATGGCCCAAAAAGCCCACTTGATCGAGCCAGAACTCACATTTGGAAAATTTTGCGTACAGTCGCTTTTCCCGAAGAATTTCCAGTGCTATCTTTAGGTGCTCAGCGTGCTCTTCCTGGGTCCTCGAATAAATAAGAATATCGTCGATGAAGACGATCACAAATTTGTCGAGAAACGACGAGAATACCCGATTCATAAGGTCCATAAACATAGCAGGAGCATTCGTCACGCCGAAGGGCATAACCACAAACTCAAAATGCCCATACCTTGTTCGGAAAGCCGTCTTTGGAATATCCTCCTGTTTGACTCTAACTTGATGATAACCAGACCTCAAATCAATTTTTGAGAAAATAGTGGCTCCCTTTAATTGATCAAACAGGTCATCTATCCTCGGAAGGGGATACCTGTTCTTGATCGTTACGTTGTTCAGCGCTCGGTAATCTATGCACATTCGCATAGATCCGTCTTTCTTCTTCACAAACAGTACCGGAGCTCCCCACGGGGAATGACTAGGGCGAATAAATCCCTTATCCAGCAACTCCTGTAACTGTTCCTGAAGCTCCTTTAACTCAACCGGCGCCATACGGTAAGGTGCCTTGGAGATCGGGTTGGTACAGGAACCAATTCGATCTCAAATTCCACCTCTCTATCAGGGGCTAAACCTGATAATTCATCTGGGAAAACCTCTGGGTAATCGCATACCACCCGGACGTCTTCCAGCTTCTGATCCTTCACCTGACTGGCATCAACCACATACGCTAGAAATCCAGTACATCCTTTGTCTAACATCTTCTGAGCTTGGAGAGTTGATAGATATTTCCTGGTTCTTTTCCTTGGCTCTCCGATGAATTCGAACATATAACCTGCCTCAGGTCGAAAGACCACCTTTCGCTTACGACATTCAATAGAAGCACCGTATTTACTCAGGAAATCCATCCCCATTATAACATCATAATCTTGCATGTCGAGTACTATCAGATCGCAGTAAAGTTCCCTTCCTGCAATTCCGACTGGCACTGCATGCAGTACATGAGTGGATGTCATTATTTCCCCCGAAGGTAGAGTTGTTAAGAACCTGCAGTCTAACACTTGCGGAAGCCTATCTATCTTCTTGGTATATGGCACCGAAATGAACGAGTGTGTTGCCCCAGTATCAAATAATGCAGTAGCACACTGACTGAAAATAATATCTGACCTGTGACAACCGTAGAAGCTTCCGCAACATCCTCCTTGGTAACCGAGAAAACCCTGGCATTTGTCTCTGTTGGAGGGGCCTCCAACAGCGGGGTACCCTCCAGCTCGGCTGGCAGGTAGTGTAATTTCGCTGGTGCCCCCTGGTACTGAGCTAGTGGTTGGGGAGAGACCTGGTTCTTGGTAGGGCAGTAAGCCGCCATATGCCCTTCCACGCCACAAATGTAACACCGGTTCGTGCCCTTGCGACACTCCCCGGAGTGGTTTTTCCCGCATGTTGCGCATGGGGGAGGCTTGGGCTGTTTATTTGCTGGGCCCCCTTGAGAGTTGTTCCATGGCTTTCGTTTACCACCTTGATCTCCCTTCCAATTAGCTTGGGTGCTCTGGGACTTTTGACCTCCTAAGCAATCATTAATGGAAGGAACATTAAGGGTAATGAGAGAAAGAATCGAGCATCTTGGAATGAACTTGATTCTTACTTTCATTCATCGCCTTCCTTTGCTGATTGATACTATTCAGATAGTGCTCAGTGAGTAAAGCACTACTAAACAGTTCCTCGGCGGTCTGGGGCCTGTTAACTCCACCAGCCACATTCAGAGCTATTTCGGGCCGTAACATCTTCAGCATAAGTCGACCCTCTCTTTCTCTGTGCGGACCAGCTCAGGGCACAGACGAGCCAGTCGATTAAATTTCTTCACGGCTTCGTTGACCGAGAGGTTGCCCTGCCAGAATTCCGTAAACTCGTCGTAGTGTTTGGTTGTAACCCGCATATTGAAGAATTCTTCAAAAAATTCTGATTCGAAATCTGCCCACGCCATCTGGTTTACCTGTCTCTTGGTCCTGACCCTCTCCCACCACATTCTGGCATCCCCAGAAAGGCAGAATGATGCACACTTAACCTTCTCCTGCTCAGGCCAGTCCAGCAGTTCCAGTGTACTTTCCACCGTCTTGAACCATGCCTGGGCGTCCCAGGGTTCACCAGTACCCGAAAAATTTTCCGGTTTCAGTCTCAACCACTGGATCAGATAAGCCTCCTGTCGTGCCACAGTGGTCGAGCCCGGCGGAGGAGTGTGCGTAACCGTAGGCGCCACAGGTATAGCAGTCTGGTTCACTGGTGGAGTAGTAGAATTTTCCTGTTGGTTCATTAAGGTGTTAATAGTTTGCTGCTGCTCGGTAACTTGACGTTGGAGCTGGGTTACTAATTGCATCAGGTCAGGCGTTGGAGTCGTCTCGTTAAGCCGGTTACTCTGTCTTCTAGCCATGCTTTTCTTCACCAAGGACAAGTATGGCCAATATCAGTTTTTTTTCTACCCCTACCTTATTCTGATTATTTAATTCATAAAGAAGATAAAATATCGTTCATCGTTACATATCCTAAGGTAATTTTCATCATAACCATTGTTCATACTTGCATATCTTAAAATCATAAAACATCTTACTACTATCAGATATGTAAAGAGGTACTTACTTGGAAGCGGCAGGAAGAGGGCTTGATGTGTGTGTAGTGAGATGGTAACTGCTCTGATACAAACCTGTAACGCCCGTTTTTTTTTCATAAAGCGGCGTTACGTTAACATACTTAGGGCATGTAGACATCATAATGCAGCGGAAACCTTTAACTACACCTACATGCACTTACTACCATTCCTAACATCATAACATGGGAACTTGGCATATTAACTTTATACTTAGCATCATATCATGTCATACTTAGCATCATGTCATACTTAGCATCATGTCATATGTCATAGAGTCACATTCAAGCACATAATAGTAAAGGTAAAGTTCTATCATAAACGAGCAAACATATGGTTCTTGGCCAAGTCACTATCACACACATGCTTTAATGCCCTCCTGCTGCTTCCTTACTGTCCCCTTGCGTGATCTGCGGTATAAGGAAATAAGACTATAAGCACACAGGCTTAGTAAGACTCTTTCCTACTCACTAAAACCATTCATCACTTAATCATGAGCACATGAAACATTAACATACTTAGTGCTTTACTTAGAACATAAGCCTTTATGATCACTTAGCATACATTCGACATGGCATGAACATAAACTTAATCACATTCGTAGCATGGCATAAACATAAACATAAAAACATTCATGGCATGGCATAATACTTGGCATAGACATAAACATCGTAAACATTCATAGCATGGCATAATACTTGGCATAGACATAAACATAATAAACATAACCTCATAAACATTCTTAGCATGAACCTAAATAAAATCATGGCATCCTAACTTAGCACAAACATAATTAAATCATGGCTTCATAAATTAGCATGGACATAAATAAAATCATGGCATCCTAACTTAGCATAAACATAATTAAATCATGGCATCATAAACTAGCACGAACATAAATAAAATCATGGCATCCTAACTTAGCATAAACATAATTAAATCATGACATCATAATTAGCATGAACATAAATAAAATCATGGCATCCTAATTTAGCATAAACATAATTAAATCATGGCATCATAAATAGCATGAACATAAATAAAATCAGGCATCCTAATTTAGCATAAACATAATTAAATCATGACATCATAAATTATCATGAACATAAATAAAATCATTTGGATAAACATACCTTGCATAAACTACTTTGCATACTATTCTTATCATAGATATAATGCATAACATGGATGGATGCATGTGGCAATGGTCATATATATATAAGGATGCTTAATCTTTAAAAACATATTTTTAAATACTTTAACATAATCATAAATTCATTGGGCCCTGGCTTGTACCACATTCATACATCATATGCGTGCATCCCTAAGTAAATACGAGGTAGCTAAT
>JAGFNQ010001857.1:289929-320907 GCA_024364735.1 Boesenbergia rotunda | reverse complement strand
CATCATAGTCCTTCACCAACTCAAGCCAGCGCATTGCCTCATATTCAGGTCCTTCCTGAGTGAAGAAATATCGCAGACTCTGTGGTCCGTATAAATTCGACACTGCGCTCCGTACAGATAATGCCTCCATATCTTAAGAGCGAATACCACCGTGGCCAGTTCCAGATCATGAGTGGGGTAATCTGTTCGTACTCCTTGAGTTGTCTAGAGGCGTAGGCAATAAACCTTCCCTTCTCATAAGTACAGCTCCAAGTCCTAGTTTGGAGGCATCGCTATACATGTCAAAGCTCTGATTGCATTCTGGAAGGGTAAGGATTGGAGCGCTGGTAAGCCTCCTTTTTAGTTCTAAGAAACTCCTTTCAAAGTTTTCTGTCCATTCGTACTTCCTCTCCTTCCGGGTGAGAGCCGTTAAAGGGGCTGCAATCCTCGAGAAGTCCTCCACAAATTTCCTATAATAACCTGCCAGCCCAAGAAAACTTCTGACTTTGCTGGCGTTCTTCGGCCGGCCCCAGTTATTTACAGCTTCAATCTTTACTGGATCCACCATAATCCCGTCTTTGGAAATAATATGGCCCAAAAAGCCCACTTGATCGAGCCAAAACTCACATTTGGAAAATTTTGCGTACAGTCACTTTTCCCGAAGAATTTCCAATGCTATCTTTAGGTGCTCAGCGTGCTCTTCCTGGGTCCTCGAATAAATAAGAATATCGTCGATGAAGACGATCACAAATTTGTCGAGAAATGACGAGAATACCCGATTCATAAGGTCCATAAACATAGCAGGAGCATTCGTCACGCCGAAGGGCAAAACCACAAACTCAAAATGCCCACACCTTGTTCAGAAAGCCGTCTTTGGAATATCCTCCTGTTTGACTCTAACTTGATGATAGCCAGGCATCAAATTAATTTTTGAGAAAACAGTGGCTCCCTTTAATTGATCAAACAGGTCATCTATCCTCGGAAGGGGATACCTGTTCTTGATCGTTACGCTGTTCAGCGCTCGGTAATCTATGCACATTCGCATAGATCCGTCTTTCTTCTTCACAAACAGTACTGGAGCTCCCCACGGGGAATGACTAGGGAGAATAAATCCCTTATCCAGCAACTCCTGTAACTGTTCTTGAAGCTCCTTTAACTCCACCGGCGCCATACGGTAAGGTGCCTTGGAGATCGGGTTGGTACCAGGAACCAATTCGATCTCAAATTCCACCTCTCTATCATGGGCTAAACCTGATAATTCATCTGGGAAAACCTCTGGGAAATCGCATACCACCCGGACGTCTTCCAGCTTCTGATCCTTCACCTAACTAGCATCAACCACATACGCTAGAAATCCAGTACATCCTTTGTCTAACAACTTCTGAGCTTGGAGAGTTGATAGATATTTCCTGGTTCTTTTCCTTGGCTCTCCGATGAATTCGAACATATAACCTGCCTCAGGTCGAAAGACCACCTTTCGCTTACGACATTCAATAGAAGCACCATATTTACTCAGGAAATCCATCCCCATTATTACATCATAATCTTGCATGTCGAGTACTATCAGATCGCAGTAAAGTTCCCTTCCTGCAATTCCGACTGGCACCGCATGCAGTACATGAGTGGATGTCATTATTTCCCCCGAAGGTAGAGTTGTTAAGAACCTGCAGTCTAACACTTGCGGAAGCCTATCTATCTTCTTGGTATATGGCACCGAAATGAACGAGTGTGTTGCACCAGTATCAAATAATGCAGTAGCACACTGACTGAAAATAAATATCTGACCTGTGACAACCGTAGAAGCTTCCGCAACATCCTCCTTGGTAACCGAGAAAACCTTGGCATTTGTCTCTGTTGGAGGGGCCTCCAACAGCGGGGTACCCTCCAGCTCGGCTGGCAGGTAGTGTAATTTCGCTGGTGCCCCCTGGTACTGAGCTAGTGGTTGGGGAGAGACCTGGTTCTTGGTAGGGCAGTAAGCCGCCATATGCCCTTCCACGCCACAAATGTAACACCGGTTCGTGCCCTTGCGACACTCCCCGGAGTGGTTTTTCCCGCATGTTGCGCATGGGGGAGGCTTGGGCTGTTTATTTGCAGGGCCCCCTTGAGAGTTGTTCTATGGCTTTCGTTTACCACCTTGATCTCCCTTCCAACTAGCTTGGGTGCTCTGGGACTTTTGACCTCCTAAGCAATCATTAATGGAAGGAACATTAAGGGCAATGAGAGAAAGAATCGAGCATCTTGGAATGAACTTGATTCTTACTTTCATTCATCGCCTTCCTTTGCTGATTGATACTATTCAGATAGTGCTCAGTGAGTAAAGCACTACTAAACAGTTCCTCGGCGGTCTGGGGCCTGTTAACTCCACCAGCCACATTCAGAGCTATTTCGATCCGTAACATCTTCAGCATAAGTCGGACCCTCTCTTTCTCCGTGCGACCAGCTCAGGGCACAGACGAGCCAGTCGATTAAATTTTTTCACGACTTCGTTGACCGAGAGGTTGCCCTGCCGGAATTCCGTAAACTCGTCGTAGTGTTTGGTTGTAACCCGCATATTGAAGAATTCTTCAAAAAAATTCTGATTCGGAATCTGCCCACGCCATCTGGTTTACCTGTCTCTTGGTCCTGACCCTCTCCCACCACATTCTAGCATCCCCAGAAAGGTAGAATGATGCACACTTAACCTTCTCCTGCTCAGGCCAGTCCAGCAGTTCCAGTGTACTTTCCACCGTCTTAAACCATGCCTAGGCATCCCAGGGTTCACCAGTACCCCGAAAAATTTTTCGGTTTCAGTCTCAACCACTGGATCAGATAAGCCTCCTGTCGTGCCACAGTGGTCGAGCCCGGCGGAGGAGTGTGCGTAACCGTAGGCGCCACATGTATAGCAGTCTGGTTCACTGGTGGAGTAGTAGAATTTTCCTGTTGGTTCATTAAGGTATTAATAGTTTGCTGCTGCTCAATAACTTGACGTTGGAGCTGGGTTACTAATTGCATCAGGTCAGGCGTTGGAGTCGTCTCGTTAAGCCGGTTACTCTGTCTTCTAGCCACGCTTTTCTTCACCAAGGACAAGTATGGCCAATATCAGTTTTTTTTCTACCCCTACCTTATTCTGATTATTTAATTCATAAAGAAGATAAAATATCGTTCATCGTTACATATCCTAAGGTAATTTTCATCATAACCATTGTTCATACTTGCATATCTTAAAATCGTAAAACATCTTACTACTATCAGACATGTAAAGAGGTACTTACTTGGAAGCGGTAGGAAGAGGGCTTGATGTGTGTGTAGTGAGATGGTAACTGCTCTGATACCAACCTGTAACGCCGGCTTTTTTTTTCTCTTTTCATAAGCGGCGTAACGTTAATATACTTAGGGCATGTAGACATCATAATGCAGCGGAAACCTTTAGACGTACACCTACATGCACTTACTACCATTCCTAACATCATAACATGGGAACTTGGCATATTAACTTTATACTTAGCATCATATCATGTCATACTTAGCATCATGTCATACTTAGCATCATGTCATAGGGTCACATTCAAGCACATAATAGTAAAGGTAAAGTTCTATCATAAAACGAGCAACCATATGGTTTCTTGGCCAAGTCACTATCACACACATGCTTTAATGCCCTCCTGCTACTTCCTTACTGTCCCCTTGCATGATCTGCGGTATAAGGAAATAAGACTATAAGCACTCAGGCTTAGTAAGACTCTTTCCTACTCACTAAAATCATTCATCACTTAATCATGAGCACATGAAACATTAACATACTTAGTGCTTTACTTAGAACATAAGCCTTTATGAACACTTAGCATACATTCGACATGGCAGGAACATAAACTTGATCACATTCGTAGCATGGCATAAACATAAACATAAAAACATTCATGGCATGACATAATACTTGGCATAGACATAAACATCGTAAACATTCATAGCATGGCATAATACTTGGCATAGACATGAACATAATAAACATAACCTCATAAACATTCTTAGCATGAACCTAAATAAAATCATGGCATCCTAACTTTGCACAAACATAATTAAATCATGGCTTCATAAATTAGCATGGACATAAATAAAATCATGGTATCCTAACTTAGCATAAACATAATTAAATCATGACATCATAAACTAGCACAACATAAATAAAATCATGGCATCCTAATTTAGCATAAACATAATTAAATCATGACATCCTAAATTAGCATGAACATAAATAAAATCATGGCATCGTAATTTAGCATAAACATAGTTAAATCATGGCATCATAAATTAGCATGAACATAAATAAAATCATGGCATCCTAACCTACATCTCATTCATAAAACATGGCATACCTACATATCATTTATAAGACATGGCATACATACATATTATTCATAAAACATGGCATATATACATATCATTCATAAATCATGGCACATGTCTAAACATTTATGACCTAACATATAATTCATGACATATAAACTAAGAGTTTAGTTAACATAGAAATTCCTCCATCTTACTTAAACATACATTTAAGTCACCTATACACAAGCAACTTTGCAGGTTTAACCCAACACTAGCCCTAGGTTAGGTCCTTGGCCGAAAGCCCCAAGGAACCCTAGGTCCATGAAACTTCACATAGTTTCCCAAACAACATCTCATACGTACATACTAGGCCATAGGAAACATTTGATTCCATACTTAAGGCCAACCCTAAACCTTTAACCCTAGTCTTGCTCTTGGCCGAAACTTCAAGGCCATGGGGGCATGGAAAAATTCCATTAAAATCCCCAAATCAATTGTAAAAAACCAACCATACCTTACCATAGGGCCATTGGGGCCCTTACTTGAAATAAGTCCTAACTTTCCACCCTATTAGGGTACTTAGCCGAAACCTATAGGGTCTCTAGGCCATGTGAAACATTCACATAAACACCCTCCATCTCCCTTATATGATGATAATACATAAAACACAAACTTGAGGTTGTAGACCCAACCCTACCCATGGGTTCTTAATGTTGGCCGAAACCCTAGGGTATCCTAGGATACCCCAAAAATCCTCAAAAATTATATTTAATCTCTAAACATCATGAGAGAACATTAAACAACATTATAAAGATTTTTAGCATCATCATTGACCCTAAAATTCTAGTGGCCAAAACCCATAGGACTAGGGTTCTTGGTTTCTATTTCTTTTAACACCAAATCAAAAACCAACCAATATATCATGCTAAAAACATAAGGAACTACTGTACCACAGGTGAGGGAGTTTTACCTTGGTTGATCTTTATTTTTAAACCTTAAAAGAGAAGGAAATTGTAAATCCTTTGGACCCTTGACCCCCCTTGCCCTTGTATCCTTGGAAATCCCTTAGATCTTGGAGATGAGACCTTCTTGTGGAGTTTTTCCAAGGGAGAACCTCTCCTTGAGGTTTCGGCTAGGATGAGGAAGGAGGAGGGGAGAAAGTGCAATTGATGGAAGGAAGAAGGTAACTCCCAAACCTCCCTCTTTATTGTTGGATCGTAAAAACCGATAGAGGGGGGGGGGGTGAATATCGGAAGTCGTTACTTTTTCGAAAAACTGAGAGTAAGTGCACAGCGGAAATAAAAATAACATACACAGCACAAAGACACAGTGATTTTTACTTGGTTCGGAGCCTGTGTCGACTCCTACTCCAAGGCCCACGGTCGTTGACCGTTTACTTTGGGCAATTCTATATTTGCGCAAAATCGGTTACAATAATTTCAATTACAAAGAGAGTGCAATAAATTAATAATAAAATATTAAGCTCTTCGTTACCGACGTCCGGAGTATATCGAATCTTTTTGGGGCAGCGGGACGTCGTCGGCTCGAGGTGAAGCGTTTCCGGAGCAAGGCACGAGCGTAGAAGAACTTTTTAGCGTTGGAAGAAGTGATTATCGAAGCCTGGGGTCGAGGGCCCTTTATATAGGGCTAGGGGGCGCCCGGGATGTCGTGGGCGCCCCCCTACGTGGCAGCCGATCGTTCTGATCTCGGTCAGCGTCTAATCCCCTTATCTTTGGGATCAGTTTTGACCGGGGCGCCCGCAGCGCTCGGGGCGCCCGCATTGACCGGGTCAAAGGTTATCTTCTTGGCTTCGAGGGCTTCTTGGCTCGAGGTATGCGCCAAGGGGCGCCCGCAGCGCAGGGGGCGCCCGGGAGCACGGGGGCGCCCGGCCCAGTGTGTATTCGAACCAGTCTTCTTGTTACTTGTTTTGTATGGCCCTTGGGGGCGCCCGGGACGCTCCGGGCGCCCTTCTCAGCAACTGTCTCTCTCCTCTGAGGCTTTCTGAGCTGCAGACACACGTTCCTTCGGTCCTGCATCCAGGGTTAGTCCAAAACAAGATAACATAAGAATTAATTAGATTTATACAGCCTTAGCTGTCTTGGTTCTGACTTTAGTCTCCAAAATGGAGCCCTAGGTCGAACCGACGCCTACTATTCCCTCGACGGGGAACGCGTCCTCACCTACTCCTCTCGGGAGAATTTACCTGATGCCAACCGCTCCTTTGGTTGGACTTTTGCCTGACGGTCCTTTGTCAGGTCTTGGATGCTGGTAGTCCTTCGCCAGTTGCCTAGCAGTCCTTCGCTAGGGCTTTAATACTGGCAGTCCTTTGCTAGGGCTTTTAATACTGGCAGTCCTTCGCCAGTTGTCTAGCAGTCCTTTGCTAGGGCTTTTAATACTGGCAGTCCTTCACCAGTAGCCTAGCAGTCCTTTGCTAGGGCTTGGATACTGCACCCTTAAAATAACTTGTTAGAAACAAGTAAGACTTAACTTTTGACCTATGTTGCCATTATCAAAACACAGGTTAGACTTTGGTGCCTTCTGCACCAACAATCTCCCCCTTTTTGATTTATGGCAACCCTAGTTCAAAAAGTTAAGTTTAATCAAGCAAAAAGGTTAAAGTTTTGTTCCCTCCCCCTGGAAGGAATCTCCCCCTAGATGTTTCAAAAATTGGTGGGGTAAAAAAAACTTGCACTTTTGAAAACCTAAGTTTTAGGTACTTTTAAAAAGTATATAGGAAAATTTTTTTGAAACATGATCTTTGAGTACTTAAAAAGTTTTGAGGCTTTTAAGTTTCAAGGTACTCAAAGGTTTTGAAAGTGTTTGCTTTAAAAAACTTAAGTACTTAGTTAACTTTGAAAGCTATTTTGAAAGACTTAGCAGAATTTTGAAAACTTAAGTAGAAGTTTTGAAAGCTTAAGTATTTTTCAAAAAGTAAAACTTTTGAATACAAGTTTTGAAAGCTTAAGTATTTTTCAAAAAGTTAAACTTTTGAAAACAAGTTTTGAAAGCTTAAGTATTTTTCAAAAAGTTAAACTTTTGAAAACAAGTTTTGAAAGCTTAAGTATTTTTCAAAAAAACTTTTGAATACTTTTTGAATAAAGGATGGAGTTAAGAAAATTTTGAAAAGAAATTTTACTTAAGAAAATTTTGAAAGGAAATTTTACTCTCTCCTTTCCTATCTCTCCCCCTTTGCCATATATCAAAACAAATAAATACAGCATAAATCAATGAAAAAGTAAAATTTTGCTGTACTGAATCAATTAAATTTACACTAAATCAATCAATTCTCTGTAGGGGCCTGTCTAACCCAATTAGCTACTTACTAACTGTTATAAACAGTAGTTTTTGCTAGGGTTAGTCAAGTTTAAGTGTTTTTGTTCAAGTTAGATTTTCTAAACTTGACACTTAACTTGATTGCTATGTAAGTTGTATTTAGTGCCCCAATTTCTGCAGATGCACTGACTTAAAGCATCTTGAATTGAGGCAAAGACCTAAGCATCTCAACCCTTTCTAGGTTGTCAATCAAAAGTACCCTATGGTGCTTGTGAGATGCTGGCTTCTAAGTCTATAGGTGCATGCTGTTCTAGGGTTAGAGCCTAGGCTAAGTCCATTTTCGAAAATGCCCTAGTTTTGAAGGGGGTAGTTTTAAAATAAATATAAAATTAAGTCGAAAGAGATTTTAACACTGATTTTTGAAATAAGTAAAATTAAGTTTAAAATGAAAACTAATTTTGAAATTTAAATAAAACAGTTTTTTTTATTATTATTATTTTTAATTCTAGTTTTAGAAAACTTGTTTTTGAGATCAAGTAAAAAAACAATTGAGTTAAACTATTCTACTGAACACAATCCTAACTGCCTTCTTAGTGAACTGAACTCAGATTCAGGTAAGGGTTTTGTGAATATATCAGCTAGGTTGAATTTAGAGTCAATATGCTTAAGTGCTATTTCACCCCTGGCTACATGGTCTCTGACAAAATGATGTTTGACTTCTATATGTTTGGTTATGGAGTGTTGAATTAGGTTCTTAGTTAAATTAATTGAACTTATATTGTCAATAAATACTTGAGTTTGGGTGTAGTTGAGCTGGAAATCTTTAAGTGTGTGCATCATCCATAAAAGTTGTGCAACACATTCTCCTAATGCCACATACTCAGCTTCAGTTATGGATAAAGCCACACAGTGTTGTTTTCTACTGCACCAACTGACTAGACTCTGACCTAACAGTTGGCAGCTTCCACTCGTGCTCTTTCTATCTAGTTTACAGCCTGCATAGTCAGAATCTGTGTATCCTGTTAAATCAAAGGTTGAGGTTCTAGGATACCAAATCCCTACATTTAGGGTGCCCTTTACATATCTTAGTACTCGTTTTAGGGCTGCTAAGTGTGTTTCCTTAGCACAGATTTAGTATCTAGCACACATTCCTACAGCAAAGAGAATATCAGGTCTGCTGGCTGTAAGGTACAATAGGCTACCTATCATACTCCTATAAAGCTTAAGGTCTACTGGTTTACCATCAGGGTCACTATCTATTTTTACATTAGTGGCCATGGGGGTACTTATGTTTTTAGAGTTGTCCATTTTAAATTTCTTTATTAATTCTTTAGCATATTTGAATTGATGAACGTAGTTACCATCCCTAGTTTGTTTAATTTGTAAGCCTAGAAAATAGGTGAGCTCACCAACTAAGCTCATTTCAAATTCATCTTCCATTATCTTGACAAATTCTTTTAGGAAGTTGGTGTTGGTGGACCCAAAGATTATGTCATCTACGTAAATTTGGGCAATAAATATATCTTTTCCTAGGTTTTTAACAAATAAGGTTGAGTCAATTTGGACTTGTTTAAATTCTTTAGAAATTAAATAGGTTGATAATCGTTCATACGAGGCCCTAGGTGCTTGTTTTAGTCCATATAATGCTTTGGTTAGTTTGTAAACATGGTTAGGTTTGTCTAAGTCCTCAAATCCTAGGGGTTGTCCTACATAAACTTCTTCTTTAATAAATCCATTTAAAAAGACTGACTTCACATCCATTTGATATAATTTGAATCCTTTATGGGATGCAAATGCTAATAACATTCTAATGGACTCAAGTCTAGCTACTGGGGCGTATGCCTCATCGTAATCTAGTCCCTCTACTTGGCTGAAACCCTTTGCTACTAAGCGGGCTTTATTTCTGACTATTTCTCCTTGATCATTTAGTTTATTCCTAAAGACCCACTTAGTATCTATTATGGATTTGCCTTCAGGTTTAGGCACTAGTTCCCAGACTTGGTTTCTTTCAAATTGGGCTAATTCTTCTTACATAACTATGATCCAGTCAGGGTCAGGTAGGGCTTCATCTATAGTTTTGGGTTCAATTTTCGATATCATAGCTATTTGACTAAGGTTTCTATAGGAGGATCTAGTCCTGACTCCTAGAGTTGGATGACCCACAATTTGATCAGTTGGGTGACTGAGTCTGGGTTTCTTGGTTCTTCTAGAGCTTGGTTCAGCCTCAGGTCCGGCTGGTAGGTTTGGTTCACTATTTGATTCAACTCTTTGGGCTGGTTCATTTGTTGGTTGGATACTTGATTCAGTTAATTCATTAATTGGTTCAATAGTTAGTTCGTTTAAGGGTTCAATTAATGGTTCAATAAGTTGTTCATTATTTTCTTGGTCAGAGTTTGATGAAATTAGTTCTTGATTATTAGAATTTGAATTGATTTCTTCATCAAAAATTAAGTTGGTTGTTTCTTCAATTTTCTTAGTTTGTTTGTTGTAAACTCTATAGGCTCTACTTGTGGTTGAATACCCTAGAAAAATGCCTGGGTTTGACTTGGATTGAAATTTTCCTAAATAGTCTTTGGTGTTTAGGATATGGACTTTGCATCCAAAGACTCTTAGGTAGTGTAGGTTTGGGAGTCTATGGTAGTACAGTTCATAGGAGGTTTTGTTGTGTCGCTTATTAATCAAAACCCTATTTTGGATATAACAGGCTGTACTTGTTGCTTCAGCCCAGAACTGGTTTGCTAGTTTAAACTCGTTGAGCATAGCCCTAGCGGCTTCTTGTAGTGTTCTATTCCTTCGCTCAACTATCCCATTTTGTTGGGGGGTTCTAGGACATGAAAATTCATGTAAATACCCATTTACCTTACAGAATTCCTCAAATTTGTGATTTTCAAACTCTCCCCCGTGATCACTCCTAAATCTTTTAATTTTAGTATCATTTTGATTTTCAATTAGTTTACAGAATTCAATAAATAGATTTAGGGTTTCATCTTTGGTTTTTAGGAACTTAACCCAGGTGAATCTAGAGTAATCATCAACTAAGCAGTATCGGTTCCCGCTTAGTGACTTGGCTCCATGTGAATCAAGTAGGTCAAGGTGCAGGAGCTCAAGTGTGGTTTGAGTTAAATCAGACTGGATTAGTTTGTGATTGGATTTGGTTTGTTTACCTTGATTACATGATTCACATATTAGGTTTTCATTATTTTTGATTTTGGGGATACCTTTGATTAAACCAAGTTGGGTAATTTTTGAGATAGTTCTTAAATTGGTATGTCCTAATCTCCTATGTCAGAGGTTTGATTGTTCTAATTGTGTTAACATACATTTGGGTATAATAGGAAGATTTATAGTGTATACATTGTTTTTCCTAGTGCCCTTGAGTATGATTTCTGAGTCTTGTTCATTTTTAATTAGGCAGTTGGAACTGTTGAAAGTTACTCTATAACCCGAATCACATAACTGACTTATGCTAAGCAAGTTAAAATTAAAGTTTTCAACCAATAGAACTTTCTTAATAATGAAATCAGATTTAAGCTCAATGTTACCTGACCCAATTACCTTGAGTGTGGCATTATTGCCAAATGCTACTGAGCCTAGGTTTTTGGGTTTGAGCTTGGTGAACTTCAATTTATCTCCAGTCATGTGTCTGGAGCAACCGCTATCCAACATCCATTGGTCCAAATCGTTATGTTCCTACGCATAAAGAATCTTTTTGATTTGGATCCAATTAGAATCAGGAATAGCTTAAATTGAGTTTCACTGCCTAGTCTGTCTCACCCAAATCTAGGGTTTTCAATCACGTTGACCTTATAGGTTTCGTGAGACTGGTTTAGATTAGAAAAACTATTTTGAAAAATTTTGATTAATTTTGAAAACTTAATTAATTTTGAAAGAAAAATTTTGAAAGAAGTTTAAATCTACAAATAACTGAATTTTTGTGCTAGATTCGAATTTGACAAAAATAATTTGAATTTGAATTTCAGAAATTGGCTTCCAGGTCTTGGCGAGGCACTAGGCCTTCTTTGGCCGTAGCCTTATGGGATCATCCACCCTTTCCTTGACAAAGCCTTTTAATGAAATTTCATTTTCAAAATTATTATTTGAAAAATTTCTGGTCTAACTAGTTTGGATTTTGGATCGGTAGCTTCGGCTGGTTTCACCAGTCTAAAGAGACCAAGTAAACTTGATCTTATTAGAATTGGTTTCCCCAACGTACTATCATCTCACCTCCACCCAATACTATGTTGTCAAATTTCAGTTAAGTTTGTTTGGTCCTTTAAACTAGCCTAAGTCTAAGCATGGTAATTTGCAGAAATTAAATAGACAATCAATCAAGCAGTTTCAATCAAGAATTGCAAGTTTATCTAATAATAAGAATAGTTTTCAGTTTGGCTCCCCCTGGACTAAAGCCACGGTGATGGTTAGGCAAGATGTGAATCTTGTCCTTGGGGATCCAATACTGATTTGATCCAGTCGGTTTGTTCAGGTATAGTTTAGGTACCCATGCCTGAGTTTTACCTCTGGACTGATTCAGTACAGCAAGGTAGGATCTTTGCCGAGATTTGGTTCTATAGCCCAATCCGGATCGATTTAGAACTGATTTCTATTTTCCAAGGATCATGTCAAGACTCTTGGAACCAGATGTAAATCGTTCTAATGCTGATCTAAGATCCTTAACCTGAGTTTTCAGGGAGGAGTTTTCCTCTTCAAGTTTTTCAACTTGAATAGGAGTTCCTTCCTGAACCTTCTCAGTTGAGGGTTTAGAGTCAGCTCCCTCTTTCAGGAGTTTTACTTCCTGTCGGAGGGACTCGACCCGGAGTTTGGCTTTTGCCAAATCACGAGAAAGAAAAGAAATCAATTCAGTTAAGTGTAATCTATTAAAACCAGTTACCTTAATTTCTCCGTCTTCTGTGAAGGTTAACTCGTCGTCTTCTTGTTCTGATTCTGACTCGACTTTCTCTGAGGCGGTCAGAGCTAGGAGATTGGACTGGGGTGCCTCTTCTTCTTCTTCTGAGGAAGACTCGTCCCAGGTTGCTTGGAGCGCCTTCTTTCTTCTCGTCTTCTTGGACTCTTTCAGATTTGGACACTCTGCCTTGTAGTGGCCCTTCTTCTTGCACTCGTAGCAGGTTACATTAGGCTTGTTCGTGAGTTCAGCTGGTTCGTCTTTTCTTCGATCGGTTTTCCGTTTGTTGGTTCGGTTCTTCAGCTCTTTGTAGTAGCTTCGAGCGAGCCAGACCAGCTTAGTTTGTTCTCCTTCTTCATCTTCTGAGTCTGAGTCAGATTCGGGTTCAGGTTTAGTTTTCTTCTTCGTTGTCTTTAGATTTTTACCTGCAATGAAAGCGATACCCTTTTCGATCGAATTGGTGTTAGTCTGTTCGTGCAGTTCTAGTTCAGAAAATAATTCATCTAGTTTTATTTTATAAAGATCCCTGGATACTTTGTATGCATCTACCATAGATGCCCACAAGGTATTTCTTGGGAATGCGTTTAGAGCATACCTTATTAGGTCACGGTTTTCGACCTTATGACCTATTACGTGAAGACCGTTCATTACCTCTTGAATTCGTGCGTGGAGCTAGGCTGCTGTTTCGTTGTCAGCCATCTTGATGGTGTAGAGCTTGTTCAGTAGCAGATCCCTT
The DNA here is from genome assembly GCA_024364735.1 of Boesenbergia rotunda. Taxonomy (NCBI): domain Eukaryota; kingdom Viridiplantae; phylum Streptophyta; class Magnoliopsida; order Zingiberales; family Zingiberaceae; genus Boesenbergia; species Boesenbergia rotunda. The sequence goes on along the minus strand of JAGFNQ010001857.1, from coordinate 307,714 downwards.
TTACTGATCCTTGTGTCTGACGTCCCTTCGTGCAGCTCGATCAGTTTCGTCCATAGTTCTTTTGCACTGTTGAAGGGGCCCACTCGGTTCTGCTCTTCCTTTGTCAGCCCGCATTGTAGGGTTTGTGTTGCTTTTGCGTCGGCTTCTATCTTGCGCTTTAGAGTGTTGTCCCACTCCGAGTATGTAACGACCCGGAAAATTCTCTTAATATTTTATTAAAATATTAAGCATGTCTAGATAATTTTCCGAAGGACCTAGAGGTAATAATACAAACTTTGGCCTAGAAAATCCATGTTTTTCCCATTTAAATTGGGAAAAAGGGCACTAATGGGCCTTATATGGGCTTGCTAGTACCATAATTATCGGTGGATTTTAGGTGGAAATTAGTATAAAGATAAATAGGATTTAATTGGACATATTAGCATGATTATGGGTAAGTATTAGTTTAATTTTCCTATTTAATTTGAGGAATTAGGTACTAATGGGCCTTAAATGGGCTCCGAAAAATGGGTATTAATTGGGTAAAATTCATATAAATATAAAATAATTTTATTTAGGAATATTGGCAAAATTATGGGTCATTTTTGGAGAATTTTCGAAATAAAAGGGGAATTTTCGAAAATAAGAAAACGGATTAAATAAAATAAAAATAAAGATGCATGGGCCAAGGATTGAACCTTGGACCTCTTGTACAACCAATGAATGCTTTAACCAACTCACCTAGCAAGGAATTCTTGTGAGGAAAGGAAGTGAATGGTGGTTAAATGGTAGAGGAAGATGAAGGGCCATAGAAAACTCTTCATTCACCACCTTAATGGTTGATTAATAAGGGGGTTTGGGAGTTTCATTCTTCATGCCATCAAGTGCATTTGCTCCTCTCTTCCTTCTCCATTCTTGCCGAGCACTCAAGGAGGACTTCTCCCTTGAGAAAACTTCACAAAAAGTCTCATCCTCCAAAATCTAAGGTCTTCTCAAGTTTCCAAGGGCTAGGTGTGGTCAAGTCTTCTTCCTTCTTTCCATCCAAGGTCTAAAAATCAAGAAATCTAAGGTAAGACTCCCTCACCTATGGTATAATAGTTACCAACGTTTTCCATGATTTTTGGCTGGATATATGGGTGAGTTCGGATTTAATGTTGAAAGGAAACAAAATCCAGGTTTCTATGGTTCAAAGGTTTCGGCCAGCATGTTTTAATGGTCCATAATTATGCTAAAAATCATGATAATATTATTTAATGTTCCCTTATGATGTTTATAAGTTAATTGAAATTTTTGGGGATTTTTGGCATGATATATGGGTTAGTTTCGGATTTAATGTTGAAGGGAAACAAAATCCAGGTTTCTATGGTTCAAAGGTTTCGGCCAGCATGTTTTAAAGGTCCATAATTATTCTAAAAATCAGTATAATATTATTTGATGTTCCCTTATGATGTTTAGAAGTTAATTGAAATTTTTGGGGATTTTTGGCATGATATATGGGTTAGTTTCGGATTTAATGTTGAAGGGAAACAAAATCCAGGTTTCTATGGTTCAAAGGTTTCGGCCAGCATGTTTTAAAGGTCCATAATTATGCTAAAAATCATGATAATATTATTTAATGTTCCCTTATGATGTTTATAAGTTAATTGAAATTTTTGGGGATTTTTGGCATGATATATGGGTTAGTTTCGGATTTAATGTTGAAGGGAAACAAAATCCAGGTTTCTATGGTTCAAAGGTTTCGGCCAGCATTTTTTAAAGGTCCATAATTATGATAAAAATCATGATAATATTATTTGATGTTCCCTTATGATGTTTAGAAGTTAATTGAAATTTTTGGGGATTTTTTTCATGATATATGGGTTAGTTTCGGATTTAATGTCGAAGGGAAACAAAATCCAGGTTTCTATGGTTCAAAGGTCTCGGCCAGCATGTTTTAAAGGTATAATAATATGTTAAAAATCATGATAATGTTATTTAATGTTTCCTTATGATGTTTAGAAGTTAAGTATAATTTTTGGGAATTTTTGGAGTACCCTAGAGACCCTATGAGTTTCGGCCAACAACAAGGAAAGGAAACCAACAACCCTAGGTTTGTGGGTTTCGGCCACCATGATTTTGGGGTCTATAATTATGCCAAAAATCTTGATGATGTTGATTAATGTTCCCTTATGATGCGTAGTAAGTAAATATAATTTTTGGGAATTTTTGGGGTACCCTAGAGTACCCTAGGGTATAGGTAATTAGGAGGTATGCTTAAGTAAGGTGAAGGAATACCATGTTAACTAAACCTATAGCTTATATGTCATGAAATATACGTTAGGTCATAGAATGTTTTGACATATGCCATGATTTAGGAATGATATGTATGTATGACATGATGTATGAATGATATGTATGTATGTCATATCTTATGAATGATATGAATGCATGCCATGCTTGTGTGTGTATGCCATACTATATGAATGATGTGTACCTATGCCATGTCTAATAATGGAAACGATGAATGAAGGCTAAGTATGATGAATGAATGAATATGCTATGCATGATGATGCCTTTAAGGCATAATGATGATGAAAGAATGATGAACGAATGAATATGCTATGAATGATGATGAATGAAGAAGCACATGAAAGCATTTATTTTATTTTATGGGCTTGTACCGGACCTAAGTAAGGTCCACGGTTCTGGACTACCGATGATGCTGTCCACGGTTCGGGACTACTGATGATGCTGTCCTTACGGTTCGGGACTACCGATGAAGCTGTCCTTACCCTAGTAGGTCGAGATTAGCTACCTCGTATTTACTTAGGGATGCGCGCTTATGATGAATGAATGTGGTACAAGCCAGGGCCCAATGCATGTTATGATTATGTTCAAGTATTTAAAAGCATGTTTTCAAGATTAAGCATCCTTATATATATATATATATATATATATATATATATGCACGATTGCCACATGCATCCATTCATGTTATGTATTATGTTATGAAAAGTATGTTTACGAAAAGTATGTTATGAAGATATGTTCATGCCATGATTTTATTTATGCTTATGCCATGATTTTATTTATGTTTATGTCATGATTTTATTTATGTTTATGCCATGATGTTATTTATGTTTATGCCATGATTTTGTTTATGTTTATGCCATGATATTATTTAAGCTTATGCCATGATATTATTTAGGTTTATGCCATGATGTTATTTATGTTTATGCCATGATTTGATGCTAGTTTAGAATGCCATGCTTTAATTATGTTTATGATAGTTTAGGATGCCATGATTTTATCTATGTTTATGTTAGTTTAGGATGCCATGATTTTATGCTAGTTTAGAATGTCATGCTTTACTTATGTTTATGATAGTTTAGGATGCCATGACTTTATCTATGTTTATGTTAGTTTAGGATGCCATGATTTTATGCTAGTTTAGGATGCCATGGTTTAATTATGTTTATGTTACGTTAGAATGCCATTATTTTGTTCATGCTCATGCTAGTATGGGATGCCATGATTGTAATTAGATTTATGCCATGATTTTATTTATGTCTATATCAAGTATTATGCCATGCTATGATTGTTTACGATGTTTATGTTATGTCAATAATTATGCCATACCCGAATGTTTATGGTTATGTTTATGCCATGCTATGAATGGGGTGAAGCTATGTCCATGACATGTCAAATGAATGCTAAGTGATGCTAAGGATGATGTTCTAAGTAAAGCGCTAAGAGTGCTAATGTTTCATATGTTTATGATTAAGTGACGGACGATTTTAGTGAGTAGGAAAGAGTCTTACTAAGCCTGTGTGCTTATAGTTTTATTATCTTATACCGCAGATCACGCAAAGGAACAGTAAGGAAGCAGCAGGAGGGCTTTGCAGAATGTGTGTGATAGTGACTTGACCAAGAGACCATATGTTTGTTTGCCTTATGATAGAACTTTACCTTTACTACTAAGTACTTGAATATGACTATGACTCTATGATATGATGCTAAAGTATGACAGAATGCTAAAGTATAATATGATGCTAAGTATGACATGATGCTAAGTATGTTATGATGCTAGGAATGGTAGAAAGTGCATGTAGGTGTAAGTTTAAAGTTTTCCGCTGCGTTATAATGTCTACATGCCCTAAGTATGTTAACGTAACACCGCTTTATGGTGGTCAAAAAAAAAACGGGTGTTACAGAGTAGCTTTGTGGAAGTCCTTCCGCATTTCGGGGGATCTCCAGACCGGACTGGATAATGATCCACATATCCACCTGAGTTTTCAGGTGGACCTCCATGCGACTTTTCCAGTAGGAAAAATCTTCTCCACTGAAGAGTGGAGGTCTAGCGGTGCTGAATCCCTCTTGAATAGACATTTATTCTGTAAAAGAAAACTTACAAAAAAAGTATCCCAAGACTTGGTCTTGGATTAGCAGTGCGGGATAAAGATAATTAAAAAAAATTATTTAAATAAAAAAAATCCGAAAAATAATTTCAAACTGGTGGTTGCACCAAGTTTGAACTACCCCGCTCTGATACCACTTGTTGGATCGTAAAAACTGATAGAGGGGGGGGGTGAATATCGGAAGTCGTTACTTTTTCGGAAAACTGAGAGTAAGTGCACAGCGGAAATAAAAATAACATACACAGCACAAAGACACAGTGATTTTTACTTGGTTCGGAGCCTGTGTCGACTCCTACTCCAAGGCCCACGGTCGTTGACCGTTTACTTTGGGCAATTCTATATTTGCGCAAAATCGGTTACAATAATTTCAATGACAAAGAGAGTGAAATAAATTAATAATAAAATATTAAGCTCTTCGTTACCAACGTCCGGAGTATATCGAATCTTTTTGGGGCAGCGGGACGTCGTCGGCTCGAGGTGAAGCGTTTCCGGAGCAAGGCACGAGCGTAGAAGAACTTTTTAGCGTTGGAAGAAGTGATTATCGAAGCCTGGGGTCGAGGGCCCTTTATATAGGGCTAGGGGGCGCCCGGGACGTCGGGGGCGCCCCCCTACGTGGCAGCCGATCCGTTCCGATCTCGGTCAGCGTCTGATCCCCTTATCTTCGGGATCAGTTTTGACCGGGGCGCCCGCAGCGCTCGGGGCGCCCGCATTGACCGAGTCAAAGGTTATCTGCTTGGCTTCGAGGGCTTCTTGGCTCGAGGTATACGCCAGGGGGCGCCCGCAGCGCAGGGGGCGCCCGGGAGCACGGGGGCGCCCGGCCCAGTGTATATTCGAACCAGTCTTCTTGTTACTTGTTTTGTATGGCCCATGGGGGTGCCCGGGACGCTCCGGGCGCCCTTCTCAGCAACTGCCTCTCTCCTCTGAGGCTTTCTGAGCTGCAGACACACGTTCCTTCGGTCCTGCATCCAGGGTTAGTCCAAAACAAGATAACATAATAATTAATTAGATTTATACAGCCTTAGCTGTCTTGGTTCTGGCTTTGGTCTCCAAAATGGAGCCCTAGGTCGAACCGACGCCTACTGTTCCCTCGACGGGGAACGCGTCCTCACCTACTCCTCTCGGGAGAATTTACCTAATGCCAACCGCTCCTTTGGTTGGACTTTTGCCTGACGGTCCTTTGTCAGGTCTTGGATGCTAGCAGTCCTTCGCCAGTTGCCTAGCAGTCCTTGGCTAGGCCTTTAATACTGGCAGTCCTTCGCGAGTTGCCTAGCAGTCCTTTGCTAGGGCTTTTAATACTGGCAGTCCTTCGCCAGTTGCCTAGCAGTCCTTTGCTAGGGCTTTTAATACTGGCAGTCGTTCGCCAGTTGCCTAGCAGTCCTTTGCTAGGGCTTTTAATACTGGCAGTCCTTCGCCAGTTGCCTAGCAATCCTTTGCTAAGGCTTTTAATACTGGCAGTCCTTCGCTAGTTGCCTAGCAGTCCTTTGCTAGGGCTTGGATACTGCACACTTAAAATAACTTGTTAGAGAACAAATAAGACTTAACTTTTGACCTATGTTGCCATTATCAAAACACAGGTTAGACATTGGTGCCTTCTACACCATCATTTATAACCCATTAAGGAGGTAAATGAAGAGTCTCTCCATGACCCTTCATCTTCTTCTAAGCCTTAACTAATATTCACTTCATTCCCTCATAGCATTCCCTTGCTAGGTGAGTTGGTTAGAGCATGGATGGTTGTACAAGAGGTCCAAGGTTCAATCCTTGGTCCATGCACCTTATTTTTATTTTATTTTTCTTTTTATTTCCTATTGTTTTCCCTAAAATTCCGAAAATCCCCTAAAAATTCTCCCATAATTATGTTAGTTTTTCCTCATTAAAATCCCTTTATATTTATATTAATTTTCACCTAAAATCCACCAATAATTATGGTACTAAAAAGCCCATATAGGGCCCATTAGTGCCCTTTTTCCCAATTTAAATGAGAAAACATGGATTTTCTAGGCCAAAGTTCGCATTAATATCTCTAGGTTCCTCAGAAAATTATCTAGACATGCTTAATATTTTAAGAAAATATTAAGAGAATTTTCCGGGTCGTTACACTCGGGATGTTCAAGCCCGAGTTAGGAACTCGGGAAGTTCAAGCCCAAGTTGGGAACTCGGGATGTCCGAGCCCAAGTTGGGAACTCGGGAAGTCTGAGCTCGAGTTGGGGACTCGGCAGACTGGGTTGGCACTCGGCGGACTGAGTCGGAGCTTGGCAGACTGGGTTGGAGCTCGGCAGACTGGGTCGGGAGCTCGGCACTCGGGAGACTTGGTCGGGAGACTTAGTCGGAAGCCCAAGAGGCCCGGTCGGAATTGCATACAGGAATGAGAAAAAGTCTCTCTTCATTAGATAAAGAGAAGGTGAAGAGCCACATAAAAGGGTGTGCTCTTTATTGTCTTTAATGAAGGGTGGTCAAAGAGACAAATGACTCTTGGTATTCATGGAATGAATATAAAAGGGGTCTAGTCACTTTGAATGATAAGTAAGTGTGTTTCCTTCTTCTCTTCTTCTCTTCTTCCTCTCCTCCCTCTTGGCCGAAACCATATTGTAAGGTTCTTGGTGATTTCGAGCTACCTCAAGTTGCTAGCACAACTAAGGTAGCTCTCCCGAAGTTGAGAGATTGTGTCCGTGTGGATACGAATAGAGGCACGGACGTTTGAACGTCTAAGAGATCCGGCGCATCTTGGACGAGCGGGATAAACGAAGGGCACGCTTCAAAGGTATAAACTGTAGATAAATCTATTAGATAGATAACTTTGTACGAGTTTTCTTTGGCATGGATCGCTCGTGGGTTCTTGTTTCCGCTGCGGTTTTATTATTTTGTGCCAGGAGAACCCAACACCACTAACATAAAGCAAGGGTAGCTAATTTCATAACATGGTAAAACTCATATTAGAGTTTCTTAACATTTTCTTGAGCACCTTGCATGCCTCAAACTCCTCTCTTCTTTTAAGGACACTTCCTAGGCACTCAACGGTGTGTCTAAACGCCAAACTAAAGGGGGGAGCACGTCCAGCCCATCCAGTGGTGCCCTTAAAGTCAGTAGAGAGAGTTAATCTACACATATGAACATAAACTTGCAAATAGATCAAACTAAGACGATTATGCATACGAACGAAGCTACTTATACTGCAGGTGATGGGTACTTACATCCTGCGCTTGTTCTTACAACACTAATGCGTAGGGTTTAGGGAGAGGGAAGATCCTTGGAGTCTCGGAGAGGCTCTAACGAAGAACTACTCCTTGAGAAGATCCCCTCGCGTGTCCTCCTTCTTGAATCCGCCCAACACAAGCCCTTGGACTCCCTCCTTGGTTTGCCGTGAGTGAGGGAGAGAGAATGGCTCGGGAGGGGGTGAGAAAAAATCACCCAAGAGGGAGGAGTCAGCGGTGAGAAGATGAGGGAATGAATAAACCTAAAGACCCTTAAGTTTTCCTGTTATACTTATGGAAAAATTTAACTAACTTCATCATATTTATCCTTTCCTCTATTTTGTTTAAATGAAAATAGACTAGCCCACTTAGTAAGCCTCTTCTCCTCTCATGGTACAGTTCTAGGGGTCAAACCCCACTTAAGCCTGTTGGTGCAGACAACACCCAAGTCGAACCTGTGTTTTGATACATGGAAAAGGGTTCAAAAGTTAAGTCTTATTTGTTATCTAACATGCTGCTTGAGTGTGCAGATTGAAGTCCTAGCAAAGGAATGCTAGGCACCTAGCGAAGGAATGCTAGGCACTGAAACCCTATGTCCCGGCGAAGGACAGCTGTGCACCTAGCGAAGGGCTGCTAGGATACAAAGTCCTAGCGAAGGACTGCTAGGCACCGGGTGAAGGACAGCTTGGTATCCAAGACCTAGCGAAGGACTGCTAGGCACCGAGCGAAGGACAGCTTGGTATCCAAGACCTAGCGAAGGACTGCTAGGCACCGGGCGAAGGACAGCTTGGTATCCAAGACCTGGCGAAGGAACGCTAGGCAAAAGTCTAACCGGAGGAGCCGGTTGGCAACAGGTAAATTCTCCTGAGAGGAGTAGGTGAGGACGCGTTCCCCGTCGAGGGAACAGTAGGCGTCGGTTCAACCTAGGGCTCCATTTTAGAGACCCAAAGCCAGAACCAAGACAGCTAAGGCTATATAAAACTAATAATTGATTGCTCTATGTTGTTTTGGACTAACCCTGGATGCAGGACCGAAGGAATGAGTGTCTGCAGCTCAGAACGCCTTAAAGGATAGAGGCAGCAGCTGAGCAGGGCGTCCCGAGTGTCCCTGGCGCCCCCAAGGTCAAGGCAAAACAACTTAAGCAAGAGTTAACTTCGGAAGCTTGCTGGGCGGGGCGCCCCCGTGCTCCCAGGCACCCCCAATGTCTAGGGCGGCCCGCACACAAGCCAACGAAGAGGATAAACTTCATCCAGCCGAGAAGCCCGCTGAAAAGGTCAACCAGGGCGCCCCCAGCGTCCCGGGCACCCCCACAGTCAACCCTCAGCCCTATTCGAGTGAGATAAAGGCTGACCGAGAGTTGCTCGGATCGGGTGACACGTGGGGGGGGGGGGGGGGGGGGAGGGCGCCCCGGGAGGCTATAAAAAGTCCCTCGACCCCAAGGCTTCGAACAACACTTCTTCCAACGCAATTTCGCTCTTCTGCTCCAGCGCTCTGCTCCGGAAACCTCCCAACTCGAGATACAAGCGCCGACGACGTCCCCCTGCTCCAAAATACAATCTACATGGGTGTCGATAACGAAGAGCTGGTTTTTAAGTTTACTGTACTACTCTTGTAACATTTTTCTGTAAATTGTTTTGCGCATATAGAATTGTCCGCAGTAAACGGTCAACGACCGTGGGCCTTGGAGTAGGAGCCGACCGTGACTCCGAACCAAGTAAAACTGATCGTGTCTTTGTGTTTTGTTTATTCCGCTGCGCATTTGCTCTTAATTTTTATCCGAAAAACCTATAACGATATTCACCCCCCCCCTCTATCGTTCTCTCTCGATCCAACAAGTGGTATCAGAGCGGGGAAGCTCAAATTTGGTGCAACCACCAGTTTGAGAATTTTTCGGATTTTCATAAAATTATTTCTTATTTTTTTTGAATTCTTATCGTTAATCGAGACCGTTGCAACACCCCTCGATATTTAATTTTCTTTATCCCGCACTACTAATCCAAGACCAAGTCTTGGGACAGTTTTTTTTCTCTTCTCTCTTTTTCAGATAAAATCCTTAATGGGCATGCAAGAAGGATTCAGCACAGCCAGACCTCCACTTTTCAGTGGAGAAGACTTTTCCTACTGGAAAAGTCGAATGGAGGTCCATCTGAAAACTCAGGTGGACATGTGGATAATCATCCAGTCTGGACTGGAGATTCCAAAAAATGCTGAAGGAGTACCACAGTCGTACACTGAGTGGGATACCGCTCTGAAAAGACGAATTGAAGCGGATGCTAAAGCAACCCAGACCCTCCAATGCGGTCTAACAAAAGAGGACCTGAACCGGGTAGGTTCATTCAACAGTGCTAAAGTGCTGTGGGGCAAACTGATCGAGCTGCACGAAGGAACTTCAGACACTAGAATCAGTAAGAGAGATCTCCTCCTGAACAAGCTATACACGATCAAGTTGAATGACAATGAAACAGCAGCACAGCTCCATGCCAGAATCCTGGAATTAATGAATGGACTACACACAATCGGTCACAAGGTAGAAAACCGTGACCTAATAAGGTACGCTCTTAACGCATTCCCAAGAAACACCTTGTGGGCATCTATGGTAGATGCTTACAAAGTTTCTAGGGATCTTTTCAAAATTAAGTTAGATGAACTTTTTTCTGAACTTGAATTACATGAACAAACTAACTGCAATTTGGACGAGAAAGGTATCACCTTTGTTGCAGGTAAAACTGGAAGGACAACCAAAAAGAAGCCTCAACCTGCACCCGAGTCTGACTCAGATTCAGACTCAAAAGATTGCGAGGGAAATCGGCCATGTTGGTTCGGCTAGCTCGAGTCTACTACAAAGAACTAAAGAACCAGATTAACAGAAGAAAAGTCAGCCGAAGAAAGGAAGAACCTACTGAACCCTCGAATGAAAAGATCAAACCCAACGTAACATGCTACGAGTGCAAGAGGAAGGGCCACTACAAGACTGAATGCCCCAACCTGAAGGAAACAAAGAAGACAAAAAAGAAGAAGGCACTTCAGGCAACGTGGGACGAGTCCTCCTCCTTTGAAGAAGAAGAGGTCCCACAGTCGAACCTGCTCGCACTAACCGCCTCAAAAGAAATAGAGACAGAGTCAGAGTCAGAGTTGGACGACGGCAAACTCACATTCTCAGAGGACGGCAAAATAACTGTAAGTGGTTTTACAAGAATTCAATTAAATGAGTTAATTTCGTATCTTTCTCGAGATTTGGTGAAAGCTAAACTCCGAGTCGAATCTCTCTGATAGGAAGTAAAACTCCTAAAAGAGAGAGCTGACTCTAGACCCTTAACTGAGAAGGTTCAAGAAGGAACCTCTATTCAAGTTGAAAAACTTGAAAAAGAGAACTCCTCCTTGAAAACTCTAGTTAAGGACCTTAGATAAGCTTTAGAACAATTCACTTCTAGTTCCAAGGGTCTTGATATGATTCTTGGAAAAACAGAAGTCGGTTCTAAATCGATCCGGACTAGGATACAAAACCAAATCTAGACAAAGATCCTACTATGCTGTACTGTACCAGTCCAGACCTAAAGGTCAGGCATGGGTACCCAAACTATGCCTGAACAAACAAACTGGATCAAATCAGTATTGGATCCCCGAGGACAAGATTCATATCTTGCCTAACCATTATCGTGGCTTTAGTCCAGGGGGAGCCAAATTAAAAACTATATTTATTGTTAAATAGAATTCAATTTTTGTTTTCAAATTGCATGTTTGCTTGTTTATTTAATTTCTGCAATTTAACATGCTTAGACTTAGGACTGATTAGTTTAAGGACTAAACCAACTTAATTGAAATTTGACAACATAGTATTGGGAGGAGGTGAGATGATAGTATGTTAGGGAAGCCAATTCTAATAAGGTCAAGTATACTCTACTTGGTCTCTTTAGACTGGTGAAACTAGCCGAAGCTACCGATCCAAGACCCAAACTAGTTAAATCAGAATCTTTCAAATAACAATTTTGAAAATGAAATTTCATTAAAAGGCTTTGTCAAGGAAAGGGTTGATGATCCAATAAGGCTACTGCCAAAGAAGGCCTAGTGCCTCGCCAAGACCTGGAAGCCGATTTCTGAAATTTAAATTCAAATTATTCTTTGTAAAATTTAAATCTAACACAAATTTTCAGTTACGTGTAGATTCAAATATTTTTTTAACTAAAAATAAATTCAACTGTTTTCAAAATTAATTTAAGTTTTTCAAAATAAATCATAACTTTTTCAAAATAATATTACCCACCAAAACCTGTCTCACAAAACCTGTAAGGCTAACGTGATTGATAATCCTAGATTGGGTGGGATGGCAAACTTAATCAAAATTCAATTAATAACTATATTTTTTTTAACATTTAGAATGGCACTGACTTAACGCCAGTCAAACCATGGTCAAAGTAGTTAAACCATGATCAAAATAGTCAAACCTTGGTCAAAGTAGTCAAACCATGATCAAAGTTGTCAAACCTTAGTTAAACCAGTTAAATCTGGTCAAACCTGGTCAAACAGGTGTATCCCGGGCGCCCGTGAACCCTCGGGCGCCCCCGTCCTTCTTGTCTCATTCAAGATAAAAAGCTGCAAAAGCAGCTATTGAGGGCGCCCAGACCGTTGCGGGCGCCCCAAGGCTCACCGAATGACAGAAAGCCTGCCACTTCTCGCGAACCAGGGCGCCTGGGTCCTCACGGGCGCCCCCATGTGAGTTGTCAAAGGCTGAAAGCTACCAAAAGGCAGCTGCAGCCCTGCGGGGGGCGCCCTCGCCCTCCGGGGCGCCCTCGCTAGCCAGGGCACCCCCACACACCAGGGTGCCCGGCCGAGCTCTATAAAAGGGCTTTAAGCCTCATTCACTTCCCACACCAAAAACTCCTCTCTTCCTCAACTTCCTTCCTTCCAAGAGACCTTGCAACCCCCTCGTGCTCTCATCCTCGACAATGCTTCCCCGAGCTGCCACCCGGTATAATTTTATTTGCATTTAAGTTAATTTCAACTTTCTTTAATGCAATTCCTTCATACTTTCTTTAATGCAATTCCTTAGAAAACGCCGAGTAAACCAAGCAAACCCAGGTACCGAACCTAATCCTGTTCCTAGGTTCCTAACTCTAAACTTTGTAACAAGTTTGCTCAAACAACCTATAAGCCCATAAAAACTAGTTATCTCAATAGACAATTCTTCACCCAATCATGTCCATTGGCAATGAATATTATAAACTTTTACCAACTCGATAACCTAGTATTCTGCACTCATTCTATTAACACAACCTTATGTGCAGAATTCTATAATAATATAGTCAAACAAGATCATCTTAGCTTTGTCACCACAGTCCAAGGGATGCCTCTATCCATCACACCCTCCTTACTTAACCGATTTCTTGGACTACGATTCTCTCAGTCCACCTTTTGTTGCTATCCTCCTAGGGATCCTCCATTTGATGCCCCCTACTCACACATTACCCTAGACACTCTCTACTCCTACTTCTATAGGGATGCTAGAAATCCCGTAGTTAGACAATTTCAGTCCGTTGACCTTCAGGTCCAGGATTACGCCCTGTATAGAGTTGTGGTCCGCTGCCTCCTACCTTTATCCACCCGGGACGTCGCAACTATGCGACCTTTTCACACCTTTTTATTGTATGCGTTGACCCACCACCTAGACATTGACATTGGCCTTCACATGTTCCACGCCATCCTACAAGCCTCCAGTGTCTCCACTCAGGGTCGGGTACGCACCCCCTTCTGCCACATCATCACCTCTATCCTACATCACCACGGTCGTAACATTACCGTAGGTGAAATGACAGCGATGACCAATTTCGACGAGATAGGGTTTAGGAACTTTTCCCTAGCCGGTATAGAGGTCTCGGCTACCAGGGTTTTGTCCTGGAGACGTCAGAGAGCAGTACCCCAGATCGACTTAGACGAGGAGGTTGAAGTCGATGTCGCAGATTGGGCAGCAAAGGATCGTGAGCACATGGACGAGCCCCCACCACCGACACTCTACGAGCGAGTGACCTGACTTGAGACATAGGTCCAGAGCCTCCGGGAGGAAGTAGAGGCAAATCATGCTGAAGAAATGGAGACAAATCAGGGCTATTACAATGAGTACATGAATGCCCTCAGAGCTGATAGGGAGTCCAACGATGCACGATATCAGGAGATGATGGCACTATTTCGATCCTGGCAGCCAGGCTCTTCTGATCTTCCTGGTCCCTCCTCCTAGAGTTGATTAGCATTGTACTAGTGACTGTTTGACTTACCCGACTTAGTAGGGTTGACTCGTGTCTGTTTATGGTATGACTATCCTGGTCTACTGCTGTGACCAGCTGACTTATGTAGCTGACTACTTGCCCTTTTTATGATTATTTGATCTTTGTTAGGATTATGCTTGGTAGAATAGGATTACTATATTTTTTTGCTTTAAGTTATTTGGAAAATCAATTTTTAAAACAGTTTAAAAATTTGCTTTACTTAAATTTCAAAATCAGTCTTTAACAGTTTGTTTACTTAGTTTTATTGTCAAAAACTACCCCCTTCAAAACTAAGGCTTTTTCGCAAATGGATTTAGCCTAGGCCCTAACCCTAGAAATGCATGCACCTATAAATCTAGATGCCATCATCTCACAAACACCTTAGGGTACTTTTGATTGATAACCTAGAATGGGTTGAGATGCTTAGGTCTTTGCCTTAATTCAAGATGCTTTAAGTCGGTGCATCTGCAGTAATTGGGGCACTAAATACAACTAAATACAGTAATCAAGTTAAGTGTCAAGCTTAGAAAATCTAACTTGAACAGAACACTTAACTCGACTAACCCAAGCGAAAACTACTATTTATAACAGATAGCAAGTAGCTAATTGGGTTAGGCAGGTCCCTACGGAGAAAATCTAAATAGGTTGATTCAGTTAATCTTGCATTGGTTCAGTACAGCACATTATTCTGTTATATGCAAGTTATTTATTATTTTGCTATATTGTTTTTTTTTATATATGGCAAAGGGGGAGAGATAGGAAAGGAGAGAAGCTTTAAATTTTTAAGCTTTAATTTTTTTTCAAAATATTATCCTTTCTTCAAAAAGTACTTACTCATACTTACTCTATTTTTCTCTTTCAAAGTACTTAACCTGTTTTCTCCAAAACTACTTTCAAAAGTACTTAGTCTAAATTATTTTCAAAATAAAGCATTTGCTAAGTACTTAAACTCAAGCCATCACTAAGTACTTACTCTATTTTTCACTTTCAAAGTACTTAACCTATTTTTTCCAAAACTGCTTTCAAAAGTACTTAGTCTAAATTATTTTCAAAATAAAGCATTTTCTAAATACTTAAACTTTAGCTATCACTAAGTACTTATTTCTAGAAAAGTTTCAAAGTACTAAAGAGATTGAAAACTTTCAAAAACCCAAAAGAGATGTTTTAGAAAGTTTTTTTCACTAAGTTATTTTTCTAAAAATTTCTAAGTATAAAAAGTTTTTTGGGAAAATTTACTTTTGAAAAATTTTCTAAGTTTTGAAAAACTAACTCCATCATGTTGACTTAGAATTTTTTTTAAACCCCACGAAAACATTTAAAAACCTAGGGAGAGATTCCTTCCAAGGGGAGGGAACTAAACTAGTTTATCATCTACTCTGATTAACTTAACTTTTTGAATCGGGTTGCCATAAATCAAAAAGGGGGAGATTGTTCGTGCAGATAGCACTCAAGTCGAACCTGTGTTTTGATACATGGCAAAGGTTTCAAAAGTTAAGTCTTATTTGTTATCTAACATGCTGCTTGAGTGTGCAGATTGAAGTCCTAGCAAAGGAATGCTAGGCACCTAGCGAAGGAATGCTAGGCACTGAAACCCTAAGTCCCGGCGAAGGACAGCTGGGCAGCTAGCGAAGGGCTGCTAGGATACGAAGTCCTAGCGAAGGACTGCTAGGCACCGGGCGAAGAACAGCTTGGTATCTAAGACCTAGCGAAGGACTGCTAGGCACCGAGCGAAGGACAGCTTGGTATCCAAGACCTAGCGAAGGACTGCTAGGCACCGAGCGAAGAACAGCTTGGTATCCAAGACCTAGCGAAGGACTGCTAGGCACCGGCCGAAGGACAACTTGGTATCCAAGACCTGGCGAAGGAACGCTAGGCAAAAGTCCAACCGGAGGAGCCGGTTGGCAACAGGTAAATTCTCCTGAGAGGAGTAGGTGAGGACGTGTTCCCCGTCGAGGGAACAGTAGGCGTCGGTTCGACCTAGGGCTCCATTTTGGAGACCCAAAGTCAGAACCAAGACAGCTAAGGCTGTATAAAACTAATAATTGATTGCTCTATGTTGTTTTGGACTAACCCTGGATGCAGGACCGAAGGAATGAGTGTCTGCAGCTCAGAATGCCTCAAAGGAGAGAGGTAGCAGCTGAGCAGGGCGCCCCCAGTGTCCCGGGCGCCCCCAAGGTCAAGGCAAAACAACTTAAGCAAGTGTTCGCTTCGGAAGCTTGCTGGGCGGGGCGCCCCCGTGCTCCCGAGCGCCCCTAGTGTGCAGGGCACCCTGCACACAAGCCAACGAAGAGGATAAACTTCATCGAGCCGTGAAGCCCGCTGAAAAGGTCAACCAGGGCGCCCCCAGCATCCCGGGCGCCCCCACAGTCAACCCTCAGCCCTATTCGAGTGGGATAATGGCTGACCGAGAGTTGCTCGGATCGGGTGACACGTGGGGGAGCACCCCCAACGTTCAGGGCACCCCGGGAGGCTATAAAAAGCCCCTCAACCCCAAGGCTTCGATCAACACTTCTTCCAACGCAATTTCGCTCTTCTGCTCCAGCACTCTGCTCCGGAAACCTCCCAACTCGAGATACAAGCGCCGACGATGTCCCCCTGCTCCAAAATACAATCTACATGGACGTCGGTAATGAAGAGCTGGTTTTTAAGTTTACTGTACTACTCTTGTAACATTTTTCTGTAAACTGTTTTGCGCATATAGAATTGCCCGCAGTAAACGGTCAATGACCGAGGGCCTTGGAGTAGGAGCCGACCGCGACTCCGAACCAAGTAAAACCGATCATGTCTTTGTGTTTTGTTTATTCCGCTGCACATTTGCTCTTAATTTTTATCCGAGAAACGTATAATGATATTCACCCCCCCCTCTATCGTTCTCTCTCGATCCAACAAAGCCTTTTTACCGCACATTCTATTTTTTATATATTTTTGCCTTATTGATCCATGGAAAAATTCTATAAAATATCCATAAACTCAGAATTAATTCTAGGATATTTCTAAAATTAGGTTTGAGAATTTTAGGGCGTTACACTGACACTTACTGTTCTCTCTTCCGAGGAACGTGTCCTCACCTACTCCACTCTGGTAAAGTTACCTTTCTCCAACCGGCTCCACCGGTTGGACTTTTGCTCGGCCTCCGAGACAACCGGATCTCAAGACATCCGTTCCTCGACCCGTCTCTACTTTTGTCCGCAGCTCTCGCCCGGGTAAGACTTCTACCCGATATTCTGGATTAGGACATCGGTGCCCAGTCCACGACCACGACTTATTGTCCAACCCCCGGTCATGTCTTCGGTGTCCAGTCCACAATCAGGACTTATTGCTCAACCCTGTAGGTTAAGATTTTGTGCTTAGCTTACCTAAGACTTTCCTGCACACTTAACAGATTCATTAGACAACAACTTAACCTTAACTTTAAACCCTTTTCCATTATCAAAACTCAGGTTCGATCTGGTGCTTTCGACACCAACACTCACCACCACGATCAGATCGTAGTGTCTTTATACATTTACCTTGACGTTTGTCCACATCAGCCTTGAATTCTTTGAACTTATCAAAGCATTCAGACTTGCGACACATCAAGTAAAAGTATCCATACCTTGAATAATCATTTATAAAAGAGATGAAATATTCAAAGTCACCTCTAGCTTAGATAGACATAGGACCACACAAATCAGAATGAACCAACTCTAACATATCATTTGCTATATACCCCTTGGCCTTAAAAGGCCTCTTGGTCATTTTACCTTCCAAGATTATTGGTTCCACCACTAATGAAGCCAAAAGCCCATCGGCTATCAACCATTGAATCCTACTTAGGTTAATATGACCTAGTCTTAGATGTCAAAGATATGTTTGATTCATCTTTAAAGGTTCTTTCTTCTTATTTTGGTTAGATGATGAGTTATTTACTTCTATTTGCATCACGGGTGATTTTGGTTCAAGAGTGTACAAATTGCCAATT
>JAGFNQ010001857.1:146434-288980 GCA_024364735.1 Boesenbergia rotunda | reverse complement strand
ATACAAATTTTACATTTGTAAGAGGAGGTTTTATCCATTAATTTTACTATCTTGTCAACCTAACTTTTTGACAAATAAAGTTAATAGTTGGTTCGTCTTCGACCCTACAAATAATAGCAGTGACTCTGATGGGGAGGATACTGTTGGGGCAATATATGCTCCGGAGTGACCATGTGTTTTGATGTTTGGGAAAAGAGTTTAGGTTAGGATCACCCTTGTATTTGATATGTGCATGTGAGTATGCAGGTCTTGTAGGATACACATGGACTTAGCTAGACGTCTTCGGGTATGGTGAAGGGTGGCATGGAGGCAAGCCGTGGGCTTGTGTGCGCATCCGAGGGACCATGGACGAAGCAGGAACGATGAGCCGAGGGAAGCGGACTTCGAGGCGTACGTGAGGATGGCATGGAGGCAAGCCGAAGGCTTGTGTGCGCATCTGAGGGACAAGGGCCAAAGTTGAAGAGGGCTTGAGGCAACAAATCGAGGCTGCTGGAGCAGGAACGATGGGCTAAGGGAAGCGGACTTCAAGGCATGCATGAAGGATGGCATGGAGGCAAGCCGAGGGCTTGTGTGCGCATCTGAGGGACGAGAGCCAAAGTCGAAGAGGGCTTGAAGGCAACAGGTCAAGGCCACTGGTGGAGAGTCAGCTGAGTTGTGAGAGTTCAAGTGATGAGTGAATTGTACTCGGGAAATCCTAGGGTTCGAGTGCTGAGGGAAATGTACTCGGGGGAAGGGAAACCTTAGGTTCAAGAGTGGACCAGTAGACTGGTGCTTGGGCAGTCAACTGATAAAGTCTACAAAAAGATCAGTCGGTTGCCCTTGGATCAGTCGACTGATGGCACTTGGAAAATCAAACGTTAGGTTGTAACGGTCGAATGTATGTGGGACCAGTCGACTGGTAACAGTCATTTCAGCCTAGAGCACTATTTAAAGGGGCTCAATTTTGGCTGAGAGTTTTTGACAAAATTGGATTTGGTTAAAGGCCAATTAGTAGTCTTGGTGCTCAAAAGTGTTGTCAGGATTGTGGTGAGGTTTCTCCACCCACATGGAGCTACACGAGCTAGCCGAAGGTCTTCCGGGGAGTCATCCACTGATGGATCGGGATCGTCCACATTACGGACAACCGTGGAGTAGGAGCTTTATCTCTGAACCACGTAAAGTGACGTGTTAACGATTGTTTGATTTTGTTATTAGTATTTCTGCTTGCGCACGCTAACATTTGTAGGAAGAAAGATCGAAAGATTTCTATTCAGCCCCCCTCTAGCAAACGGTAAGATCCTAACAAGTGGTATCAGAGCGAAGGTTCGCTCATCTACGGACTAACCGCCGAGAGAGCAAAAAGCTAGAGGAGATGACGATTGAAGAAAAATTGGGTAATGACATAAATGTTCCACCTCCCTACCATCGGAGGATTTCGAGTATTGGAAGATGCGAACAAGACTTGGTTCAGCATGGATTGAAACTACATGATTGCACCTGAAGAACCATTTGAAGTTCCAAAAGATAAGCACGGGAAAAATCTCCGGCCAAGATATTGGAATAAGGAGCAACAAGCACAATCAAAGGCGAACGAAACGGTAATCTCAATTTTACTTAGTGTTTTGCCTAATGAAATAATTAGTGGTGTAGGTGAATACCAAAGTGCACATGAGTTATGGAACAAGATGGTAGAATTCCATGAAAATCCTACACAAGCTCAAGAAGTGGAAGAGCTCAAGGAAATGAGCTCAATGGTCCATGAAGAGGAGAAGGACCAATCGAATGAAGAAAGAAGTTCAACATCCGTAGAAGAGGAGAAAGAAGAAAAAGAAAAAGAGGCATCCATCTCTTCAAGTGAAGTGGCACAAGAAAGTGAAAGAACATCCACTTCATCAAGGGAAGAAGAAGAGGTCACCACTTCAAGGATTGAGGGGGAGGAGAGACCATCCTCAATACCGGAGTAAGAAGAAGCTTCCACCTCAATCAAAGCAAAGTCAAACGATCACATAATTTACTTTGGGTGCAATCAAAAGGGACACTACAAGGACAAGTGTCCAAAGGGTAAGGAAAATGAGGTAACCCCAAAACTGTTAGTGAGAGCCCAAGAGCCAATCATATGATGATTACTTTTTGGACTCATTGTATCATATTCTTGTATATATATTTCTTATATATAAAGGCATTTCTTATGGTTATTGTACTGATGTGTATTGGTGTCAAATAACTTAGTATAATAACGTCCTTGAGTAGAAGGTTCTTATCTATATCAATCGATTAGTTGAATCGATAGTGAGATGATATAGTGAACACTACTCTTAATTATTCCTAGTCAAGTATTAACATTCAAGGACAATGTTAATGCATAGAGACTAGCATGTAGGTCAACATGATGACTTGATCTCACAAGTCATGGATATGAGATATCAAGTTGACACATGGGTATACATTAGAGAATGTATACTGAATGGCCCGCCATGAGAAAGTATCATGGATCGTTATATGAGTGTCATATACTTTCTCATGTGACTATTAGTATGACTATTAGTCCTTAGACCTGAAGTCACCATAGTTCCCTACATAAGGAGTTATGTACTTTGGTTTCGTCAAACGTCACTCGTAACTGGGTGGACTATAAAGGCGATTACTGGGTATGTAACAAATTATGCGAAGGGATGTGAGTGATGTAGATGGGATCTATCCCTCCTATATGACGGGAGAGATATCATAGTCTTGATAGAGTGAGATCACTAAGTGCATGGCCATGCCCAAATAAGGCAATATGAGATATTGAGCTTATTTGATTATAGTGAGTCTACTTGGAGTTCAAGACACATAGATTGATTTGAGGATGACACGGTCTATGCCTCATGAAAGATCAATCTAGATATCGAGGATAGAAGGGCGTTGTCACATATTATGATGGTCACAATTATTAGTCACAATGGTGATGTTGGATCTCGACATTCTTGTAACTTGGGTAGCAATGATGTGTTGCTAGATACCTCTCATTGCTTATGTCCTTAAATAGGTTTAAGGGCATTGCCAACGTTACAAGAACCTATAGGGTCACACACATAGAGCAATAGATGGAGAATAAGTCCATATGATGGACCGAGAGTAATGAAGTCAAAGTTTGACTTTGGCTAAATATGGAAAGTCCATAAAAGGCAAGTTTGACTTGACTCAAATTAGACAACTTGAGTTGGACTCGAGTTTGATCCAAGTGTTGGATGAATCTAATCATGGGAGAATAATGAAGTCAAAGTTTGACTTTGGCTAAATATGGAAAGTCCATAAAAGGCAAGTTTGACTTGACTCAAATTAGACAACTTGAGTTGGACTCGAGTTTGATCCAAGTGTTGGATGAATCTAATCATGGGAGAATAATGAAGTCAAAGTTTGACTTTGGCTAAATATGGAAAGTCCATAAGAGGCAAGTTTGACTTGACTCAAGCCACATCACCTTGACTTGACCAAGTGATGACTTGGCATCATCATCAAGGCTAAGTAACCTCCCCATTTGAATTTTGAATTCAAATAAGGGGGTTACCAAAGGTGGTGGCCGGCCACTTATACACACAAAATGAGGTTTTTGTGGGTGATTGATTTTTCTCCCAACTTAGTTTTTGGTTTTTGCTCTCCCTCTCCTCTCTTGTGGCCGAGACCCCAAGCAAGTGCTAGCACACTTTTGGGCTCTCCTCTCCACTCTCTTGCTTGTGTGGATACTTCTAGAGGGTTGCTACTTTGCATCCTTGAGATCCGACACCAACCGAGGAGCGAGCGGGAATTGCGGGGCATGCATCGAAGGTAGTTTTTCCTTTCTCTAATAGATCTAGGTTGTAGATCGGTTTTGAAGTATGTAAACGAGCACTCGTAAATTTTTGAAATGGTTTTCTTCGCTCGGATCCTTTCTATTGGGACTTTCGGGGTTTCCGCGACGCGAAAAAGCGGTTTTCGCGGCCCGAAAAACCCTACAAAAACCTAAGTCAATTCCTTTAAATTCTAACATAGGTTGTAGGGAAAAGAAGGAGAAGAAGCATATAAGGTGTTTCACATGTGGTGATCTAGGACACTACCACACCAAATGCTCAAGAAAAGGAGAATTCAAGAAATTGGAGCATTTGAGAAAATGGGAGAGGAAGGAGAAGAAGAAAAGCTCATATCAAGGGGGAGCTACAAGGGTAAGGGAGCTAATCCCTAACTTTATGTTTAAATGTAATTCAAATTTAAACTCCTCCATGCATGTTAGAAATAATGTCTATTATTTACCCATGCATAATTTGGTTTTAGATATCATGATACATATAGGGTTAATGTTGCATATCAAACCCCTAGGGAATTCATGCATCATGATGAACCTAGAACCTTTAGACCTAAGGACCAAGTCACTAATCCCAGGAAGGAGAGATACATGCCTAGGCAAATTGGTAGGTCTAGGGATGTCCAAGGTGGACATGTTGATTCTAGGGTTGAGAACCTAGAAAGGGAAAATCAAGCTTTGAGGGCAAAGCTTGATAAATTAGAGAAAACCCTTGATAGATTCACTATTGGATCTAAGGGTTTAGGTATGCAGTTGGATGGTTAAAAAACTAACAATGATAAATCGGGTCAAGGATACCGGTCTAAGTTCTCTAATGTCAATGAAAAGAGATACGCTAGGGTGGCATATAACTATGGCAAGGAGGGAAAGTCCAAAAATGGCAAGGGGATGTTGGATTGTAGAATATCGATAGAGGGGGGCGGGGTGAATATGTAGGACCGGTGCCGTCGATAGAGTGGGGGGGGGTGAATATCGACCGTTCGAAATCTTTCAAAAATCTTTGTTCGTAAAACTATTCAGATCGTTAGTGCAGCGGAAAATAAAAACAAAACGAACATAGGTACACAGCGGATTTTACTTGGTTCCCGACCCCCCAGGGTCAGTACATCCAAGGCCTATGCACGGGAACGCCCGTCCACTATTGGTCTCCTTCCCGGACTTTCCGGAGGCGGAGAAACCCGACTTACAGTGCAATATTACAAGCAATAATATAGAATTTTAAGTACAGTAATTAAAAAGCAAACCAACGAGACAAAGTCAGAAGCTCGGCCGATCTGGACCTCCGAAGTGCCGCACACCTCCTCCTGGAGCCTCCCGGTCGTAGAGCCTCGTTTCTAGCGCGTTGTCGTCGGTCGGAATGATCAGAAATGTACTTGAAAGTTGTATCTGAAGCAGAGGGGTCGAAGCCCCTTATATAGGCCTCCTGGGGGCGCCCTGGACGCTGGGGGCGCCCTGGACGCTGGGGGCACCCCGGATGACTCGGTCAAACTTTATCCCTGCGTCTACCTCGCCGCAGCTGATAACAGCTTTGACCAGGGCGCCCTGGATCTTTCGGGCACCCATCTTGAACCCAGTCAGCGCTTATCCACTGCTTCATACTCGCAGCAACAAAACAATGTTGACCAGGGCGCCCTGGTGCATGTGGGCGCCTTGGTGCATGAGGGCGCCCTGGTGCATGAGGGCGCCCTGCATTAACACTGCAAGGCTGCTTCTTCTGCTTGCTTTGTCTCCGGTTCTTGTTACCTGCAAGATACACAAACACAAAGCATATATGCATATAATGTTAAGCTTAAGGACTTGGTTCGGACATCGGATTTGCAAGAAACCCTAGGTCGAACCGGCACGAGTTCCTATACCTGAGAACTCGCCCTTCACCTACTCCTTTCAGCCCTTCGTGTGGACTTTTACTTAGCTTTCGATTACTCTGGATCTCGAGACGCCCAAACCCTGACCCATCTCTACTCCTGTCCTTAGTCATCGCTTAGCTAAGTTGCTTAGTCCCTCGGACCAAGTCTTCATTTCCTAGTAGTCCTTCGCCAGGTGCCTAGCAGCCCTTCGCTAGGTCTTTGTTTTCAAGCGGTCCTTCGCCTGGTGCCTAGCAATCCTTCGCTAGGTCTTCTATGCCTAGCAGCCCTTCGCTAGGTGCCTAGCAGCCCTTCGCTAGGTCTTAGGGTTATGATACCTAGCAGCCCTTCGCTAGGTCTTAGGGTTATGATACCTAGCAGCCCTTCGCTAGGTGCCTAACAGCCCTTCGTTAGGTCTTAGAGTTTCAATACCTAGCAGCCCTTCGCTAGGTGCCTAGCAGCCCTTCGCTAGGTCTTGAGGTTTCGTTACCTAGCAACCCTTTGCTAGGTGCCCAGCAGCCCTTTGCTGTGACTTAGGGTTTCGATGCCTAGTTTAACTAGGACTTTTCTTCAGCTTTGGTTACGTCACTTTTGCTCCCCTTTGTCTATTCATTGTATCACTGACTTAAGTGAATTGTCAAACATTAAAACACTTAAAGAGGAACATCATTGATGCAACTTGCACCAACAATCTCCCCCTTTTTGATGTTTGACAATAACTTAAGTTAGATTGGTTTAAAGGGGCTAACTTATTGTCCTTGGGGTAAAAATGAAAAAAAAATGATATAAGTTTTAACATTACATTTTTGATCTTTGGGGAAAATATTTCTAACTTAAGCACACACCTCTCCCCCTTTGTCATACGTAAAAAAAAACAAAAGAAAATACTTGCACCAACATTGAAAACCTTTGGTTCTTTGTGAAAATACTTAGTGCAAAATTTTGAAAGCATTGTATTTTGAATGATATATTGCAATTTTTGAAAAAAAATTGAAAAAGATGCTATGCGCTTTGAAAAGTA
This sequence comes from Boesenbergia rotunda, assembly GCA_024364735.1. Lineage (NCBI taxonomy): Eukaryota > Viridiplantae > Streptophyta > Magnoliopsida > Zingiberales > Zingiberaceae > Boesenbergia > Boesenbergia rotunda. The sequence continues at coordinate 282,316 of JAGFNQ010001857.1, read as the reverse complement.
CTAGTACTTTGAAAAATTATGTAATTTTTGAAAAATATAAGTACCTTAAAAAATGCATTAAATTTTTGAATGACTAAGTACTTTTGAAAAGTGCATAACTTTTGACAGAATGCTATTTTGGAAAATATAAATATTATGCATATTTTGCAAATACTAACTATTTTTGGCAAAGATGAGACTTTGAAAAATATCAGTAATTTTTGAAACATCATATTTTACTTGACTAGGATTCTTTTCCAGTCTGTCACAATCCTAGGAAACCTTGTTAACTACAAGGACAATTTCCTAAGTGTCTTGGAAAATTTTCAAACTCAAGTAAATATTAACAGAATTTTAAAAAATGATAATACTTTTGAAAATATATGCTAGTGCAATTAGAAAAATGTGTGAACTTTTGAAGACTCAATATTTTACTTGACTTGGTTTATTTTCCAGTCTGACACTATCCTGGGAAACCTTGTTGACTACAAGGACATTTTCCTAAGTGTCCTGGACATTGTCCAACCCAAGTAAACATTATTTCAAAAATAATTTCATAAGTCACACAAATTTTAACAAATAGTATTTTGAAAGACTTAGATTTTGAAAATATGAAAACATGTTATTAAAATAAGTCTTTTAATTTGACCTCCCCCTAAACTTGACTCAGTCCTGGGAAGCTTGTTGACACCACAAGTACTCTTCCTCTGAGTCTTAAGGTTTGATTCAGATTAAGAAGAATTATTTAAGAAAAATGGATAATTAAAATTTTTTTTATGAAATTCTTCTTTTGACTCTAACTCCCCCTAAATTTGACACGTCCTAGGAGTCCTTGAAGATCATAAAGTGGACCTTTCCTCTGTGTCTTTAGGGTTTATCAAAGTCCAAGAACCGATAATTTTTAAGTAGATAGATTTTGAAGCCACAAGAAGATAATTTTCAAAACATATGTAATGCAAATTAAGGTGCAGTTTTCGAAAAATATTTTTAATAAAAGGAACAAAACACTCCCCCTGCATCAAACACCGTTTGACTCTATCTAAGTGCCTTAAGGAACTTTTGTGTTGTCCTAAGAGGCTTGTGTCTAATTGCGTGAGTCAAACAATTTTTGAAAAGATATAATTTTGAAAAACATATAATATGTATATTCAACCAGACAAGCATGAATTCCATAAAAATATTATTATGTTGAAGCACTATTTTGAAAATATATTTTTAGAAAAATATTCTAATGATTTTGAAAAACAATTTTGAAAAATATTTTTCAATTTATTAGTCCTTAACATCTCACCCATTTTAGATGTATCAATACAACAAACATGATTGCCTTATAAGTGTATTGTGAGATGCTTGAATAATTTTTCTTTAATTTATTTTAATTCTAAGATTTAATTGAAGCTAGTGTTAGATTTGAATTTGACAAGAAGTAGCTTGAATTTGAATTTCAAAAATTGGCTTCCAGGTCTTGGCGAGGCACTAGGCCTTCTTTGGCCGTAGCCTTATGGGATCATCCACCCTTTCCTTGACAAAGTCTTTTAATGAAATTTCATTTTCAAAATTACTTTTTAAAAAATTCTGGTCTAACTAGTTTGGATCTTGGATCGGTAGCTTCGGCTAGTTCCGCCAAGATGGCTTCCCTAACGTACTATCATCTCACCTCCACCCAATACTAGGTTGATCAAGTTTCAATCATTCTTTTTCCTATAGCCGTTCTAAGTTATGCATAAAGAAAATGAATGACATGTCATATATTAACAAAAAAATAGCAAATGCATGACATGACAATTATGCATGAGTCAAACAATTCAAATCATTTTATTTAAGTTTCTAAAAATGTATCAAATTCCCGATTTGATACATGTCGAGTGAACCTACGAATATGTCAACCCACTTTGACATATTAATGTTATTAATTTTAATTGTTACACTTTGGGTAAAATTTTACTTTAGTTTGAGTTTAAGTTATTTATGATTTTAGTTGGATTCAGGTTAATTACGAATTAATTGAGGTTGAATTAATTAGAAATTAATTGAGTAGGATTGAAGTTAATTTAATTGAAGTTTTAATTTTAATTCAACCTAATTTTACTTTGAATTTAATTTGAATTAAATTGATTTAATTAAGATTTAATTTAGGTTTAATTTGAATTTAATTGAATTATTTGAATTAATTTGAATTTAATTGAATTATTTGAATTAATTCGAATTTATTTGAACTTAATTGAATTATTTAAGATTTAATTAATTAATTTGAATTTTTAAGAATTAATTAATTTGAATTTGAATTATTAAGAATTAATTAACTTGAATTTGAATTATTAAGAATTAATTAATTTGAATTTGAATTATTAAGAATTAACTAATTTGAATTTGAATTATTATGTATTACTTAATTTGAATTTAATTTGGATTTAATTTGAATTTAATTTGAATTAATTTGAATTTAATTAGGATTTAATTTGTATTTAATTTGAATTTAATTAGGATTTAATTTGTATTTAATTTGAATTTAATTAAGATTTAATTTGAATTAAATTAATATTTAATTTGAATTAATTTGAATTTAATAAATATTAAACTTAATTTGAATTTAATTAATATTTAATTAAGATTTAATTTTAATTTATTTATTATTTAATTAAGATTTAATTTGAATATTTAATTATGTTTTAATTTGAATTTTTAAGAATTAATTAATTTGAATTTGAATTATTAATTTAAATTTGAATTTGAATTTAATTTAAATTTTGTTTGGATTTAATTTAAATTTTAATTTGAATTAAGGTTATAATGATTAATTAATAATTGTGGGTTTAAATTCATCATTTTCATTATTTCGAAAATTTCTTCTTCATCTTTATCTTTCTTTTCAAGTTTTTCTAATAATTTTGATTTATTTGAATTTTTGTAATTTTTATTGATTATGGCCTTTATCTTAGATAGTTACATATCTCCTTAGGATTAGATTTTTCAATATCCTTACAGTAGGTGGAGTAATTTGGGCCACTAATTAAGGTTTTGTAATAATCTTTAGTATTATCTATAATTAAATTATTATCTAGGAGAAAATTATCCTCAGATATATTTTCAATATTAATCTTTAGATTATCTTTAAGATTTTCAGAATTAATTTCTGAATTAATCTTGGGATTTTCGAATTTGAATTTCGAATTATCCTTAAGATTTTCGAATTTGAATTCAAATTTATCCTTAGGTTTAATTTTATCTGATTTAAAATTATCAGACTTAATATTAGCAGTATTGATTTTATCAGGATAATTATCAGAATTAATTTCATCAGAATAATTGTCAGAATTAAGTTTATCAGAATAATTATCAGAATTAATTCCATCAGAATAATTATCAGAATTAATTTTATCAATTTTTGAATTGATATTTTGAATTAAAGAATTAATTTCAGATATTTTAGTCATATTTGCATTTTCTAATTTGACATGTAAGATATTAATTTTATTGTGCAGGTAATCTAATTTATCAGAAAAATTAACTAAGTTATCATAAGATAATGCAGGAATTTGTAAAGTTTTTGGAACATAAATTTTTCGTACCTTTGCCGGATATTTGTTTTTGTAATGCCCGTATTTTTCGCACTTGAAGCATCTGATATGGCTTTTGTCCCTCCGGTTTCCTGGCGCTGGTGCCTCCTTCGCCGCCGGTGATGAACGATTTTTACGAGTAGGGCACTGATTTTTATAGTGCCCTCTCTCCCTGCATGTGAAACAAATAATATGCAACTTAAAATTTGACATAAAAAAAAATTATACCTGATTCACCCCTGGGCTCCCCCTCAACTCCTGGCGACGTTGCTCCGTCGGCGGTTAGTCCGGTGAAGAGCGGCTCGGCTCTGATACCAATTGTAGGACCGGTGCCGTCGATAGAGGGGGGTGAATATCGACCGTTCGAAATCTTTCGGAAATCTTTGTTCGTAAAACTATTCAGATCGTTAGTGCAGCGGAAAATAAAAACAAAACGAACATAGGTACACAGCGGATTTTACTTGGTTCCCGACCCCCCAGGGTCAGTACATCCAAGGCCTATGCACGGGAACGCCCGTCCACTATTGGTCTCCTTCCCGGACTTTCCGGAGGCGGAGAAACCCGACTTACAGTGCAATATTACAAGCAAATAATATAGAAATTTAAGTACAGTAATTAAAAAGCAAACCAACGAGACAAAGTCAGAAGCTCGGCCGATCTGGACCTCCGAAGTGCCGCACACCTCCTCCTGGAGCCTCCCGGTTGTAGAGCCTCGTTTCTAGCGCGTTGTCGTTGGTCGGAATGATCAGAACAGTACTTGGAAGTTGTATCTGAAGTAGAGGGGTCGAAGCCCCTTATATAGGCCTCCTGGGGGCTCCCTGGACGCTGGGGGTGTAACGCCCGCTTTTTTTTTTCCTAAAGCGACGTTACGTTAACATACTTAGGGCATGTAGACATCATAATGCAGCGGAAACCTTTAACTTACTCCTACATGCACTTACTACCATTTCTAGCACTATAACATGGGAACTTAGCATAGTAACTTTATACTTAGCATCATATCATACTTAGCATCATGTCATTCGTAGCATCATATCATACTTAGCATCATGTCATACTTAGTATCATGTCATAGAGTCATACTTAAACACATAACAGTAAAGATAAAGTTGTATCATGAGACGAGCAACCATATTGCTCCTTGGCCAAGTCACTATCACACACATTCTTTGATGCCCTCCTGCTGCTTCCTTACTGTCCCCTTGCGTGATCTGCGGTATAAGGAAATAAGACTATAAGCACACAGGCTTAGTAAGACTCTTTCCTACTCACTAAAACCATTCGTCAATTTTCATGAGCATATGAGACATTAGCATACTTAGTGGTTTACTTAGAACATAAGCCTTATCATCACATAGCATACTTTCATCATGACATAGCCATAGCTTCATCACATTCATAGCATGACATAAACATAACCATAAGACATTCATGGCATAGCATAATACTTGGCATAGACATCAACATCGTAAACATCCATAGCATGGCATAATACTTGGCATAGACATAACATAATAAACATAACCTCACAACCATTCTTAGCATGAACCTAAATAAAATCATGGCATTCTATCTTAGCACAAACCTACTTAAATCATGGTCCAAACTTAACATGGGCATAAATAAGATCATGGCATTCTAACTTAGCATAAACATAATTAAATCATGGTATCCTAAACTAGCAAAATATCATGGCATTCTAACTTAGCATAACATAATTAAATCATGGCATAAACATAAATGAATCATGGCATAAACATAATTACATCATGGCATAATCATAAATAAATCATGGCATAAACATAGATAAATCATGGCATAAACCTAATTACATCATGGCATAAACATAAATAAATCATGGCATAAACATAGATAAATCATGGCATAAACCTAATTACATCATGGCATAAACACAAATAAATCATGGCATAAACATAGATAAATTATGGCATAAACCTAATTACATCATGGCATAAACATAGATAAATCATGGCATAAACATAATTACATCATGGCATAAACATCAATAAATCATGGCATAAACATAAATAAATCATGGCATAAACATAAATAAATCATGGCATAAACATAGATAAATCATGGCATAACCATACCTTCATAAACATACCTTTCATAAACATACTTTTCATAACATAATGCATAACATGGATGGATGCATGTGGCAAATGCATATATATATATAAGGATGCTTAATCTTTAAAAAATATACTTTTAAATACTTAAACATATTCATCATATCATTGGGGCCCTGGCTTGTACCACATACATACATCATAAGCGCGCATCCCTAAGTAAATACGAGGTAGCTAGCCTCGACGTACTAGGGTAAGGACAGCATAGTCGGTAGTCCCCGAACCTAGGCGTTCTTAAGGTGCCCATCCCTGTTGCACAGCTTCGGTAGTGCCAGAACCGTGGACAGCATAGTCGGTAGTCCAGAATCGGGGCGTTCTTAAGGTGCCCATCTCTTGGACCCATACTTCGGTCCGGTACAAGCCCATTCATAAAATAAAATACTTTACATGCTTCATCATTCATGAGACATTCATGGCATACTTAACATAGCATACTTGTTACGGCTCGGCCCGTCTACAGGCCCATTTACCGGTCCTTTCGACCGTCATACCGTCAACCATCGACCGTGCCGTTTAGCATATTTATGCCTTAAAGACATAAGCATCATTTTTCATTCATCATACTTGTCATTCATCATCATCCATTCATCATACTTAACATCATCATTATGCCCTAAAGGCATGTACTTTAACCTTATTCATAAAACATGGCATACATACATCTTATTCATAAAACATGGCATATCCTTCATAAACATGGCATATCATTCATAAACATGGCATATCATTCATAAACATTCATAAACATGGCATATCATTCATAAACATGACATATCATTCATCATTCATAAGACATGGCATACTTACATATTATTCACAAATCATGGTACATGTCTAAACATCTATGACTTATCCTATAATTCATGACATACAAACTAAAGGTTTGGTTAACATAGAACTTCTTCCATCTTACATAAACATATATCTTGGTAACTCATACACATATACTAGGCCATAGGAACCCCTTTGGTTCCCTACTTAAGCCCAACCCTAATCCTTTAACCCTAAACTTGCTCTCGACTGAAACTTCAAGGCCATGGGGGGTATGGAGAAATTCCATTAAAACCCCAAATCAATTGCTTAAACCTACCCATACCTTACCATAGGTCCATTGGGCCCTTACTTGAAATAAGTCCTAGCTTTCCACCCTAATAGGGTACTTGGCCGAAACCTATAGGGTATCTAGCCCATGTGAAACATTCATATAAACACCCTTCGTCTCCCTTATATCATGATAAAACATAAAAACATATACTTAGGGTTTAAAACCCACCTTACACATGGGTCCTTCATGTTGGCCGAAATCCTAGGGTACTCTAGGGTACCCCAAAAATTCCCAAAAATTATACTTAACTTCTAAACATCATAAGGGAACATTAAATAACATTATCATGATTTGTAACATATTTATAGACATTTAAATCATGCTGGCCGAAACCTATAAACATAGGGACCTTGGTTTTGTCCCTTTCATGTTGGCCGAATCCCTAGAGTGTCCTAGGGTACTCCAAAAATTCCCAAAAATTATACTTAACATCTACACATCATAAGTGAACATAAAATAACATTATCATGATTTTTAACATATTTATAGACATTTAAATCATGCTGGCCGAAACCTATAAACATAGGGACCTTGGTTTTGTCCCTTTCATGTTGGCCGAATCCCTAGAGTGTCCTAGGGTACTCGAAAAATTCCCAAAAATTATACATAACACCTACACATCATAAGGGAACATCAAATAACATTATCATGATTTTTAACATATTTATAGACATTTAAATCATGCTGGCCGAAATCCATAAACTTAAGGACCTTGGTTTTTCTTTCCTTTCAACATCACATCCAAAAACTAACCCATATGTCATTCTAAAAAATCATGGAAATCATAGATAACTATTATACCACAGGTGAGGGAGTCTTACCTTGGGGTTTCTAAATTTTTAGACCTTGGATGGAGAGAAGGAAGAAGACTTGATGTCTCTTGACCACACCTAGTCCTTGAATCCTTGTAAGAACTTTAGATCTTGGGTGATGGAGCCTTGGTGGAAGCTTTTCCAAGGGGGAACTCTTCCTTAGAGTTTCGGCTAGAATGAGGAGGGAGGATGGGAGCAAATGCACTTGATGATGAAGAGAAGTAACCCCCCAAACCCCCTCTTTATAGCTCCATTAAAGAGGCAAATGAAGAGTTTTCCATGGCCCTTCATCTTCTTCTATTACTTAACCATCATCCACTTCCTTTCCTCATAAGAATTCCTTGCTAGGTGAGTTGGTTAAAGCATTCATGGTTGTACAAGAGGTCCAAGGTTCAATCCTTGGCCCATGCACCTTTATTTTTATTTTATTTAAACCCCTTTTTCTTATTTTCGAAAATTCCCTTCTATTTCGAAAATTCCCCTAAAATCCCCCATAATTATGCTAATATTCCTAAATAAAATTCTTTTATATTTATATAAAATTCACCTAATTAATACCTATTTTTGGATCCCATTTAAAGCCCATTAGTACCTAATTTCTCGATTTAAGTAAGAAAATTAAGCTAAGACTTACCTCTAATCATGCTAATATTTCTAATTAAATCCTATTTATATTTATACTAATTTTTCCTAAACTATTTATGTTTATACTAATTTTTCCCTAAAATCTAACAATAATTATGGTGCTAGAAAGGCCCATATAAGGCCCATTAGTACTTAGTTTTCTCAATTTAAATGAGAAAATATGGATTTTCTAGCCCAAAGTTCTCCTTAATATTTCTAGGTCCCTTGGAAAATTATTTAAACATGCTTAATATTTTAATAAAATATTAAGAGAATTTTTCGGGTCGTTACAATCCCCATACCTCTTGAAAGTTCGTCCTCGAACTTAGATTAACTCCTGGTACTTGCGCTTCATCTCGTCCTCGCGTTCCCAGGTAACTTCTTCGAACCGTTGACTTTACCATAAGACTTTGACTAAAGGTACCTCCTTATTCCTTAGCTTCTTGACTTCCCTATCCAAAATCTGAATAGGTCTGCTTTCATAACTCAGGTCACAAATTTTTGTTTCTCCAATATGTCCTCAAACAACATCGGTGCTAATATCATTAATAGCTCTATGATGTAATTATACGCATATATCATAATTATATAGTTATTATAATCATGGGTAAACCTAATAATAGTATGCTTTCGAAATATTAGTTACATGGGCTATGAATTATATTAGCTAATGGTTATTATATGATAAGTGAGATCGTATTTATTATATTACCATAAAATATCTTAAGGTAATCTTTATATATTATATATAAGATAATAGGGAAACATACGTTGATAATACTAATATTTATAATTAGTACAAAGATATAGTGGACCCATAATCTATAATAAGTGTTAATATAATTAGGACACTACCCAATGCGTATCATTTTAGGTTATACCGTATGACATATACCATTAATTATATTAGAATTAGTATAATGGAACTAATACTATACGCTAGCATAGGTGAGAGTGTTATAATCTTATGTATGTAGACTATCATATAATTTCCTACATGAGACTATATTATAGGTTATACATAATATCATAACTTATAGTTATTTATCATATACATTATAGGTATAATACCTATAATTTTGCTTAAGGAAATAATATGTATAGGTGACAACTTATAGGTTGAGATGATACATATCAACCTGTATGTAGGCTCATAATAAAACCTATATGATAGATGAATTATGACAATACTTATATGCTAAGGATTTGGTATGGTTATATTTATAATAATCTTATATTAGTACGCACTCTCATATTATTATCATTTGCTTTATGTAATATAATATAATTATATTATATGATTGGTAACTCATATAATGTACAGGTTATATACTAGGTTCACCTTAATTACTAAGATTATGATGGTGCTCAATTAATACCATGTTTATGAACATAAGGTTGAGTCACACTTATGACTAATTATATTATGACTAACTTAGCCCTAATGTATCAGGCAGAATACTTATACATGATGGTCTTATGATGTGACTTAAGATAGGTTGTGATATAAGGTATATTGAGCGTCAGGTCAGGCGATGAAGTAGTCTCATTAATTCTGTTACTCTGTCTTCTAGCTATGTTTTCCTTCATAGAGGACAGGTATGGATATATGAGTTATTGTTATTCCTACCCCCATACTAAACTCTAAATAATTAATTCCTAAACTAAGATAAAGTATCATTCATCGTTACATATCGTAACGTACTTTTCATCATAATTACCGTTCATACTTGCATATCTTAAAATCATAAAACATCTTAATACTATTAGATATGTAAAGAGGTACTTACTTGGAAGCGGCAGGAAGAGGCTTGATGTGTGTGTAGTGAGATGGTAACTGCTCTGATACCAACCTGTAACGCCCGCTTTTTTTTTCCTAAAGCGACGTTACGTTAACATACTTAGGGCATGTAGACATCATAATGCAACGGAAACCTTTAACTTACTCCTACATGCACTTACTACCATTTCTAGCACTATAACATGGGAACTTAGCGTAGTAACTTTATACTTAGCATCATATCATACTTAGCATCATGTCATTCGTAGCATCATGTCATACTTAGCATCATGTCATACTTAGTATCATGTCATAGAGTCATACTTAAACACATAACAGTAAAGATAAAGTTGTATCATGAGACGAGCAACCATATTGCTCCTTGGCCAAGTCACTATCACACACATTCTTTGATGCCCTCCTGCTGCTTCCTTACTGTCCCCTTGCGTGATCTGCGGTATAAGGAAATAAGACTATAAGCACACAGGCTTAGTAAGACTCTTTCCTACTCACTAAAACCATTCGTCAATTTCATGAGCATATGAACATTAGCATACTTAGTGGTTTACTTAGAACATAAGCCTTATCATCACATAGCATACTTTCATCATGACATAGCCATAGCTTCATCACATTCATAGCATGACATAAACATAACCATAAGACATTCATGGCATAGCATAATACTTGGCATAGACATCAACATCGTAAACATCCATAGCATGGCATAATACTTGGCATAGACATAACATAATAAACATAACCTCACAACCATTCTTAGCATGAACCTAAATAAAATCATGGCATTCTATCTTAGCACAAACCTACTTAAATCATGGTCCAAACTTAACATGGGCATAAATAAGATCATGGCATTCTAACTTAGCATAAACATAATTAAATCATGGTATCCTAAACTAGCAAAATATCATGGCATTCTAACTTAGCATAACATAATTAAATCATGGCATAAACATAAATGAATCATGGCATAAACATAATTACATCATGGCATAAACATAAATAAATCATGGCACAAACATAGATAAATCATGGCATAAACCTAATTACATCATGGCATAAACATAAATAAATCATGGCATAAACATAGATAAATCATGGCATAAACCTAATTACATCATGACATAAACATAAACAAATCATGGCATAAACATAGATAAATTATGGCATAAACCTAATTACATCATGGCATAAACATAGATAAATCATGGCATAAACATAATTACATCATGGCATAAACATCAATAAATCATGACATAAACATAAATAAATCATGGCATAAACATAAATAAATCATGGCATAAACATAGATAAATCATGGCATAACCATACCTTCATAAACATACCTTTCATAAACATACTTTTCATAACATAATGCATAACATGGATGGATGCATGTGGCAAATGTATATATATATATAAGGATGCTTAATCTTTAAAAAATATACTTTTAAATGCTTAAACATATTCATCATATCATTGGGGCCCTGGCTTGTACCACATACATACATCATAAGCGCGCATCCCTAAGTAAATACGAGGTAGCTAGCCTCGACGTACTAGGGTAAGGACAGCATAGTCGGTAGTCCCCGAACCGAGGCGTTCTTAAGGTGCCCATCCCTGTTGCACAGCTTCGGTAGTGCCAGAACCGTGGACAGCATAGTCGGTAGTCCAGAATCGGGGCGTTCTTAAGGTGCCCATCCATTGGACCCATACTTCGGTCCGGTACAAGCCCATTCATAAAATAAAATACTTTACATGCTTCATCATTCATGAGACATTCATGGCATACTTAACATAGCATACTTGTTACGGCTCGGCCCGTCTACAGGCCCATTTACCGGTCCTTTCGACCGTCATACCGTCAACCATCGACCGTGCCGTTTAGCATATTTATGCCTTAAAGACATAAGCATCATTTTTCATTCATCATACTTGTCATTCATCATCATCCATTCATCATACTTAACATCATCATTATGCCCTAAAGGCATGTACTTTAACCTTATTCATAAAACATGGCATACTACATCTTATTCATAAAACATGGCATATCCTTCATAAACATGGCATATCATTCATTAAACATGGCATATCATTCATAAACATGACATATCATTCATCATTCATAAGACATGGCATACTTACATATTATTCACAAATCATGGTACATGTCTAAACATCTATGACTTATCCTATAATTCATGACATACAAACTAAAGGTTTGGTTAACATAGAACTTCTTCCATCTTACATAAACATATATCTTGGTAACTCATACACATATACTAGGCCATAGGAACCCCTTTGGTTCCCTACTTAAGCCCAACCCTAATCCTTTAACCCTAAACTTGCTCTCGACTGAAACTTCATGGCCATGGGGGGTATGGAGAAATTCCATTAAAACCCCAAATCAATTGCTTAAACCTACCCATACCTTACCATAGGTCCATTGGGCCCTTACTTGAAATAAGTCCTAGCTTTCCACCCTAATAGGGTACTTGGCCGAAACCTATAGGGTATCTAGCCCATGTGAAACATTCAATAAACACCCTTCGTCTCCCTTATATCATGATAAAACATAAAAACATATACTTAGGGTTTAAAACCCACCTTACACATGGGTCCTTCATGTTGGCCGAAATCCTAGGGTACTCTAGGGTACCCCAAAAATTCCCAAAAATTATACTTAACTTCTAAACATCATAAGGGAACATCAAATAACATTATCATGATTTGTAACATATTTATAGACATTTAAATCATGCTGGCCGAAACCTATAAACATAGGGACCTTGGTTTTGTCCCTTTCATGTTGGCCGAATCCCTAGAGTGTCCTAGGGTACTCCAAAAATTCCCAAAAATTATACTTAACATCTACACATCATAAGTGAACATAAAATAACATTATCATGATTTTTAACATATTTATAGACATTTAAATCATGCTGGCCGAAACCTATAAACATAGGGACCTTGGTTTTGTCCCTTTCATGTTGGCCGAATCCCTAGAGTGTCCTAGGGTACTCCAAAAATTCCCAAAAATTATACTTAACACCTACACATCATAAGGGAACATAAATAACATTATCATGATTTTTAACATATTTATAGACATTTAAATCATGCTGGCCGAAATCCATAAACTTAAGGACCTTGGTTTTTCTTTCCTTTCAACATCACATCCAAAAACTAACCCATATGTCATTCTAAAAGATCATGGAAATCATAGATAACTATTATACCACAGGTGAGGGAGTCTTACCTTGGGGTTTCTAAATTTTTAGACCTTGGATGGAGAGAAGGAAGAAGACTTGATGTCTCTTGACCACACCTAGTCCTTGAATCCTTGTAAGAACTTTAGATCTTGGGTGATGGAGCCTTGGTGGAAGCTTTTCCAAGGGGGAACTCTTCCTTAGAGTTTCGGCTAGAATGAGGAGGGAGGATGGGAGCAAATGCACTTGATGATGAAGAGAAGTATCCCCCCAAACCCCCTCTTTATAGCTCCTTTAAAGAGGCAAATGAAGAGTTTTCCATGGCCCTTCATCTTCTTCTACTACTTAACCATCATCCACTTCCTTTCCTCATAAGAATTCCTTGCTAGGTGAGTTGGTTAAAGCATTTATGGTTGTACAAGTGGTCCAAGGTTCAATCCTTGGCCCATGCATCTTTATTTTTATTTTATTTAAACCCCTTTTTCTTATTTTCGAAAATTCCCTTCTATTTCGAAAATTCCCCTAAAATCCCCCATAATTATGCTAATATTCCTAAATAAAATTTTTTATATTTATATAAAATTCACCTAATTAATACCTATTTTTGGAGCCCATTTAAAGCCCATTAGTACCTAATTTCTCGATTTAAGTAAGAAAATTAAGCTAAGACTTACCTCTAATCATGCTAATATTTCTAATTAAATCCTATTTATATTTATACTAATTTTCCTAAACTATTTATGTTTATACTAATTTTTCCCTAAAATCAACAATAATTATGGTGCTAGAAAGGCCCATATAAGGCCCATTAGTACTTAGTTTTCTCAATTTAAATGAGAAAACATGGATTTTCTAGCCCAAAGTTCTCCTTAATATTTCTAGGTCCCTTGGAAAATTATTTAAACATGCTTAATATTTTAATAAAATATTAAGAGAATTTTTCGGGTCGTTACAATCCCCATACCTCTTGAAAGTTCGTCCTCGAACTTAGAATAACTCCTGGTACTTGCGCTTCATCTCGTCCTCGCGTTCCAGGTAACTTCTTCGAACCGTTGACTTTACCATAAGACTTTGACTAAAGGTACCTCCTTATTCCTTAGCTTCTTGACTTCCCTATCCAAAATCTGAATAGGTCTGCTTTCATAACTCAGGTCACAAATTTTTGTTTCTCCAATATGTCCTCAAACAACATCGGTGCTAGTATCATTAATAGCTCTATGATGTAATTATACGCATATATCATAATTATATACTTATTATAATCATGGGTAAACCTAATAATAGTATGCTTCCGAAATATTAGTTACATGGGCTATGAATTATATTAGCTAATGGTTATTATATGATAAGTGAGATCGTATTTATTATATTACCATAAAATATCTTAAGGTAATCTTTATATATTATATATAAGATAATAGGGAAACATACGTTGATAATACTAATATTTATAATTAGTACAAAGATATAGTGGACCCATAATCTATAATAAGTGTTAATATAATTAGGACACTACCCAATGCGTATCATTTTAGGTTATACCGTATGACATATACCATTAATTATATTAGAATTAGTATAATGGAACTAATACTATACGCTAGCATAGGTGAGAGTGTTATAATCTTATGTATGTAGACTATCATATAATTTCCTACATGAGACTATATTATAGGTTATACATAATATCATAACTTATAGTTATTTATCATATACATTATAGGTATAATACCTATAATTTTGCTTAAGGAAATAATATGTATAGGTGACAACTTATAGGTTGAGATGATACATATCAACCTGTATGTAGGCTCATAATAAAACCTATATGATAGATGAATTATGACAATACTTATATGCTAAGGATTTGGTATGGTTATATTTATAATAATCTTATATTAGTACGCACTCTCATATTATTATCATTTGCTTTATGTAATATAATATAATTATATTATATGATTGGTAACTCATATAATGTACAGGTTATATACTAGGTTCACCTTAATTACTAAGATTATGATGGTGCTCAATTAATACCATGTTTATGAACATAAGGTTGAGTCACACTTATGACTAATTATATTATGACTAACTTAGACCTAATGTATCAGGCAGAATACTTATACATGATGGTCTTATGATGTGACTTAAGATAGGTTGTGATATAAGGTATATTGAGCGTCAGGTCAGGCGATGAAGTAGTCTCATTAATTCTGTTACTCTGTCTTCTAGCTATGTTTTCCTTCATAGAGGACAGGTATGGATATACGAGTTATTGTTATTCCTACCCCCATACTAAATTCTAAATAATTAATTCCTAAACTAAGATAAAGTATCATTCGTCGTTACATATCGTAACGTACTTTTCATCATAATTACCGTTCATACTTGCATATCTTAAAATCATAAAACATCTTAATACTATTAGATATGTAAAGAGGTACTTACTTGGAAGCGGCAGGAAGAGGCTTGATGTGTGTGTAGTGAGATGGTAACTGCTCTGATACCAACCTGTAACGTCCGCTTTTTTTTTTCCTAATGCGACGTTACGTTAACATACTTAGGGCATGTAGACATCATAATGCAGCGGAAACCTTTAACTTACTCCTACATGCACTTACTACCATTTCTAGCACTATAACATGGGAACTTAGCGTAGTAACTTTATACTTAGCATCATATCATACTTAGCATCATGTCATTCGTAGCATCATGTCATACTTAGCATCATGTCATACTTAGTATCATGTCATAGAGTCATACTTAAACACATAACAGTAAAGATAAAGTTCTATCATGAGACGAGCAACCATATTGCTCCTTGGCCAAGTCACTATCACACACATTCTTTGATGCCCTCCTGCTGCTTCCTTACTGTCCTCTTGCGTGATCTGCGGTATAAGAAAATAAGACTATAAGCACACAGGCTTAGTAAGACTCTTTCCTACTCACTAAAACCATTCGTCAATTATCATGAGCATATGAAACATTAGCATACTTAGTGCTTTACTTAGAACATAAGCCTTATCATCACATAGCATACTTTCATCATGACATAGCCATAGCTTCATCACATTCATAGCATGACATAAACATAACCATAAGACATTCATGGCATAGCATAATACTTGGCATAGACATCAACATCGTAAACATCCATAGCATGGCATAATACTTGGCATAGACATAACATAATAAACATAACCTCACAACCATTCTTAGCATGAACCTAAATAAAATCATGGCATTCTATCTTAGCACAAACCTACTTAAATCATGGTCCAAACTTAACATGGGCATAAATAAGATCATGGCATTCTAACTTAGCATAAACATAATTAAATCATGGTATCCTAAACTAGCAAAATATCATGGCATTCTAACTTAGCATAACATAATTAAATCATGGCATAAACATAAATGAATCATGGCATAAACATAAATAAATCATGGCATAAACACAAATAAATCATGGCATAAACCTAATTACATCATGGCATAAACATAAATAAATCATGGCATAAACATAGATAAATCATGGCATAAACCTAATTACATCATGGCATAAACATAAATAAATCATGGCATAAACATAGATAAATCATGGCATAAACCTAATTACATCATGGCATAAACATAGATAAATCATGGCATAAACATAATTACATCATGGCATAAACATCAATAAATCATGGCATAAACATAAATAAATCATGGCATAAACATAAATAAATCATGGCATAAACATAAATAAATCATGGCATAACCATACCTTCATAAACATACCTTTCATAAACATACTTTTCATAACATAATGCATAACATGGATGGATGCATGTGGCAAATGCATATATATATATAAGGATGCTTAATCTTTAAAAAACATACTTTTAAATGCTTAAACATATTCATCATATCATTGGGGCCCTGGCTTGTACCACATACATACATCATAAGCGCGCATCCCTAAGTAAATACGAGGTAGCTAGCCTCGACCTACTAGGGTAAGGACAGCATAGTCGGTAGTCCCCGAACCGAGGCGTTCTTAAGGTGCCCATCCCTGTTGCACAGCTTCGGTAGTGCCAGAACCGTGGACAGCATAGTCGGTAGTCCAGAACCGGGGCGTTCTTAAGGTGCCCATCCCTTGGACCCATACTTCGGTCCGGTACAAGCCCATTCATAAAATAAAATACTTTACATGCTTCATCATTCATGAGACATTCATGGCATACTTAACATAGCATACTTGTTACGGCTCGGCCCGTCTACCGGCCCATTTACCGGTCCTTTCGACCATCGTACCGTCAACCATCGACCGTGCCGTTTAGCATATTTATGCCTTAAAGACATAAGCATCATTTTTCATTCATCATACTTGTCATTCATCATCATTCATTCATCATACTTAACATCATCATTATGCCCTAAAGGCATGTACTTTAACCTTATTCATAAAACATGGCATACTTACATCTTATTCATAAAACATGGCATATCCTTCATAAACATGGCATATCATTCATAAACATGGCATATCATTCATAACATGGCATATCATTCATAAACATTCATAAACATGGCATATCATTCATAAACATGACATATCATTCATCATTCATAAGACATGGCATACTTACATATTATTCACAAATCATGGTACATGTCTAAACATCTATGACTTATCCTATAATTCATGACATACAAACTAAAGGTTTGGTTAACATAGAACTTCTTCCATCTTACTTAAACATATATCTTGGTAACTCATACACATATACTAGGCCATAGGAACCCCTTTGGTTCCCTACTTAAGCCCAACCCTAATCCTTTAACCCTAAACTTGCTCTCGACCGAAACTTCAAGGCCATGGGGGGTATGGAGAAATTCCATTAAACCCCCAAATCAATTGCTTAAACCTACCCATACCTTACCATAGGGCCATTGGGCCCTTACTTGAAATAAGTGCTAGCTTTCCACCCTAATAGGGTACTTGCCCGAAACCTATAGGGTATCTATCCCATGTGAAACATTCATATAAACACCCTTCGTCTCCCTTATATCATGATAAAACATAAAAACATATACTTAGGGTTTAAAACCCAACTTACACATGGGTCCTTCATGTTGGACGAAATCCTAGGGTACTCTAGGGTACCCCAAAAATACTCAAAAATTATACTTAACTTCTAAACATCATAAGGGAACATCAAATAACATTATCATGATTTTTAACATATTTATAGACATTTAAATCATGCTGGCCGAAACCTATAAACATAGGGACCTTGGTTTTGTCCCTTTCATGTTGGCCGAATCCCTAGAGTATCCTAGGGTACTCCAAAAATTCCCAAAAATTATACTTAACATCTACACATAATAAGGGAACATAAAATAACATTATCGTGATTTTTAACATATTTATCGACATTTAAATCATGCTGGCCGAAACCTATAAACATAGGGACCTTGGTTTTGTCCCTTTCATGTTGGCCGAATCCCTAGAGTATCCTAGGGTACTCCAAAAATTCCCAAAAATTATATTTAACATCTACACATCATAAGTGAACATAAAATAACATTATCATGATTTTCAACATATTTATAGACATTTAAATCATGCTGGACGAAACCTATAAACATAGGGACCTTGGTTTTGTCCCTTTCATGTTGGCCGAATCCCTAGAGTGTCCTAGGTTACTCCAAAAATTCAAAAAAATTATACTTAACGCCTACACATCATAAGGGAACATCAAATAACATTATCATGATTTTTAACATAATTATAGACATTTAAATCATGCTGGCCGAAATCCATAAACTTAAGGACCTTGGTTTTTCTTTCCTTTCAACATCACATCCAAAAACTAACCCATATGTCATACTAAAAAATCATGGAAATCATAGATAACTATTATACCACAGGTGAGGGAGTCTTACCTTGGGGTTTCTAAATTTTTAGACCTTGGATGGAGAGAAGGAAGAAGACTTGATGTCTCTTGACCACACCTAGTCCTTGAATCCTTGTAAGAACTTTAGATCTTGGGTGATGGAGCCTTGGTGGAAGCTTTTCCAAGGGGGAACTCTTCCTTAGAGTTTCGGCTAGAATGAGGAGGGAGGAGGGGAGCAAATGCACTTGATGATGAAGAGAAGTAACCCCCCAAACCCCCTCTTTATAGCTCCTTTAAAGAGGCAAATGAAGAGTTTTCCATGGCCCTTCATCTTCTTCTACTACTTAACCATCATCCACTTCCTTTCCTCATAAGAATTCCTTGCTAGGTGAGTTGGTTAAAGCATTCATGGTTGTATAAGAGGTCCAAGGTTCAATCCTTGGCCCATGCACCTTTATTTTTATTTTATTTAAACCCCTTTTTCTTATTTTCGAAAATTCCCTTCTATTTCGAAAATTCCCCTAAAATCCCCCATAATTATGCTAATATTCCTAAATAAAATTCTTTTATATTTATATAAAATTCACCTAATTAATACCTATTTTTGGAGCCCATTTAAAGCCCATTAGTACCTAATTTCTCGATTTAAGTAAGAAAATTAAGCTAAGACTTACCTCTAATCATGCTAATATTTCTAATTAAATCCTATTTATATTTATACTAATTTTTCCTAAACTATTTATGTTTATACTAATTTTTCCCTAAAATCTAACAATAATTATGGTGCTAGAAAGGCCCATATAAGGCCCATTAGTACTTAGTTTTCTCAATTTAAATGAGAAAACATGGATTTTCTAGCCCAAAGTTCTCCTTAATATTTCTAGGCCCCTTGGAAAATTATTTAAACATGCTTAATATTTTAATAAAATATTAAGAGAATTTTCCGGGTCATTACAGGGGGCGCCCTGGACCCTGGGGGCGCCCCGGATGACTCGGTCAAACTTTATCCCTCCGTCTACCTCGCCGCAGCTAATAACAGCTTTGACCAGGACGCCCCGGATCTTCCGGGCGCCCATCTTGAACCCAGTCAGCGCTTATCCACTGCTTCGTACTCGTAGCAGTAAAACAATGTTGACCAGGGCGCCCTGGTGCATGAGGGAGCCCTGGTGCATTAGGGCGCCCTGGTGCATGAAGGCGCCCTGCATTAACACTGCAAGGCTGCTTCTTCTGCTTGTTTTGTCTCCGATTCTTGTTACCTGCAAGATACACAAACACAAAGCATATATGCATATAATGTTAAGCTTAAGGACTTGGTTCGGACTTCGGATTTGCACGAAACCCTAGGTCGAACCGGCACGAGTTCCTATACCTGAGAACTCGCCCTTCACCTACTCCTTTCAGGAGACGGTTGCCACCCAGCCCTTCGTGTGGACTTTTACTTAGCTTCCGATTACTCCGGATCTCGAGACGCCCAAACTCTGACCCGTCTCTACTCCTGTCCTTAGTCATCGCTCAGCTAGGTTGCTTAGTCCCTCGGACCAAGTCTTCATTTCCTAGCAGTCCTTCGCCAGGTGCCTAGCAGCCCTTCGCTAGATCTTTTGTTACCAAGCGGTCCTTCGCCTGGTGCCTAGCAATCCTTCGCTAGGTCTTCTATGTCTAGCAGCCCTTCGCTAGGTGCCTAGCAGCCCTTCGCTAGGTCTTAGGGTTATGATACCTAGCAGCCCTTCGCTAGGTGCCTAACAGCCCTTCGTTAGGTCTTAGAGTTTCAATACCTAGCAGCCCTTCGCTAGGTCTTGAGGTTTCGTTACCTAGCAACCCTTTGCTAGGTGCCCAGCAGCCCTTTGCTGGGACTTAGGGTTTCGATGCCTAGTTTAACTAGGACTTTTCTTCAGCTTTGGTTACGTCACTTTTGCTCCCCTTTGTCTATTCATTGTATCACTGACTTAAGTGAATTGTCAAACATTAAAACACTTAAAGAGGAACATCATTGATGCAACTTGCACCAACAGAATATCGATATCAAATTTTTCAGAAAAATAGAGCATTTACGCAACGGAAAATATCAAAGCAATCGGGAACACAAGTTGATTTTACTTGGTTCGGAGTCGCGGTCGGCTCCTACTCCAACGCCCACGGTCCTTGACCGTTTACGTTGGGCAATTCTATAGTCGTCAAAAGTCTTTTACAAATTGTGTACATCTATAGTACTTAAAATTAAATTTGCAACACATTTCATAAATTAAATTTACCGACACCCGAGGTGGATTGAAGTTCGGAGCAGAGGGTCATCGTCGGCGCAGGAATCTCGAAGTCGAAGCTTGTCGGAGCGTAGCGCTTGAACGAAAGTGCTTGGAGTGTTGTGAGCGATGTTGTTCGAAGCCTTGGGGGTGAACCCCCTTTTATAGCACCCATAGGGGCGCCTGTGTCGATGCGGGCGCCTACACGTGGCCTCTCCTGCAGGAACTCCTATCCGTAGGCTCGGTCAGCGCTTATCCACTCGACTGGGGCGCCTAGGCTGATGAGGGTGCCTGTGTTGATGGGGGTGCCTGAGTTGACTTGGTCCAGAGGCTTCGTGGCAGCTTGTTTCGTTGGTTTTGGTTTTTGCCTTGACCTGGGGCGCCCGTATCCATCTGGGCGCCTAGCACCAGTGAGGTGCCTCACTCCTTTGAGACGCCTCAGCTGCAGAAACACATTCCTTCGTTCCCTGCAACCAAGGTTAGTTCCACAACACGAGAAGCACAATAAGTTAGCCATTATTTACTGCCTAAGCTGTCTTGGTTCTGACTTTGGGTTTCCCAAATTGAACCCTAGGTCGAACCGACGCCTACAATTCCCTCACACGGGGAACGCGTCCTCACCTACTCCTCTCAGGAGAGTTTACCTTTTGCCAACCGGCTCCTCCGGTTGGACTTTTACCCAATCCTCCCGATCAGGTCTTCGTGCCCAGTCCGCGACTAGGACTTCTTGTCCATCTTCCGGTCAGGTCTTCGATGCCCTGCCCTTTGCCAGGACTTCTTACCCAGTCCATGACAAGGACTTCTTTGCCCAACTTCTGGTTAGGTCTTCTTGCCCAGTCCTTGACCATGACTTCTTGCCCAGCCCTTTGCCAGGACTTCTTGCCTAGTGTACCTAGGACTTTCCTGCATACTTAGTAAGTTTGTTAGATCACAATAACACCTTAACTTCTGAACCCTTTGCCATTATCAAAACACAGGTTTGACTTAGGTGCTTCCTACACCAACAATCTCCCCCATGTTGATTTATGACAACATGGTTCAAAAAGTTAAGTTAAAACAAATAACAAGCAAAGAATTCATAATAACGATTTAGTTTTCTCCCCTTGAAATTAGTATTCTCCCCCTGAATTTTTCAAAGGTATATGGGGGTTTTTGTAAATCTTCTAAGTGTTTTAGATTTTGACTATCCAAAAAAAACTTAAAAGGTTTTAATACTTAGAAAAAAAAATTCCTAAAAGATTTTTCAAGTGTTTCATACTTAGAAAAATTTCCAAAAGTTTTTTTTTCAAGTTTTTCATACTTAGAAAATTTGACAATAGATTTTTCAACTTTTTCATACTTAGAAAATTTTACAACAGATTTTTCGAGTTTTTCATACTTAGAAAATTTTACAACAGATTTTTCAAGGCTTTCATACTTAGAAAATTTTCCAAAAGATTTTTCAAGTTTGAAATACTTTGTTTTGAGATGTTTAAAAAACATTTTAATCTTTGTTTTGAGATGTTTGTAAAACATTTTAAGCTTAGTTTTGAGATGTTTGAAAAACATTTAAGGCACTGCACTTAGTTATTTACTTTACTTTTTGAAAAAGAAATAAAAATTTTGAAAAAATTTATCCTTTCCTTTCACTCCCCCTTTGCCATATATAAAAAAAATGATACTAATTATAGCAAAATGTTTTTAAGCATAGAAGAAATTGATACTTAAATTAGGGCTAGAAAAAAAATGCAGTTCTGTATTGAACCAACTTTAGTAAGTTTAAGCATAACTTGGACCAAACCAAATTAAATCGTTCTTGTTCGGGTCCTGTCTAACCCAGTTAGATACTTACTAACTGTTATAAACAGTAGTTTTCTCTAGGGTTAGTCAAGTTAAGTGATCTGATCAAGTTAGATTTTCTAAGCTTGACACTTAACCTGATTGTTGTTCAATTTGTATTTATTGCCCCAATTACTGCAGATGCACTGACTTAAAGCATCTTGAATCAAGGCATAGACCTTAGCATCTCAACCCATTCTAGGTTATCAATCAAAATTATCCTAAGGTGCTTGTGAGGTGTTGGCTTCTAGATCTATAGGTGCATGCAGTTCTAGGGTTAGGGCCTAAGCTAAGTCCATTTGTGAAAAAACCCTAGTTTTGAAGGGGGTAAGTTTTTGAAAAAAAAACTACGTTGGAAAATTATTTTAAATTTCAAGAATTTCATAAAGAAATGATTTTGAGAAAAAAATATTAATCAACAGATAAGAAATAAAATAATTTTTTGAAACACATATAGAGCAGTCCTATTCAACTAAGCATAACCCTAATATTCAGTTATGAAGTGACTAACTGAGCAGTTAAAAAAACCCATTCAACTGATAGATAAATAATCAGCAAATAAGATAGCAAAGTCAACTGGATCAGTAATGTCAAACAAAACACAGCACAGTCAATCTGTCAACAGGAGGACCAGTAAAGTCAAACAGTAGTCAAGCATAATGTCAACCCTACTCGGTAGGGACAATCAAAAGTTACAATAAGATAGCTAGAAAGCCACTCTGATCTATGAGGAGGGGCTCGGGGGGTCGTATGGACTAGGCTGCCAAGACCGAAACATGGACATCATTTCATTGTATCGAGCCTCGTTTGTCTCACGATCGGCTCGGAGGGCATCCATGTACTCAGTGTCATGGGCCTCGTTTGCCTGGTGTTCGGCTTGAAGAGTGTCCATGTACTCCATGTGGTAGCCCTGGTTTATATCATGTTCAGCTTGAAGAGCATCCATGTATTCAGTGTGTCGGGCCTCCATCTCTTCTCAAAGACTGTGAATCTCTGTCCGAAGTGATGTCAGTTGCTCTTCAGTGGTCGGTGGCAAAGGCTCCTTCAAGTGTTTGTTAATCTCAGCTGCGAGATCGGCTACGTCAACTTCTACTTCCTCATCCGAATCGATCTGAACTCGGGCCCCTTGTCATCTCCACGAGAGAACCCCGGCGGCCGAGATGTCTATACCTGCTAGTGAAAAATTCCTAGCTCCTATTTCGTCAAACTCAGTCATTGGGGTGACCTCCCCAATAGTGATGTCGCGATCATAGTGGTGAAGGAGGGCAGTGATGATATGACAGTAGGGGGTTCGTACTCGGCCCTGAGTCGTAATGCTGGACGAGTAGATAATCGTATGGAACATGTGCAAACCAATATCTATGTCCAGATGATGGATCATAGCGCACAAAAGAAAGGTATGGAAGGGTCGCATAGTCGCGACATCTCGAGTAGTCAAGGGGAGAATGCACCGAACTAGAACTCTGTAGAGAGCATAGTCCTGGACCCGGAGATCTACGGGCTGAAACCGTTGTACTAATGGGTTTCGTGCATCTCTATAGAAGTAGGAGTAAAGAGTGTCTAGATCAATGTGTGAATAGGGAGGATCAAAGGGAGGATCTCTTGGTGGGTAGCAATAAAACGTGGACTGGGAAGGTCGTAGTCCAAGGAACCTAGTAAGCAAGGTAGGTGAGATAGTCAGAGGCATCCCCTGTACAGTAGTGGAGTAGCAAAGGTCATCTTGTTTGACCAGGTTATTATAAAATTCCGCACACAGGGTCATGTTCAGTGGATGCGTGCCGAAGATAAGCTGGTCAAGTTGATAGAAATTAATCCCGTCCATAGCTGTTGGACAGGACTGGGTAAAGAATTGTCTGTTTAGAAAACTAGTCATAATGGTTTGTAGGTAGTTTGAGCAAACTTATTAAACAATTCTAAGTTTGGGAACCTAGGGTCTGGGCTAGGTTTGGCCCCGGTGTTCGGTTGGGTAACGTGACATTTTCTAAATGAATAAGAAAAATTATGTATTTAAGAAATGAAATAATCAAAAAATTAATTAAAAATGCATAATTAAAATGGTACCGGGGAGGCATAGTTGAAGTAGGGCATTCGAGGGCACGAGAAGGGCTTCCGGGCGCCTTGGGAGGAAGAGAAGTGGAGGAATTTAGTTTAGTGTGGGAAATGAAGAGGGAGCCATGGTCTTTATATTGGGCTCATACGGGCGCCTGGTAGGGGTCTCGGGCGCCCGTGGTCATGGGGGCGCCCGTGGTCATGGGGGTGCCCGTGTGGTCCCGGGCGCCTGGAATAGGCTGTCAGCAGCCTTTTATTTTGCAGGTCTGACTGCCTTGGGTGGAGATAAAGGCTTCAGACGCTCGTGAGGTCCCGGGCACCCGGGTTGACCTTGACTTGACCATTGTCCAGTTTGACCATTTACCAGGGTTGACTGAGTTGACCAGGGTTGACTCAGTTGACTGTGTTTGACTAATCAATAATTAAATCAAACATGCCCTAGATTCCATTTTAGATGAGTT
Organism: Boesenbergia rotunda; assembly: GCA_024364735.1. NCBI lineage: Eukaryota > Viridiplantae > Streptophyta > Magnoliopsida > Zingiberales > Zingiberaceae > Boesenbergia > Boesenbergia rotunda. The sequence goes on along the minus strand of JAGFNQ010001857.1, from coordinate 256,614 downwards.
TATTTATGATATTCAAAACAAAATTCAAAATGTTAGGTCCTAGATATCTCACCCAGTTCTATGTGATAAACCATGTTAACTTTATGGATTTTGTGAGACAGGTTTTAACAAAAATAAAGATTTTAATTTAAAAAGCATGGTTAATTTTTAAAAGTTGAAATTAATTTTGAAAATTTTTTATTAAGTTTTAATATTCTTTTGAAAAATTGTGTTGAATTTAAAATTAATTGAAATTTGTGTTAGATTCAAATCTAACAATAGTAAAGTGAATTTGATTTTCAATAATTGGTTTCCAGGTCTTGGCGAGGCACTAGGCCTTCTTTGGTCGTAGCCTTATTGGATCATCAACCCTTTCCTTGACAAAGCCTTTTATTGAAAATTCATCTTCAAGTTGCTTCTTGAATGATTTTGGTCTAACTAGTTTGGGTGTTGGATCAGGAGTTTCGGCTAGTTCCACCAGACTAAACAGACCAAGTAGAGTATACTTGACCTTATTAGAAGGGCTTCCCTAACGTGCTATCATCTCACCTCCACCCAATACTAGGTTTTCAAATTTCAACTAAATTATTTTGTCCTTAGTCTAACTAGTCGTAAGTATAAGCATGATGATTTGCAAAAGGAAATAAACAAGCAAGCATGCAATAAAGAAAATTTGCAATTAAAAAAAACTTATTTAATTATGAATATGATTTTTATATTGGCTCCCCCTAGACTATAGCCTCGATAATGGTTAGGCAAGATGTGAATCTTGTCCTTGGGGATCCAATACTGGTTTGGTCCAGCTTGTTTGTTCAAACAGAGCTTGGGGGACCATGCTTGGACTTTGGTTCTTGGTTGGTTCAATATAGCATAATAAGAACGTTGCCTAGACTTGATTCGATACCCTAATCCAGATCGGTTAAGAACGGACTTCTGCTTTCCAAGGATCATGTCAAGACCCTTGGAACCCGAAGTGAATCGTTCTAAAGCCACTCTGAGTTCCTTGACTTGAGTTTTCAAGGAGGAATTCTCTTCCTCAAGCTTCAGAACTTGAGTGGAGTTTTCTTCTTAAATTTTCTCGGTCAAGGATCTCGAGTCGGCTTCCTCTTTCAGGCGTTTACTTCGTGTCAGAGGGACTCGACCCGTATTTTGGCTTTCGCCAAGTTGCGAGATAAATAGGCAATTAATTTAGATAGTTCAACCTTAGAATATCCTCTTATCGTTATTTGGTCGTTTTCCGAGATTGTGAGCATTCCATCGTCCGACACTGATTCCGATCTGGTGTCGACGTCTTCCGTAGCAGTTAAGGCGAGAAGATTCGTGTGCGTGGCCTCTTCTTCTTCTTCGGAGGAAGATTCATCCCACATGGCTTGAAGAGCCTTCTTCCTTCGCGCCTTCTTTGTTTCCTTAAAATTGGGGCATTCTGACTTGTAATGTCCCTTTTTGTTGCATTCGTAGCAGGTGACATTAGTTTTGCTTTTTGAAGTTGAAGGTTTAGCTGGATCTTCCTTCCTTCGGCTTGCTTTCTTTTTGTTTGTTTGGTGTTTCAGCTCCTTGTAGTAGTCCCAAGCTAGCTGAACCAACTTGGGTCGATCCCCTTCACCGTCTTCTGAGTCTGAGTCTGAGTCTGAGTCTGAGTCTGAGTCAGACTCGGGTGCTGGTAGAGGCTTCTTCTTGGGGACTTTTCCTTGAGGCTTTCCTGCAATGAATGCAATACTTTTCTCGACCAAAGTGGAGTTAGTCTGTTCGTGCAATTCTAATTCAGAGAAATGTTCATCTAATTTAATTTTGGAGAGATCCCTGGAAACCTTGTAAGCATCTACCATGGATGCCCACAGTTTGTTCCTAGGGAATGCGTTTAGAGTGTACCTAATTAGGTCATGGTTCTCGACCATGTGACCTATCGTATGCAACCCATTCATTAGCTCCTGGATTGTGGCGTGGAGCTATGTTGCTGATTCTTCTTCGTTCATCTTGATCGTGTATAGTCTGTTCTGTTGGTGCAAGATGCATTAGTGATGTCCTCCTTTAAGAGTTTTAATGTTTGACAATATACTTAAGTCAGTGATACATTGAACAAAGGAAGGGGAGTTAAGAGAGGAGTAACCAAAGTGAACCAAAGTCCTAGATTAACCTAGGCAATAAGTCCTGGTTCGAAGAATTTGGCACTAAGTCCTGATCATGGATTGGGCACTAAGTCCTGGCAAAGGGCTGGGCACTGAAGACCTGCTCGGAAGGTGGGCATGATGTCCTAGTCGAGGACTGGGCAAGAAGTCCTGGCTGAGGGTTGGGCACCGAAGACCTAGTTCGAGGAATTGGGCACGAAGACCTGGCTGACGGTTGGGCACCGAAGTCCTGGACCTAGGGATTGGGCATGAAGTCTTGGTGCGAGGGATTGAGCAACTTAGCTGAGCGATGACTAAGGACAGAAGTAGAGACGGGTCAGGGTTCGGACGTCTCAAGATCCGAGAGTATCGGATGCTAAGCAAAAGTCCACCCGAAGGACTGGGTGGCAACCGTCTCCGGGAAGGAGTAGGTGAAAGGCGCGTTCTCGGGGGTGAGAACTTGCGTCGGTTTGACCTAGGGTTTTGTGGAAATCCGAAGTCAGAACCAAGTCCTTAAGGCTAATATTGTGTGTATATTTGCTTTGTATTCGTGTATCTTGCAGGTGCCAAGTGTTGGTGCAGGAAGCACCATATCGAACCTTGTTTTGATATTGGCAAAGGATTCAAAGTTAAGTATTACTTGTGCTCTAACGATGTTACTCAAGTGTGCAGGAAAAGTCCTAGGAACAATAGGCACTAAGTCCTGGCCGCGGGCTAGGCAACTAAGTCCTGACCGAAAGTTGGGCAATAAGTCCTAGTCGTGGACTGGGCACTAAGATCTGGCCGAGGGCTGGGCACCGAAGACTTGGTTCGAGGAATTGGGTATTAAGACCTGGCCGAGGGCTGGGCATCGAAGACCTGGTTCGAGGAATTGGGCACTAAGTCCTGGTCGCGGACTGGGCACGAAGACCTGGTGAGTAAAGCTGGGCAAAATTCCAACCGGAGGAGCCGGTGGGTAAAAGGTAAATTCTCCTGAGAGGAGTAGGTGAGGGTGCGTTCCCCGTCGAGGGAACATTAGGCGTCGGTTCGACATAGGGTTCTATTTGGGAGGATCCGAAGTTAGAACCAAGACAGCTACGGTTGTAAATAATGACTAACACCTTTGCTTTTTCTGTGTTGGAACTTACCTTGATTGCAGCTCAAAACACCCCAAAGGAAGGGGGCAGGCAACTAGGCTAGGCGCCCGGAGGTCCCGGGCACCCAAGGTAAAAGGCCAAAATAGCAATTAAGCAAGACCGCTTCGAAATCACACTAGGCTAGGCGCCCAAGAGGTCCCGGGCGCCCAAGGTCAAAGCCAAAGAGGTAATCGAAGCAAATCAGCCACGAAGCCAACAGACCAAGTCAAGCTAGGCGCTCAGAAGGTCCAGGGACTTGTCTTCAATGGTCTTCGAGTTAGGAGGTTCACAACTAGTCCTTTCGGTGACGACAAAGGGAAATCTTGTTAATAAACTTGATTTAATGTTTAATTTAGGGTAATTTTGTTCCAAGCATTTACTTCCTTTAAGTTGTTCTAAATGTTCCTTTACACTTCAAGCCAAGTGCTTAAGCCATGTTTGATTTCATTTCCTTTATCTGCAATTAATTCTCTTGCAAATCAGTTTTCTGCAATTTATTACTTGCCATTAGTTCTTTAAGTTCAATTCTATAGTTTGGATTTCCTTGTTCAATTGTCAATTAGGCCAAGTTTAGTTCATGCACTTCCTTAGTTCATCACCTTGCTTAGTTAAGCCTATTTTGTTCCAAGTGTTATTTCATATTGCCATTTTTGTATCGCCAGAAACCCCATTTTATTAGAAAACCCAAAACATTCAAACGACAAATAATCTGCAAGCTCGAATTAAACATTCATTCAACTAGTCCTTGGAAAAATACGACCTGAGGCCCCTCTACTACATTTAATCTTTGTTAGCCAAAGGGTTTTCAGCTTTATAAATATCTAAATTTGAGACTCACTCATGACACATTGCTTTTGGCATAGTAATTGGGTCCATCAAATTTTTGGCACCATTACCGGGGAACAACTAGTTGAGTTTGTTTAATTTGAGTTTGTGTTTAATAGTTATATTATTGGATTCTATTTTCATTTGTTTTATCTTTTTGTATCTGGTTGCTGCCATTTTGTTTGTTTTGTGACAGGACTGCATGTTCAAAATGTTTTCAAATGAACAAATAGAGATCAAAAGTTCATTGTTGGAGATAAAATGTTGGGTGAAGCTAATGGAATGCCAACAAAGAACAAATGTTTATTCATTTACTTACCAGCAGCCGTGTCACCAGTTTCAGCAGCAAAACCGATATTTTCAGCAGTCCCACTCAAATTTTCAGCAACCAAATTACCAATTTCAGCAAGGGCAGCCACAATTTCAGTCTTTCCAACAACTTCAGCAGCCCTATTAAAATTTTCAACAGAGCCAACCTTTCAATCATCCACCACATCAATTTCAACCGCAATTCCAGAATTTTCAGCAAGGTTGCAATCCAAATCTTCAGCAAAATTTTCAACCATTTCAGCAGCCACAACAGCAGTTTCAGCAGAATTTCCAAGATTTCCAACAACCATCTCATTATGATCAACAAGGATGGCAACCTTCACAGCAAGTTTATTAGCCACCATTCCAAAATTTTCAGCAAGATTTTTCATCTTCACAGCCCCAGAATTTTCAACCTTTCAACCAACACTTTCGGCAAGCAGATCAGCAATGTCAGAGTTACAATTTTCAACAACCTCCACCAAGTTGTCAAACTAATTTTCAACAATTTCAGCAGCCCAATTATTCATTTTATCAACCCCAACAACTTGATTTTCAGAATTCACAGCATACTTGTACTTTTCAGCAACCTTATGCTACCTTTCCAGATCAACAAGAGGTTCACGCCAATCAAGGAGAATTTGAGGATTCTAGTGAGCTTGAGGCTCAACAACAAAGGCTTGGGGAGATTATGCAACAAATGATACAACAACGAAGTGCACAACATTCTTCGCTTCAAAACATTGAGAGACACGTTGAACGATTGGTTTGTAAAATGAATCTAATGCAAGCACAAGAATCAAACCAATCACCTTCTCAAGCTACTCAAAATCTTAAGGGGTATGGTTGTGAACTAACTTGGAGGAATGAAGAGGGTGTTTCAAGTTTAAACACTTCAAATGCCGATTTTCCTGAAAAATTTCCAACATCTTATTTCCCTACTCAAAATAGCCCCGGAGTTGATTTTATATCAGTTCAATGTGACCCTAGTGCAAGCCTAAGACCTTCTTCAATTGATCTTGCAATTTTGGTGGAAGAGGAAGATGAATTCAACAAAATCTGGGCACCTACAGCAGTGATTCCTCCTGAAATTCATGTTTAGAGTTCACTTCCAAAATTTTCAACTCAAGAGGAAGAACCAAGAGACCCTTTACCTACCCCACAGCAACCCAGAGAGGATCCTCCTAGCATTAGCATAGGTATTCCAGATGAGACTGTTGAGGCAAAGTTAATTGCTGATGATGTTTCACTTGACATAGTGGAAGCAGATTTTAGCTTAGATAAGGTTGAAGATGCAATAGAGACAGAGGCATTGGAGGAGATGGATGGAAAAACATGTGACAGCCTTGAATTCGAAGCTGAAGCTCCACAGGACCATTCTCATCTTTTATTTTGTGATGATACTGTTATTGTTGGTCCTAATTTTTCTAATATGGTTGTTGCAGATATTACTGAGGAAGCATACATTGGAGATGATTCTACAGGTGTAGGGGATTGCACTGAGCCCCAGGGACCACCAACATTGACTGATACTTTAGAAGAGTCAGAGGATAAGCAAGGAAGTGTAGGGATTTGCATGGTGGAAGCAAGGACCCAAGAATCACTTCTCTTAGTTGAATGTCCATCAGAACCTGAGATTGAGGTAGAGCCTTTAATTGTACAGGAGAAGGCCAAGGATACATCTACTCTGGTAGAATCTCCAGGTATTCTTCAGCATAACGAGGTGAGTATTTTTCTTGATTGTTTAGAAAAATTCAGTGAGGTATCTAATGCTGACTTTATTGGTTATGATGAATTTATTGATACATCTTTTGTAGAAGATGTTTGTGAAAAACCTGTAGGGTACCTACAATTGATTTTATTGGTTGTAATGCATTATTGGATACATCCTTTATGGAAAATAATTGTGAAAATTCCAAAGAGGCATCTAAAATTGATTTTGTTGGATGTGATGAATCTCTTGATACATTCCATGTAGATACTGATTGTGAAAATTCTATAGAGGTGCCTAAAATTGATTTTGTAGGTTGTGATAAATTTCTTGATACATCTTTTGTAGATATTAATTGGGGAAATCTGATTGAAGAACCTAAATTTTATTTCATTGGCTGTGTTACATCTCTTGATTCATCTTGTATTGAGCCTGATTGTGAAAAACTCATGGATGTAGATTTTATTGGCTGTGATTTATGTCTTGATACATCTTATTTGAATATTAATTGTGACAAACTCATGGAGGTACTCGACATTGATTTCATTGGTTGTGATGAGTTTCTTGATGCATCTTTTGTAGAAAATAATTGTGATAAATTCATAGAGGTACCGAAAATTGATTTCATTGGATATGATGCATATCTCGATTCATTTTATGTAGAGGTTGTGTATATTTCATTCCTTTCTTACCCTGCATGCGTGCGGGAGGTATTTTCTTTATATGGTTTTGCAGGATCCCGTAGGCTTCTAGAATGGGTACTGAAACTTAACAGCCTACAACCTCCCAGAAGAACATCCAAAGAACATGCAGAGGGAGGGGTCGAATTTTCCTTGACTTTTAATTATCTACCCTAAGAATGGATTCTGAACCTTAATCGTCTCCGACCACTGGAAGATGCTTGTGCAAAATTAATAAGGGAGAAGTCTGCGCACTACGAGGTTGAGCATAGGAGGATAGTTCTCCCATGATGGATGCTACGTGTTCTCTACCCTACTTGAAGGGGAGTTATTTTCTTCTTACCCTCTTATTTCATTGTAAATATCACTTTCATGTTTTCAAATAGTAATTTTTCTTTTCAAATGAGTTCTTGCTAATAAATGCTTAGATAGTTAAGAACGCATAAGAGTCATTGTAGTACCATGTTAGTCCTTTTGGCATTTTATTTCTTGCGTGACTCGGAATAAATGCATTCATCTAGATTTTCTTATATCATTTTAGAGTCCTTTGAAAGAAAATTAAATTTGGTTGTTAAAGCTTAGGATTTGAGCCATTGGATGAAAATTCTTAGTTGCTTGAGTACTACTTAACTATGGACTCTAGATTGATGACTGAAGGATCGAATACGGTCCGCTAGAGGGGGTGAATAGCGAATCTCGGATCTTTCTTGTACCTGCGTTGTTAGCTGCACAGCGGAAACAATAATAAAATGAACAAACAATGCTAACAAAGATTATTTACTTGGTATCCACCCCGGTCGGGTGACTAATTCAAGAATCCGTCGGTGGATCACTCCCTGGATAACCTCCGGCTAGTCCTCGTCGCTCCTTATGGGTGGAGAAACCTCGCCACAGAACCAAGCACGATCTGGATTCTAGAGACTACTAACAAGCCTTATCGAAGCTTGTTTCATCAAGAAACTCAGTCACTACGATGTCCTCTTTAAATAGGAGTCGGGGCTGATTTCTCGCTACCAGTCGACTGCCCCCAGGGCAGTCGACTGGTGCCAGCCAAATTCGACCGTTGCACCCCAACGTTCGAATTTTAGCCAACTCACCAGCCACTTACAAGTCGACTGCCCCCAGGGCAGTCGACTGGTCCCAGGGATGAGACCTTTCTGTGAGTTCCATCAGTCGACTGCCCCCAAGCCAGTCGACTGGTCTACTCACCCACCTAAGGTTACCCATCCTGTGTACATTCCACTCCGCACTCAAACCCTAGGATTTCCCGAGTACAATCACACTGCATTCCTACCCTCACGACTTGACTGACTCCTCCTCCGTAGCCTTGACTGTTGCCTTCGCGCCCTCTTCATCTTCGGCTCCCGTCCCTCGGATGCACTCAAGCCTCCAGCTTGCCTCCATGCCATCCTTCACGCATGCCTCGAAGTCCGCGCCCATCAGCTCATCGTCCCTGCTCACTAAGGTCCCTCAGATGCGCACACAAGCCTCCGGCTTGCCTCCATGCCATCCTTCCCCGTACGGAGACCGTCCAGTCAAGTCCATATGTGTAACCTGTACAACCTACACACTCAACATACACATATAAGTAAACAAGGGTAAACCTAACTTAAACCCTTTGCCCAAACATCAAAACCTATGGTCACTCCGAACCATCTTAGGGCCGATTGCTCCAACAATCTCCCCCTTTTTGATGTTTGGCAATCTGTTTAAGTTAGGGAAACAAATAGTAATAGAGAATAGCAAAAAAATGCTAAATAATGCATATGCAATGCATTCATGGATCCTATCCCAAGGCATCCCACACCTAACCCTCCAAGTTAGGAATTTTCACCAAACCGGGCATTTTAAAGCTTCTCCCAAGCTCCCTCTGCATTGGACTTACAAACGCTTTTTAAGAACCTCTCCAAGATTCCCCTTATGCCAAGAATGGAGCAACCATGCTCCCCCTAAACCTAGGGTTTCTAGCAAAGGTGTGTTTAGTTTCCCAATTTAAACCCAACACTTCTCCCCCTTTGCCTAACATCAAAAAGAACCCAACAATATCCCAATCATTGGTTCTTTTAATCCCTAATGACCATAAACAATGTGTACTAGCCCCCCCCCCCCACACACTTGTTTTGCATCATTTGGATAGATATCCAGCTGCTGAAATAAAAATTAGCCCTGACCAGTCGACTGCCAAAATGGCAGTCAACTGATACTCTGAAAGTCTGAAATTTCAGCATTTCAGACGAAATTCAGAAATGCGCCAAAAATTCCACAAATCTCTAAAAATTCCCAAATTTTGTGGAGAAGTTTGTGGTACCCATATCTACTTGAGAAAAATACTTTCCAAAATATATCTCTCACCATTCCCAAGTTTGACACAAAACCCAAAAACTAACAAAAAGGTTCACTCAAACCTTAACCAAAAGTCCTAGTTTTGGTTTCCCCTTGATGTCTCTGCCCATGTCAACCCACAATGCATCCCTAGCATTGATTTACATGGCAATTGCATACCAAAAACCAATTTTCATGCAATATGACCCCAATGTCATATTTCCATGCATGAAACTCAAAAATACCGTGCCGAAACTCAAGAATTGAGACACAAGTCCGTCTCCAATTCTTTTGGCACACTCCATGGTCCATCTAGATCTCTTGGAGCACCCCTCCCAAAGTCTATTCACCATATATCCCAAAGGCTCCTAGAGCTCCCCCTTGAGCTCTTAGCCCTAGCCACCTCCCTAGGTGACTCAACAACCACTAGACCACACCGGTGTTCCCCCGGTGACTCTTGGCCTACAAATCTAACCTTCTTAACGTTGGACACTTTGTCCTTGGTTAAGTCATTCTTTTTACCTTCAAATGACACCCCCTTACCATTTTTGGGTTTTCCCTTCTTGCCATACTCATATGCTACCCTAGCATTTTTCTTACCATTGGCCTTGAAGGTCTTAGATCGGTATCCCAACCCCGATCTATCATTGGAGCGGTTAAAACCACCCAACACCATATCTAAACCCTTAGATCCAATAGTGAATCTCTCTAGGGTTTTCTCAAACCTATCAAGCTTTTCCCTTAAAGCTTGATTTTCACTTTCTAGGTTCCTAAACCTAGAATCCATATGTCCACTTTGGACATTCCTAGACCTACCCATTTCTCTATGGATATTTCTCCCCCTCTTGGGGTTAATGCCTTGATCCTTAGGTACCCAATTCTTAGGTCTATCATGATACATGCTTTTCTTGGGGTTATGATCTACCTTGTTACCCTTAGTCCTATCATTGTACTTAAATCCATGATTATGCACAAATAAACAATTCTCATGAGTTCTAGCATGCATGGGTGGGTAATTAACATGATTCTTGAAATGTAAAGAAGAACTTGAAATCGAATTTCTTTTTAAACTAGGGTTAGAGGGTACCTCCCTTACCCTTGTAGTCCTTCCTTGTTATGAGCTTCTTCTCTTCCTTCTTTCTTCTTTTTCCCATCTTAGATTTTTCATCTTCTTTAGCTCACCTTCTCTAGGGCATTTAGTGTGATAATGCCCTAGTTCTCCACATGTGAAGCATCGAATCTTCTTCATTTTAGCTTGAGCTTCACCAATTCTACAACCCACATTAGCTTTAAAGGAATTTACAATTGGTTTAGGGTGTACCTCCTTTTTTTTACCTAGTGGGCACTTATCCTTGTAGTGCCCCTTTTCATTGCACCCAAAGCATACAATGTGGTCTTTAGCCCTTGCTTTGGTGGAGGTTGAGGCTTGGTTGACTTCCTCTTCACCCTTGGTTGAAGTGGAGACTTCCTCTTGATCATGTGTAGGTGAGGGTCTCTCCTCCCCCTCAATCCTTGAGGTGGTGACCTCCTCCTCTTCTCTAGATGAGGTGGATGACCTCTCACTCTCTTCTTCACTTGAGGATGTGGACTCTTCTTCCTCCTCTTGAGCTATTGAGCTCACGTCCTCGGGTTCATCTACTACTTGAGTTTGTGTAGAGTTCTTGTGATATTCCACCAACTTGGTCCATAATTCGTGTCCATTTTTATAATTCCCTACAATACTCAAAACATTGTTAGGCAAAACATCAATTAATACATCTATTATCTTCTTATTTGCCCTAGAGTAGTCTTGTTGCTCTTGAGTCCAATATCTAGTGTGACGACCCGCCTTCTTAACTTCTCTCCCTTAAGGTGGGCGCCACATTCACTTAGCCTTAACTTTACCTTATTCTTAGCCTTAGGTTATAACTACTGGACTTCCTTTAACTTGCTATGAATTTTTCCTTCTCTTTTTTTTTCAAAAAAACAAAACAACTTTCATTTTATTTGCTATGCAAGGATTTGACCCCTAAACCTCTTAGTGTAAAACTAAAGCACTAACCAGCTGCTCTATACTACTTCTTTTCAATGGTACCAGTCGATTGCTATATAGTCAGTCGACTTGTATCGGCCACAGAAAGTTTCTGGGCGCGGCACCAGTCGACTGGCCTTTTGGCAGTCGACTGGTGCATCGAACAGAAGGTCCTGTTCGATAGCGCAGTCCAGTCGACTGGCATGCCTGAAACCTGCATTTTCAGACCCGAAAATTTGTTTCAAAAGTTCACAATTCACATACCTCCAATGTATACAAAGACATAACTCCATTTCTATACTCTATACTAGTTTTATAAACATTTTAGCAACTCAAAACAAATCCAATAACTTGAAATTAGAATCCTTGCGAGATTTAACAAAACTATCAAAATATAAGCAAAACACTCTAGAGTTTGTACCAAACTTAACCTCTATGCGTAGTTTAAACAAGGTCATTCATTCTACCACTTCAAAACACCAAAACACATGTTCTACAAGACTTAGCCCAAAGATCCCTGCCCACGGTTCCGCCGCCACTGAACATCAAAGCAAGTCCCTTCGCCTCCTTAACTTATGCTTTTTCTTTACCTTTATCTGTAATAGAAGGAAAATGCAACTAATAAGCAAATTGCTTAGTATGTAAATCCTAACTCACAAATCCAAACGATAAGGGATAAACATGCTCTTTTCAACGAATGCTTACTTCCAAAATACATGCACATGGGAAAACTTACATATACTTATCATGCTCAATCATGTTGAAAACATTACTTGCATAAAACATTTGCAAACATAACATGCTCATTCATTAAAACACTAACCTCTTTGCTCTTACCCTTTATCATGCTTGCAAAGTATCAATGTGAACTTATTGAGATAAAGACATGTACTCAACGCTAAAACACTTGTAAATACTTATATACATGAAAATAATATTCAACTTTCTTTAGGCCTTGACATTGTACCATGGTATCAATGTACCAATTGCGCGCTTCTCTAATAGGTTGTGGGGTAGCTAGCCACCACGCCCTATTAGAGCTTCTTTCTATCTTTCGGTGGGCCTTCCATTTGCCCGGTACATGTCACTTTCTGAAAATAAAATACTTTCTTACTTACAGTACTTATACTTATCAACTATCTTACTTTTGCATAAACTTTGCACTTAAAACCCTTTACCTTTCTTACATGGGACTTTCATCGAGCACCTTGCGTGCCCTTAATCCCAACCTCATTTTTGGGACTCTTCACAAATTAATCTTATCATGCTTAGCTTACATACACCAAATCTAAACCAAATTAAATTTCTATCATGAAAAACATGCATCTTTAAGAACTTAAAACACACGCTAACCATAATCTTAACGCATGCATCATAAAACATGGTTCTACAACAAGATCTTACATACGAAAACTACTCCTATTACAGGTGAGTGATCTACTTACCCTTTTCTTGAAGAAAACTCACTAAGTATCTCGAAATTCCTAGCGTAGGGTTCTTTTCCTCTTCCTTTGCAAGAAAACTTCACCCTTGGCCCTAGGGAAGAAGCCCTAGGTTTTCTACTTCAAGAGGAACAAGAAGGAGGAGAAAACTCTCCTTTACTTCCCTGTTATTCGCAGCCTCCCACCTTGCTCGTGCGGCCTCCTCCAAGCCCTAATGGGGTCTTAACCCAACTTAAGTAGAAGTTTAAATACCTCTTCATGAAACGGGCTAAATCAACTATAATATTATTTTGCTTCATCCTTTTCTGTGCTTGATACCCTAGCCCAGCTGGTCACCCGGATGCCCTTAAGGCTTTGCTTGCCTTGTGGTCGCGGATCAAATCCCACCCGACCCCTTATTTTTCTTTTTATTTTTAATCCGAAAAAATNCAAAGATTATGTCATCGACGTAGATTTGGGCAATAAAGATTTCTTTTCCTAAGGTCTTAATAAATAAGGTTGAGTCATTTTGTCCTTGTTTAAATTCTTTAAAAGTTAGGTAGGTTGATAAGCGTTCATACGAGGCCCTAGGTGCTTGTTTTAGTCCATAAAGTGCTTTCGTGAGTTTGTAAACATGGTCAAGTCTTTCTAAGTCCTCAAAACCAGGGGGTTGTCCTACATTGACTTCTTCCTTAATAAATCCATTTAGAAAAGCTGACATTACATCCATTTGGTAGAGTTTAAATCCTTTATAGGATGCAAAGGCTAACAACATCCTAATGGACTCAAGTCTAGCTACTGGGGCATAGGTTTCGTCATAATCTAATCCCTCTACTTAACTGAACCCTTTGGCTACTAAGCGGACTTTGTTTCTCACTATTTCTCCTTGATCATTTAGCTTATTCCTAAACACCCACTTAGTATCAATAATAGTTTTTCTATCAGGTTTAGGTACCAATTCCCAAACTTGGTTCCTCTCAAACTGGGCTAACTCTTCTTGCATTGCTATGATCCAATCAGGATCAGGTAAGGCTTCCTCTATAGTCTTAGGTTCAATTTTTGAAATCAAAGCAATCTGACTAAGGTTCCTATAGGCGGACCTAGTTGTGACTCCTAAGGTTGGATCACCCATAATTTGATCAGTTGGGTGACTGAGTCTGGGTTTATTTTAGTTTTTCTGGAACTTGGTTCAGTCTCAGGTCCGGCTGGTCGGTTCGGTTCAGTATTTGGTTCAATTGACTCAATAGTTGGTTCAATAGTTAGTTCATTTAGGGGTTCAATTAAAGGTTCAACAATTTGTTCATTATCTTCTTGATCAGTATTTGATGAATTTAGATCTGGATTATCAGATTTTGAATTAATTTCTTCATCAAATATTAGATTTGTTGTTTCTTCAATTTTCTTGGTTTGTTTATTGTAAACCCTATAGGCTCTACTTGTTGTTGAATATCCTAGGAAGATGCCTGGGGTTGACTTAGACTGGAATTTACCTAGATAGTCCTTGGTGTTTAGGATATGAACTTTGCACCCAAAGACCCTTTGGTAGTGTAGGTTTGGAAGTCTATGGTAGTATAATTCATAGGGTATTTTATTGTGTCGTTGTTAATTAGGACCCTATTTGGATATAACAAGCCGTACTAATTGCTTCTGCCCAATATTGGTTAGCTAGGTTGAATTCATTGAGCATAGCCCTAGCGGCTTCCTGTAGGGTTCTATTTTTCCTTTCAACTATCCCATTTTGCTGGGGGGTTCTAGGACACGAAAATTCATGTATATACCCATTTACCTTACAAAATTTCTCGAATTGTTGATTTTCAAACTCTCCCCCGTGGTCACTCCTAAGTCTTTTGATTTTGGTATCGTTTTGATTTTCAATTAACTTACAAAAATCATTAAATAGGATTAGGGTTTCATCTTTGGTCTTTAGAAACCTAACCCAGGTAAACCTAGAGTAATCATCAACAATTACTAAGCAGTACCGGTTTCCGCTTAGTGACTTGGCTCCATGTGAATCAAATAGGTCAAGGTGCAGGAGCTCAAGTGTGGTTTGAGTTAGCTCAGATTGAATTAATTTGTGATTAGACCTGGTTTGTTTACCTTGATTACATGATTTACATATTAAGTTTTCATGGTTCTTAATTTTAGGGATACCTTTAATTAGGCTAAGTTGGGTGATTTTTGAAATTAATCTCAGATTAATGTGACCTAATCTCCTATGCCAGAGGTTTGATTGTTCTAACTGAGTTAACATGCATTTAGGTACTAGGGGTAGGTTTATAGTGTAAACATTATTTTTCCTAGTGCCCTCAAACATGATTTCTGAGTCTTGCAAGTTTCTAATCAGGCAGTTAGAGTTGGTAAAGGTAACTACATAACCAGTATTACACAATTGACTTATGCTATGCAAGTTAAATTTAAAATCTTCAACCAAAAGAACCTTTTTAATAACAAAGTCAGATTTAAGTTCAATGTTACCTGATCGAATCACCTTGAGTGTAGCATTGTTGCCAAATGCTACTGAGCCTAGGTTCTTGAACTTGAGTTTGGTGAATTTTAATTTATCCCCAGTCATGTGTCTGGAGCACCCGCTATCCAACATCCATTGGTCCAAATCTTTATGTTCCTACACATAAAGAGTTTTATTGATTTGGATCCAATTAGAATCAGGAATAGCCTAAATTGATTTTCACAACCTAGTCTATCTCACCCAATCTAGAGTTATCAATTACGTTTGCCTTATGGGTTTTTGTGAGACAAGTTTTAGTAGACAGAATTATTTTGAAAAAGTTAGATTAATTTTGAAAACAATTGTTTTGAATTTATTTTGAAAAAGAGTGTTTGAATCTACAATTAGCTGAAAATTTGTGTTAGATTCGAATTTGACAAAGAATGATTTGAATTTAAATTTCAAAAATTGGCTTCCAGGTCTTGGCGAGGCACTAGGCCTTCTTTGGCCGTAGCCTTATTGGATCATCAACCCTTTCCTTGACAAAGCCTTTTAATGAAATTTCATTTTCAAAATTACTTTTTGAAAAACTCTGGTCTAACTAGTTTGGGTTTTGGATCGGTAGCTTCGGCTAGTTCCACCAAAATAGCTTCCCTAACGTACTATCATCTCACCGCCACCCAATACTATGTTGTTCAAATTTCACTTAATTGGTTCAGTCCTTAAACTAACCAGTCCTAAGTCTAAGCATGGTAAATTACAGAAATTAAATAGACAAGCAATCGTGCAATTTAAAACAAGAATAGAAATTTATCTAACTATGAAAATTGTTTTTAATTTGGCTCCCCCTGGACTAAAGCCACGATAATGGTTTGGCAAGATGTGAATCTTGTCCTTGGGGATCTAATACTGATTTGATCCAGTTTGTTTGTTCAGGCACAGTTTGGGTACCCATGCCTGAATTTTAGGTCTAGACTGATTCAGTACAGCATAGTATGATCTTTGTCTAGACTTGGTTCGATAGCCTAACCCGGATCGATTTAGAATCGACTTCTGTTTTCCAAGGATCATGTCAAGACCCTTGGAATCAAAAGTGAATCGTTCTAAGGCTGCTCTAAGGTCCTTGACTTGAGTTTTCAAGGAGGAGTTCTCTTTCTCAAGTTTTTCAAATTGAGTAGAGGTTCCTTCTTGAACCTTCTCAGTTAAGGATCCAGAGTCAGCTCCCTCTTTCAGGAGTTCTACTTCCTGTCGAAGAGATTCGACTCGGATTTTGGCTTTAGCCAAGTCTCGAGAAAGATAGGCAATTAATTCGGTTAATTGATTTCTAGAAAACCCACTTACAGTGATTTTGTCGTCTTCTGAAAATGTAAGCTTCCAGTCTTCCGGCTCCGATTCTGACTCGGTCTCGATTTCTTCTGAGGCAGTCAGGGCGACCAAGTTCGACTGTGGGGCCTCTTCTTCTTCGTCGGACGAGGATTCGTCCCACGTTGCCTGAAGGGCCTTCTTCTTTCTTATCTTCTTTGTTTCCTTCATATTGGGGCATTCCGTCTTGTAGTGACCCTTCTTTTTGCATTCGTAACAGGTCACATTTGGTTTGTTCTTCTCATTTGAAGGTTCAGCTGGTTCTTCCTTTCTTCGGCCGGCTTTCCTTCTGTTGGTCTGGTTTTTTAGTTCTTTGTAGTAGTCCCGAGCTAGCCGAACCAGCTTAGGTCGATTTCCTTCGCTTTCTTCTGAGTCTGAGTCTGAATCAGACTCGGGTGCAGGTTGAGGTTTCTTCTTGGTCATCTTTCCAGTTTTACCTGCAACAAAAGCAATGCCTTTCTCGGCGAAATTGCAGTTAGTCTGTTCATGTAATTCGAGTTCCGAAAATAATTCATCTAGTTTAATTTTAGACAAATCCCTTGAAACTTTGTACGCATCTACCATAGATGCCCACAAAGTATTTCTAGGGAAGGCATTAAGAGCATACCTGATTAGGTCACGGTTCTCTACCTTGTGACCGATGGCGTGTAGACCGTTCATCAGCTACTGAATTCTGGCGTGGAGCTGAGCTGCAGATTCATTGTCGTTCATCTTGATTGTGTACAGCTTGTTCAGCAGAAGGTCCCTTTTGCTGATTCGGGTGTCGGAGGTTCCTTCGTGTAATTCAATTAGCTTACCCTAGAGTTCCTTTGCACTGTTGAATGGACCCACCCGGGTCAGCTCCTCTTTGGTTAGGCCGCATTGGAGTGTTTGGGTTGCTTTAGCATCAACCTCGATTTTCTTTTTGAGCGAAGCCTCCCATTCAGTGTATGATTGTGGCATTCCTTCAGCATTTCTGGGGATTTCTAGACCGGATTGGATAATTATCCACATGTCCACCTGAGTTTTCAGGTGGACTTCCATCCTACTCTTCTAGTAGAAGAAATCCTCCCCAATGAAGAGTGGTGGTCTGGCGGTACTGAAGCCCTCTTGCATTGCCATTTAGGAATTACTGAAAAGAAAGAGAGAGAGAAAAAAACGTCCCAAGACTTGGTCTTGGATTAGCAGTGCAGGAAGAGAAAAGAAAATTTTATCGAGTGGTGTTGCACCAACCTCGATTAACGAAACAAATTTGATTAAAAAAATTCGAAGAAAAAATCCGGAAAAAATCTCAAATTGGTGGTTACACCAAATTTGGGCTTCCCCGCTCTGATACCACTAGTTGGATTGAGAAAATACGATAGGGGGGTGAATATCGTAAAACCGTTTCGGATTAGATTGAGAGAAATTACACAGCGGAAATAAAAAACAAACGTGAACACAAGGTTTTTTACTTGGTTCGGAGTCGCGGTCGGCTCCTACTCAAAGGCCCATGGTCCTTGACCGTATACTACGGGCAATTCTATAATCGCGCAAGTTATTACAAAAATTTGTATAGTAATAGTGCAGTAAAAAGTACAATTATGATCTTTGTTACCGACGCCCGGTATAGATCGTTCTTCGGTGCGGAGGGTCGTCGTCGGCGCTTGAATCTTGAGATCGGAGGTTTCCGGAGCAGAGTGCTTGAGTCGAAGAGCGTAGAGGCGTTGGAAGAATTGATGTCGAAGCCTTGGGGGTCGAACCCCTTTTATAGCACTCCTGGGGGCGCCCGGGACGCTGGGGGCGCCTGACACGTGCCTTCGGATCCGAGAACCCTCATCCAAAGCTCGGTCAAGGCTTATCCCTCCAGAACTCGGGATCGAAGCTGACGGGGGCACCCGGGTTGACTTGGTCTGCTGGCTTCTCGGCTGACTTAAATTCTATCGCTTCGTTGGCTTGGACCCAGGGCGCCCGAGGCATCCGGGGCGCCTGGGAGCTTGAGGGCGCCTGCCCCAATGAGCTTCCGAAGCAACTCTTGCTCAACTTCTCGTTTGGCCTTGGCCTTGGGCGCCCGAGACCTCCCGAGAGCCTAACGCAGCTACTGCCCTTCTCCTTTGGGGCGTTCTGAGCTGCAGAAACTCATTCCTTCGGTCATGCATCCAGGGTTAGTACCAAACATAATAAAGCAAGAATGTTAGTGATTTTTACAGTCGTAGCTGTCTTGGTTCTGACTTTGGGTCTCCTAAATGGAACCCTAGGTCGAACCGACGCCTACTGTTCCCTCGACGGGGAACGCGTCCTCACCTACTCCTCTCAGGAGAATTTACCTGTTGCCAATCGGCTCCTCCGGTTGGACTTTTGCCCAGCAATCCTTCACCAAGTGCCTAGCAGCCCTTCCCCAGGTCTTTGGTACCAAGCAGTACTTCGCCCGGTGCCTAGCAGTCCTTCGCCAGGTCTTCGTTACCAGGCAGTCCTTCGCCTGGTGCCTAGCAATCCTTCGCCAGGTCTTCGTTACCAAGCAGTCCTTCGCCTGGTGCCTAGCAATCCTTCGCTAGGTCTTCGACTCCTTGCAGTCCTTCGCTAGGTACCCAGTAGCCCTTCGCCAGGTCTTAGGGTTTCGATGCCTAGCGGTCCTTCTCTAGGTGCCTAGCAGTCCTTCACTAGGACTTCAATCTGTACACTCAAGTAACATGTTAGATAAAAATAACATCTTAACTTTTGAACCCTTTGCCATTATCAAAACCCAGGTTCGACTTGGGTACTGTCTGCACCAACAGATAGTTAATTTAATTATCAGTAAATTAAATTAATTATTGGGCATACAATATCTTAAACACAGGGAGATGGACGACTCGTAATACATGGAGCCCATATGAAAATATGAGGGTT
This sequence comes from Boesenbergia rotunda, assembly GCA_024364735.1. Taxonomy (NCBI): domain Eukaryota; kingdom Viridiplantae; phylum Streptophyta; class Magnoliopsida; order Zingiberales; family Zingiberaceae; genus Boesenbergia; species Boesenbergia rotunda. The sequence continues at coordinate 237,481 of JAGFNQ010001857.1, read as the reverse complement.
GGTGAGGAAGTACAATGGGATCCTTTAGTGGAATGGATCACCATTAATGGAACGGGTTTGGATCCATTAGCGGGCCAACAACTGACTCCTCCTCATGGTCACTATCTTAGCCCAATAAAACCCCATAGGAGTCATGATACAAGGCGGATTAATTATAGAATTAATCTCGGATTAATTAAGTAATTAATCTCAGATTAATTATGGAATTAATCTCAGAGTAATTAAGGAATTAATCTCGGATTGATTAAGTTATTAATCCCTGATTAATTAAGGAATTATTCTCTAATAAAATTTGGAATCAATCCATAATTAATTGGAAAAATTTTCCAATTAATCCCATATAAATATAACCTCCCTCTCTCTCTCTCTCTCTAAGATTTCTCTCTTCTCTCCAACCTAAGGGGCGCCGGCGGTATTAGGAAGAAGAGGACCACCTCCTCTTCTTCACTTGGTGTTTCTTTGCATCCTTAAGGTCGCAATCGATCACCAGACAAGGGAGAAGAAGACTTTGTCCCTTGGTGGCGCGCGGCTGGGCAGGGAAGCAAGGAATCGACGGTGCTATGCTGAGAGGTGCGCCAGCTTTGGAGGAGAAGGGAAGCCTCTCTTCTCCTTCTTTCTTGTTGTCCTCCTCTTCCTCTTCTGCTGCAGACATACACAGGACAAGGAGGAGTCTTCTTCCTTGATTGTGGGGTGCGGAAGCAAGGGAGGAAGAGGGTGGGTGCGCCAGCGAGAGTGGCTCCTCCCTTTTGGTGTTTGTCGCCGGAAAAGGGAGGTCCCGAGAGCTCCTCTTCCTTGTGGATCTTTGGCCATGAGTAAGGAAGAGGATAGAGAGGTTGGCATGGGCTGTGGTGAATGAGAGGAACTTATCTTCTTGGCTTCATCACTTCCTCCTTGAAGGACCGCCGGCGGTGAGCCAAACCCTAACCCTAGGGTTTGGTATCTTGGCGCAAGGTAAGGAAGAAAGGAAGGATTGATTCAAGTGCCTTGGTGACTCCGTGACTTAGTAGACCATCGCCCACACGACGTCCAGGAGGGGAGAGTCATACGGTTGAAGACTGCGAGGTAAACGGGAAGGTATAATTCTCCCGAGCTCCAGTTTTATTATGTTATATTTCAATTGTGCCATCTTGCTTTGTCTTGTCATTTCATGCATGTTAGTTGGTTATTTTGATTTGCTATCATAGATAATAATTAATTAACTGGACCCCATAGATAAACAAAAAAATCGACGATCCAAATCATCGTCTTTTCCGCGGTTAATTAATCCAGAAAGATACAAGGCCTTAACCTTGATTTTGGCTAAGTTGTAACTTGGATTAATTAATACGACGAAGAGTCGGTCGTTAGAGGGACGGGTCTCTATTCAGATTAAATTTTTAATCCGTAGCCATAGAGAGGTCACTCAGATACGACCCCGTGGTTGTAATGGAATCTGCCAAGCCATACCAACATTTGGTATCAGAGCCAGGTTTCCGATTTTATGTGTTTAAGGATTCGATTATTTTTCTGCACATTATCATGTACATTGTTTTGCTGGATCATATTTGGGTGTGTGTAGACTAACTTTGTGTTGCAGGCACTAGATTCCAACTATCATGGCAATTGTGTTGTTTGTATGTGATTAATTGTGTTTGATGTAAATTATTTGAATCCTCGGGGTTGACGAGGCTAGATAAGCTATTTAATTTTTCTAATTAAATATGACACTTGTTTAGCCAAGCTTTCTATTTACTTTTGATCTAGATGACATGTACACTCCTTCGTGGAGTATAAGATCAATGGATGTAAATAAGTTAGTTAATCATCTCGGCTCGAGGAATCCTTCATGGTGGCTTGCGCATGGATAGGATGGAGTGGATGAGGTGACGACACGACTAGAGGTGCATTGAAGACCAAGGCCATAATAGTTGGAAAAATATATGATTTTTCATAGCTCTATTATTTTTTTTGGGTTTATGTGCTTGTTGTGTGTATGCATGTAAAAACCTCAACGCAAATGACTAAGTGGGAGAGGGACCCTAAGGGTCCCATGGCCTCCACTACAATCTGATAAGTGATGCGAGCAAGTCTGTGCGTCGGCTCTGAGTGCCTTCCTCCCCATCGGATGGGCTTGCTCTGCAGATCACTAGGTCAGAAAAGACTATAGGAAATTATTGACGAGCGTGCGTTCTTCCCCATCGGAATACACATAATCAGAAATAATTTTTCTTGGTGTCGTGTAGTGGTAAACACTTAGATACGAATAATAGTATCCTCCCCATCGGAGTCACTGCTATTATTTGTATGGCCGAAGAGAACCAACTATTAATTTTACTTGTTAGAAAGTTAGGATGACAAGATTTCAAAATTAATGGGTAAAACCTCCTCTCACGAATATAGAGTTCGTATACGTCCACACCATCGTGGCATACGAAATTCTCGGTGTTTGAGGTGTTAGTAGATTTTGTAATAAATTATTTTGAGGTGTCAATTTATTTCATAAATCTAATTTGTGTGATTGTTATGATTCTCAGGTATTCTAAAATGGATCTAGGCCCACTTGACCTAATTCAAAGAGAAAACCAATTGAATACCCCTAGTGATAAAAAGGATTGGGAATTAAATATCGATTGTGTCTCTACTGCCGAGGAACCTAAGTGAGATCTTACCGAGTTCTGTACCGAAAAGCCTAACGAGATTAATACCGAAGAAGAGTTTGAATATTTTAGGAAATGGCTAGAAGCATACGAGATGACCGAAGGTCATCAAAATCAAGCTTCTTCCATTACCAGTGAAAAAACATCCAAACTCGATGAACTCTTTGGTCAAAGTAATCGAGTCGCTAAGCAGATGGTAATGAAGAACTTGACTACTACCATCTTGGTTGAGGGGATGCCCATAAGGGAACATGTCCTCAAAATGATGTCTTGGCTGAAGGAGATAGAAATTCTTGGAGCTCAAATCGATGGGGAAACCCAGGTCAATCTTATCCTCCAATCTCTACTAGGGAGTTTTGAGAAGTTTCTCCTAAGCTACAATATGGACAAGCGTTCATATTCGTGGGTAGAACATTTGACAGAACTCGAGGCACCAGAGGCAGTTTCTCTTCAGGGTTCATAGACTTTCATTGCTCAAGAAGTTCCTACTTCTAAACCAAAAGGAAAGAATAAGAAGAAACATTCTGAGGCAAAGAAAGCAGCAGAATTACAGGGACCTCAGGGATTCATAAAGAAGCCGAAAGGCAAGCGCTTTGTGTGCAAGTAGTCAGGACATTGGAAGATGGATTGTCCCCGTCGTCAGAGTAGTACCACAGGTATATTTTCTTCTTGTGTCATTGTAACATGTTTAGCGGTGATATATACCAATACTTGGTGTGTAGATACGGATACCACTAATCATGTCTGCATTTTTGTGCAGGGGTTCCAGGAAACCCGACGGCTAGCTGAGGAGGATATTACTGACTACATGGATGGCTATGGAGATGACTTTTGCAGTGGGAGTTTATGTCTTTAGCATAGGTTGATATAGTTTTGGTTTTATAAATCGTCTTTATGTACTTAATTTTGGAAAGAACTTTGTTCAATTTCTGGAATAAGATATTTTCTATTGCTTTTATTTGTTAAAGTGGAATAGAAGGAATGTCTATTAAAGTACATAGATAGGCAATTAGTATATAAAACCAAAAGGACTCCCATGATGTAATTAGGTGTTTTATCATCTTAACTATAAATAAGAGAAAGGTTTCTTCCTAGTAGAACCAAACATATATTTTGTCCCTAAGTTTTGGTCTTGTTAATCTCTAATGAAATTCAAAGGTTGGTGACCAATGAGCCCTTGGGTTCATTGGTAAATGGAAGACTTGTCTTCTTTAAAATCTTTGACTCTCATTAGGGAAGTAACAATACCAATGAGGCTTATCCTAAGCCTCGGGGCATAGAGCCAAGAGTATGTAAGAAATGGTTCATACTGATAAGTATAGGCCCTTAATATATATAGAATAGAGGTACCCTAGAATACTTTGTGTATTTGATTGTGACTGGATCATGATGGCAAGTACCTCTAGGGATAATTGTAGGACTTACTTATCAGAGGATTGAAAATATGATCCCGATTCATAGCACCTAGTGCGCCCCAATAGAATGGTGCAGCACTTGGAAGGAAGAAGGCCTCTTAAAGCTAATAGTTAGGAAGATGATAAGCCACTCTGAGATTAGCCAGCTTTGTTCAAGGGGATATGTCCTGGATACGACAGTGTATATGCTTGATTCTAGGTCAATAGTGTCTTAAAATCATAGATATGTGGACTAAGTGAGATCTTAGTCTAAGCCATGTTCATATTATGAGTAGTTCAGCACTTGTGCTGTAAATAGACACCGACATGTTGGAATCTAGTGCATATATTCGTAGGATATTCTAAGGGAACAATAAGGTGGTTTATTAGTCCTAAGGATCAGAGGATGTTCATTGGGACTAATGTCTGATTCTTGGGAAAAGGACTATGTAATAAACCACAAGTCCAGGTGTAGAGGTACTCTGAGTAAATTAAATAAGGGGACATTCTGATTTTAGTACCAACTGTACAAGGGGAGATACCACAAGGTACTGCACCTCGTGTCACTAAAGATATGCAAAGGGTACCTTGTCATAGTGGGAGGGTTGTTGCTCAACCCAGAAGTCTCATGTTCTTGGAGAGTCTGAGGACTGGGTCCTAAGAGAACATGAACCACATCCCTAGACCTATGACAAGGATCATCCATTTTGAAGAGATAAATCCTGTTATATGGATTTGTTCAAAGGATGGATAAGATTGAGTATGTGACAGAAACGAAGTGGTATTCTTGTACTATACATAGAAAGTATTTTGTTAGTTGGAAACAATAACAGAATATTATCAGACGTAAGGGTATAGTTGTCCGCACAATTATGAAGGACTTGAGAGAAGAAAGACACATCCTTGGGAATCAAAGATCTAAGGGACCTCCAGACAAGGATGATGGGCTTATCTCAAGCTTCATATAAAACATTGTCCTAGCTCATTCTAGCATGGATACCTCCAAAAGGAAAGTTTTGTATTTTTCAGTTTTGGAGCTACTCTATCTAAGTGATATGTTTCGATTGTCAAAGGTGATAGAGTAGGTAATGACGGTTCCTCAAGCATCAGCTAGAGGAAGTCTCTTGTATACTAGAAATGAGCCCAGATATCTGTTGTGTCCTGGGCATGGGTAACAGATATCGGAGTAATCTAGGTCAAGAAAATTGGAATGCGGTAAAAGCATGTATTAGTGCCTAAGAAGGACTAAGGACTATATGCTGATTTACCGGGAAAACCAATTTCTGTAGGTTATATGGATACAGAATTCCAATCTAGATAGGGGCATACATGAATACTCCTTGGGTTTTATGTTTACTTTTAGGAGGTAAAACCATTGTATAGTAGAGTGTTGCGCAGTGTCTGTGTGATGGACCCTACTATGGAGGTTGAATATTCTGGTAGCCTACGGGGCAACCAATATAGCTACATGGTTCAGAAACCTCAAGATAGTCTTTGATGTGATTCCAGGTTTGCTAGGAACTATCACATTTGATGTGATTAAAATGGTGCAGTTGCGAACTCGAAGGAATCACGAGTCCATAAGGCAAGCAAACACATAGAGCGCAAATACCACCCAGAAGAGGAATAGCTGTTGTTGCCTAGATTGCATCAGAGAATGGCCTAGGTGGATCATTTCACTAAGGCCTTGGTAGCGAGAGCTTTTAGGCATGAGAAGGATATAGAGGTCAGATGTATGGCATTTTGAAAACAGCAAAGTCTTTGAGTATAAATGGGAGATTGTTAGGATGTATACTAAAAGCTTTGCCTTTTGGTTAGGATACATCTATATTTTAAAGAGAAATAGAAAATCACACAGTATATGTTTACATTAGTATGTGCACAAACTGTCTGATGCTTGGCATTGTAGATAACATGGTGCGTGGTGTCGCACAGAAGATCATGTTATCAGGTTCCTTTCCGAAGCATAAGAAAGAGGCTCACAACCGAGATGGAGTTGGACAAACCATCGGGATGGTTGTAGTGTAATTAGGTGTGGTTTATCTTAACCATAGAAGTACACTAGTGTACATTGTATACATTGAGTAGGACCAAAAGAGAGGTCATCCAATTTTGTACTGACTTAGTAAATTGGATTAGACCTCGAATAATATTATGGAGTACGATCTCTTAATCCCGAAATAATGATGGGTATATATTATTAATTATTGTTTTTTTGATTTACCAATGGGTGAGATCTATTCTGTTAGATCGATAGGCCCTGTAAGTTGGGAATTAATATTGATAATATGATGTGTCGTTGATTATTGACGGAATCCATGTCCTAGTGAGTCGGGATGATGATGCCCCTTGGTGAGCTCAAAATGGTCGTCATGTCAAATCTTGCAAGTGGACTATGGTCCGGCATGATGAAAAGGTTGAGTTGTACTAATCAAGGATAAAGAAGATAATTAATTTAATTATCAGTAAATTAAATTACATATTGGGCTTACGATATCTTAAAAACGGGGAGATGGACGACTCGAAATATGTGGAGCCCATATAAAAATATGGGGGTTGGTGAGGAAGTACAATGGGATCCTTTAGTGGAATGGATCAGCATTAATGGATTGGGTTTGGATCCATTAGCGGGCCAAGAACCAACTCCTCCTCATAGTCTCTATCTTAGCCCAATAAAACCCCATAGGAGTCATGATACAAGGTTGATTAATTCGATAATTAATCTCGGATTAATTAAGTTATTAATCCTGATTAATTAAGGAATTATTCTCTAATAAAATTTGGAATCAATCCATAATTAATTGGAAAATTTTTCCAATTAATCCTATAAAAAATATAACCTCCCTCTCTCTCTCTCTCTCTCTCTCTCAGATTTCTCTCTTCTCTCCAACCTAAGGGGTGCCGGCGGTATTGGGAAGAAGAGGACCACCTCCTCTTCTTCTCTTGGTGTTTCTTTGCATCCTTAAGGTCGCAACCGATCACCGGACAAGGGAGAAGAAGACTTCATCCCTTGGTGGCACGCGGCTGGGCAGGGAAGCAAGGAATCGGCGGCGCTAGGCTTAGAGGTGTGCCGACTTTGGAGGAGAAGGGAAGCCTCTCTTCTCCTTCTTTCTTGTTGTCCTCCTCTTCCTCTTCTGCTACAAACATACACGGGACAAGGAGGAGTCTTCTTCCTTGATTGTGGCGTGCGGAAGCAAGGGAGGAAGAGGGTGGGTGCGGCGGCGAGAGTGGCTCGTCCCTTTTGGTGTTTGTCGCCGAAAAAGGGAGGTCCCGAGAGCTCCTCTTCCTTGTGGATCATTGGTCGTGAGTAAGGAAGAGGATAGAGAGGTTGGCACGGGCTGTGATGAAGGAGAGGAACTTATCTTCTTAGCTTCATCACTTCCGCCTTGAAGGGCCGCCGGCGGTGAGCCAAACCCTAACCATAGGGTTTGGTATCTTGGCGCAAGGTAAGGAAGAAAGGAAGGATTGATTCAAGTGCCTTGGTGACTCCGTGACTTGTTAGACCATCGGCCACATGACGTCTAGGAGGGGAGGGTCATAAGGTAGAAGACTACGAGATAAACGACGAGGTATAATTCTCCCGAGCTCTAGTTTTATTATGTTATGTTTCAATTGTGCCATCTTGCTTTGTCTCATCATTTCATGCATGTTAATTGATTATTTTGATTTGCTATCATAGATAATAATTAATTAACTGGACCCCGAAGATAGACAAAAAAATCGGCGATCCAAATCGTCATCTTTCCGCGGTTAATTAATCCGGAAAGTTACAAGACCTTAACCTTGGTGTTGGCTAAGTTGTAACTTGGATTAATTAACACCACGAAGAGTCAGTCGTTAGAGGGACGGGTCTCTATTCGAATTAAATTTTTAATCCGTAGCCATAGGGAGGTCACTCAGATACGACCCCGTGGTTGTCTTGGAAACTGCCAAGCCATACCAACACTTCCTTGCGCAAACCGGCCCGCAAACCCTTCTCCCTCTGCCTTGCGCCGCCTTCATCCAGCCGTCGGCTGCCTCTCCACCCATCGTGAGCACCACAAAAGGTGGATGACTCCTCTACCTTGTCTTTGTGATCCCCAGGCGAAGTATGGTGGAGGAGAGAAGAAGAACCGAGGAGAAACTCTCCTCTTCTTCTTGTTGGCGCCGGCCGAACCCTAGGAGAGAAGGAAGTGAGAGAGGAGAGGAAAGAGGCTTAGGGTGTTAACTCTTGGATTAAGCCTTGGTTTCTTGATCTCATAGGGTATTTATAGGGCTAAGGTAGGGACCAAGAGGAGGAGTTGGATCTTGGCCCACTAATGGATCTAAACTCGATCCATTAATTAAGATCCATTCCACTAAAGGATCTTAATTGAACTTCCTCACCAACCCCCATATTTTCATATGGGATCCACATATTACGAGTCATCCATCCCCCCGTGTTTAAGATCTCGAATGCCCATTAATTAATTAATTAAATTACTGACAATTTAAATTAATTAACTTCTGGATCCTTGATTAGTGTCACTCAACCTTTTTAACGTGTCGGATCAAATCCACCTGCAGGGTTTAGCACGATGAACCTTTTGAGCTCATCAAGGGGGCATCATCATCCCGACTAACCAGGACACGGCTTCCGTCAATAATCAACAGCACATCATATTATTAATATTATCTCCCAACTTACCGGGCCTATCTATCTAACATAATAGATCTCGCCCTTTGGTAAATCAAAGAAACAATAATTAATAATATATGCCCGTTATTATTTCAAGATTAAGGGATCGTATTCCATAATATAAACTGAGGTCCTATCCAATTATCGAGTCAGTACAAATTGGATAACCTCGGGTTTTGGTGCTGCTCAATATACTCAAAGCACACTAGTGTAATTCTATAGTCAAGACCTAATTATACGGTCAAGACCAACCACACCTAATTACACTACAAACATTCCGATGGGTTGTCCAATTCCATCTCGGTTGTGAGCCTCTACTTGTACTAGGCAGGGAACTGATAACACGATCTTCAGTGTGTCACCACACACCATGTTATCTACAATGCGTAGTATTGGACTTCATACATGTGTTGGGACCGGGTGCATGTTGACATGGATGCGGGTTCGTAATTTTAAAAATTAATTACGTGCAGTGGATGGTTTAGCATAAATAATTTCTCAAATTATTTACCACACATCTAAGCATGCAAATTTATCTTGTGTAGACATGATCATATATTTAAAATTTTGCAGAAACGTAAACTAATTTACGTATTACCTCGCGTAACTCGAAGGAAGGGACGAGATCCAACCGTAAGCGTCCCTTAGAAGCTCCGCCTCTATTCGCGTCCACGCCGAGTATCTTCTGGATGACTTCGCAAAGCCACGAGTTTCGTGTTCTCGAGAACTACTAGATTCTCCGAGAACGTGACGAGAAAAACCAAGAGAGAAGTCGGAAGACTAACCACAAAAGGATGGCCGGAATCAAAATTCCGGTGAAGCAAAAGAAGAGGCTTGCGGTAAAAAGATCCTTGCGGCAAACTCTAATTCCGGCAGCACCTTCTTCCGGCCAAGAGATGGCCGGAGCTTCCTTCTCCGGCAGCAGGTGGTGGTCAGCAGGGAAAGGGCAGGGGCGGCTGGCTGGTGCTCCTTCTTGGGGCTGGTTGGCGCACGGCAAGAAGGGGAGAAGAGAAGGAGAGAAAGAGAGAGAGTGAGCCTATGCCTTCATCTCTTCGATTATTTGTCAAGCCTTGCCTTGGGTCCTTTATATAGTAGCCTCTCAACCATCAAGCCTCTCAAATATGGAATAACTTATTCCATCATGCCAAGTTTGATTTTATATCATGGTTAAAATCATATTTTAATTCATGATAAAAATCAATCAAGTCTCTTCTCTCCTATGGAATAAATTTCCTTATCATGGTAAATCAATCCATGATTGATTTTATAAAATAAATCAATCTATGGTTCATTTTAATTTGCATGAAGAAATAAACCAAACCTTGGTTTATTATAAAACAAACCACACTTGGTTTATTTTATAAATTGATCCAAAAACTTGGTTCTCTCCCTTTGTTGTGGTCGGCCAAGCAAAGAGGATGGAGGCCCTCTTTGGCCGACCCATCCAAGTTACGCCCCAATGAATTAAACTTATTTAATTCATCTATTAAGTTTTCAAAAGACTTAGCCATTTTACGCTTCCGATGCGTCTCTGAAAAACTCAGATTCGACTTATCGTTTGGCTCAACTAAACCTAATATCTCTTGATTGGAAAATCTAATTTTCAACTCGTTTTAAATCCCTCGGATTACTCGTAGTGCGTGTAACTAAATAGGCTTTCGATTTATGTTGGCCGTCTATAATTAATCAATTATAGAACGATCATGAGTGGCACCTAGTAGTACATCATGATCCCCAATTAATCGAAAGATCAACGGTTGACCTCAGAAACAATTCTGAAATCCTTCAGCAGCTATAATGAATCGTGCCCCATTCCCTTCACCATCTTATACCCACTTGGTTCAGGACATGGTCTATGTGTGTCAGTCCCCACTAGGTTGACTATGTCACACCTATCCCAAGTAACATTTTCTCGTCCTATGGATTCTAATTACTCACTTGTATTTAAGAGATTTATACTCTGAACATGTCATGCTCTAGTCAGAGGCTTCGAGTAACAATCCGACGATAGGCCTCGGGTATACATCTCCTCGCAAGGAGTGGTGAATCCTTTGTAGGCTGTTCAAACATCTTCGGGCACTTCGGCTTATACACAATCATCCTGGGTCCACACCTCCTTGGAGATGCTTGCTTAAGATGTCAAAGTATAAGTCTCCATGACCAAGATGACTTGAACACCGCAAGTCAAAGGAACATCGCACTTAAGCTGCAGTAAGAACTTCACTGACATATCTATATGTAGACTACCATATGAAGTTTTATAGTCAGTCACTCCAATGAACTAGTTCCCTTAACTAGCATTCATGTTTATCTCCGGACATCTCAATGTCACCAGCAGTGAGAATCAGCTGATTAGAGAATAACCCATGCTAGTCTCAACAGAATTGATAGTGTTCGTATTTATCAATTCATCGACTAGGGACAATTTCAATACTTCACAATTGCACATATAGAGATAATCACTAGTTGTGAATTCATCACAAATTCTCTCATGCTCTGAATTATGTTGCGGACATTCAGTAAATGAGTTTAAGATCTCAATCAAATACACAAACATGTATACTCAAATAGTGAATATTCATTTATAAAAATAAATGATTACGATCATAAGGCGATTGCCTTAGGACACTTCTCTCATATCACTAACAAACTCCCACTTGGCCTAATGCCAATCGCTACGGTACCCAATACCACAGGCTCTAACATGACCCTCAAACTTGCTTTGAGGCAGGGCCTTAGTTAAAGGATCCGCTAAATTCCTTTCAGTGGGAATTTTCTCAATTTGTATATCATTCCTACTTATAATCTCTCTGATCAGATGATAGCGGCGAAGCACATGTTTGGATCGCTGATGAGACCTTGGTTCCTTCACTTGTGCAATAGCTCCATTGTTGTCGCAATAAACCGGTATTGCTTCATCAATGGTTGGAACCACACCAAGTTCTGAGACAAACTTCTTGATCCAGACTGCTTCCTTTGCTGCTTCCGAAGCTGCAATATATTCCGCTTCCGTGGTAGAATCCGCTACGGTGTCTTGCTTGGAACTCTTCCAACTTATTGCGCCTCCATTCAAAATAAATACGTATCCGGACTGAGATTTGGAGTCATCCTTATCTGTCTAGAAACTGGCATCTGTATACCCACGTATTACCATATCACCTTCTCCATATATTAGGAATACATCCTTAGTGCTTCTTAAGTACTTGAGGATTGTCTTGACAGCCGCCCAATGATCCATTCCTGGATCAGACTGGTATCTGCTTGTGATGCTCAGAGCATACGATACATCAGGCCTAGTACATAACATATCATACATGATAGATCCTATCGGGGATGCATAAGGAATCTTATTCATGTAAATCCTCTCGTTTTCTGTGCGCGGACACATAGACTTCGAAAGGTTGATCCCATGCCTGATGGGAAGGTAACCATTCTTGGATTCCGACATGCTAAACCTTTCTAGCACTCGGTCTATATATGTAGACTGCGAAAGACCAAACAATCGTTTTGATCTATCTCTATAGATTCTAATCCCAAGGATATAGGTTGCTTCTCCCAGGTCTTTCATGGAGAAAGTTTTTGACAACCAAATTTTAACTGACTGTAAGACTGATATATCGTTTCCTATAAGTAATATGTCATCGACATATAACACTAGGAATACGACTGCACTCCTACTAACCTTCTTGTACACACAAGGTTCGTCAGGATTTTGTGAGAAATCAAACTCTTTGATTGTCTCATCAAAATGGATGTTCCAGCTCCTGGATGCTTGCTTTAGTCCATATATGGATCGTCGAAGCTTGCATACTTTGGTTTTATTAACCGATGTGAAACCTTCAGGTTGTATCATGTATACATCCTCAAGCAAGTTTCCATTAAGGAAAATTATTTTCACATCCATTTGTCATATCTCATAATCATAATGAGCTGCTATGGCCAGGAGCATCCGAATGGATTTAAGCATAGCTATTGGCGAATAGGTTTCGTCATAATCAATTCCTTGTTTCTGACGATATCCTTTTGCAACTAATCTAGCCTTAAAGGTAATAACATTACCTTCCATGTCAGTTTTCTTCGTGAAAACCCACTTGCACCCTCTGGGCTTAATCCGTTCAGGTGGGTTAACCAAGTCCCATACTTGATTTTTGTACGTGGAATCCATTTCCAACTTCATGGCTTCACGCCATTTATCCCTTTCTGAATTTTTCAGAACATCTTCATAACTGATAGGTTCGTCATCATTAATGAGTAACACATCATTCGATTCACTTATGAGAAATCCGTATCTCTCTGGAATATTGCGTGTCCTATCAGACCTACGAAGAAGTGGTGTTGTTTTAGGTTCAACTGATAGCTCATCATTATGAGTTATTGGTTGTGGGTCTAGACTAGGTGTCTCTGTAATGTCTATTATAGTTTCTTGAACTTCTTCAAGTTCAATGCTACTCCCACTTCTTTCTTGTAAAAGTAATTCTTTTTTTAGAAATACAGCATGCCTTGAAACAAACACCTTTTGTTCGAAGGGATGATAGAATTGGTAACCTTTCGTTTCCTTAGGGTATCCAATAAATAGACATTTATCAGACTTAGCATCCAATTTGTCTGATACAGTCCGCTTTACATAAGCAGGACAACCCCATATCTTTAGGTGAGATAAATGAGGTTTCTTACTATTCCACGTCTCATATGGAGTAGTAGAGACTACCTTGGTCGGGACCCTGTTTAGTAAGTAAACAGCTGTCTTAAGCGCATAGCCCCAAAAGGATTTTGGAAGAGTTGCATGATTCATCATAGATCTAACCATATCTATCAAGGTTCGGTTACGCCTCTCAGATACACCATTATGCTGTGGTGTATATGGCGGAGTCCATTGAGACAATATCCCATTGTCCCTAAGATAATCTTGAAACTCTTGACTTAAGTATTCACCACCCCAATCGGATCGAAGTATCGTAATACTTTTGCCAAACTGTTTCTCTACTTCATTTCTTAACCTTTTAAATTTCTCAAAAGCTTCAGATTTGTGTTTCATTAAGAACACATACCCAAATCGTGAGTGATCATCGATAAAGGTAATGAAGTAGCTATAACCTCCTTGTGCAAGAGTTGACATTGGTCCACATACATCAGTATGTATTAGACCAAGCAATTCTCCCACTGGTTTACCTTTTCCGGAAAAGGGTAATTTGGTCATCTTGCATTTTAAGCATGATTCGCATGTATCAAATGAACCGGGTTCAAATGATTCCAGAATTCCACATCGGTGTAATTTGGTCATGCATTTCTTACTTACATGGCCAAGACGACAATGCCACGTATAGGAGTCTATTTGATTATCTATTCGAGCACGTTTGTTGCTAACTTCGATATTGAAAACGTCACCGGATAAATCTAACGTGTAGATACCATTGCATAAAGTTCCAGTCTCATAAAGAACACCATTTAAGGTTATGTAACAGCAATTGTTACTTAATATTAAATGATAACCCTTTTCATTCAAGCATGAAATAGATACAATGTTCTTTATTAATGAAGGAATAAAATAACAATTATCCAATTCTAAGACAAGTCCAGTAGGGAGCTTTAGCAAATATGTTCCGATGGCAATAGCAGCAATCTTTGCTCCATTTCCAACTTGCAAATTTGCTTCTCCCTTGACGAGTCTTCTTCTATTCCTTAGCCCCTGTATGTCATTACATATATGTGAGCTACACCCAGTATCAAGTACCCAGGTGTACGAGAAAATAGAGTGACATTCAATAACGAAGATACCTGAAGAGGATGGGGCATCGGATGCCTTCTTCTTCAAGGACTCAAGATAAACTTTGCAGTTTTTTCGCCAGTGGCCCTCCTTGTCGCAGTGATGGCAAGTGCCTTTTGGTGCCTTTTCAATCATTTTGGCCTTTTTCTTCCTTCCCTTATTTTGTTCTTTGGGCTTCCTCTTAGAGCCTTTCTTTGAGGAACCAAGTAACAGTATCGTCTTCTGATCCTGCTTTATAGAAGGCTCTACAGTCTTCAGCAGGTTAAGCAACTCAGGAATGGTAGTCTCCAGTTTGTTCATCCGATAGTTCATCACAAACTGTGAGTAACTCTTGGGCAAACAATGCAGAATTAAGTCAATACTTAGTTCGTGATCCATTGCAAATCCGAGTGTGCCTAGTCGCTCAATGTACCCCAACATCTTCAACACAAACTGTGAGACAGAAGTGTCTTCCTGCATCTTAGAGGTGAAGAGGAGATTGTGTAAGTACCCCTGGTTGATTTTGATGTGATCAACCGATTTAAGTTAGGTCTTGGTATATTTAATCCCTCTGCTAAGTGTACAGGAGCTTAGGTACGGAGGAAGTCGAGCGTAAGACGTAGCGGACGAGAAGGATTGTGCGGGGAAGTGAGCCGACGGGCTCGGTACAATCCGAGGGACGCGGAAGCTGCGGAAGAGTACGCCGGTGGAGCGAGAAGGACGTGCGCGGTGTCCGAGGGACGAGAAGCCGGGAGGAAGGACGCTCGAGGGGCGAAAGGCCAGAGTCGGGTTCGGGTGAGCCTAACTCTGGTTGGCCGGAAATCACCTAGTAGATGAACCAAAAGACTGGTCAGTTTGACCAAGTCAAACCAGGCACCTAAAACAAAAAGAAAGTTATTTGTTGCTGTGAAGATTTGAACCAGCAACCTCGCTTACATATATCACCAGCCTTACCGACTGGGACAAAGAAGAGATGTGATTAAAGTTGTTGCGAGCAGATGATAAAGTTATTTATCTGTTACGAGCAGAAGACAAAGTTATCTCTTAAAGGATAACTTTATCCTTTAATCAGATCCAATGGATGCAGTTTAATCCCATCCAAGATCAACCATCCAGATTACATCCATGGATCAACGACCAAGAGAAAATTCCTCAACAATCAACAATCCAGATTTATTCTCTTAGGCTATAAATAGGCTTAGAGTTTCAACCTTTTCAATCATTCAATTCTCTTGTAATTCTCTCTATAGTCTAGCATGCTTTTATTGTAAGGCTTCTCCGCCACAAGGAGATTTTAATTGAGCGTCCACTGCCTTGGAAGCAACGTTCTTAGTTGCGACCAAGTTTTTTTTTAAGACGAGTGCCTTCCATTTCTTTATTTTATTATCCGTCTATTCACCCCCCTCTAGCCGGACCAACCCGATCCAACAAGTGGTATCAGAGCCAAGGTCGCCGCAGAAAGACTAACCGTCGACTGCAGCAATTTCAAGAAAATGGTTTGAGCCGTAATCTACCCGCCGAAGTTTGAGGGGGAGTTCGCGATGTGGAAGCGTCGAATGCAGGTATTTTTTAAAACTGATATTGAATTGCTAATAATTATGAAAAATGATTTTTCAGTTCCTAAAGACAACAACGGCAAGGATAAAGAAATAAAGTCATGGACCAAGAAGGAAAAATCAGACTTTGAAGCAAACGGCAAAGCTGAATTTCATTTACTAGCCGTTCTTCCCGTGCAAGAAGTTAACCACATCGAGAATTACAACTCGGCAAAAGAGCTCTGGGAGAAATTCCTAGAATTTCATGAAGAGAAGAATAAGAAATCAGACATCGCCGCACTGAACACAAGGAAGATCCAACTCGACGATGAGTCCTTGTCAGAAGAGTCGGAAGGTCAAGAATATGCGGGTCTTGCGCTAATGGCAAATCATCAAGAAGGGAGCACTGATGAAGGGGGAGAGACGTCAGAAGAAAGCGACGACGAAAGAGGAACCTTGCTTTTCGAAAGCGACCCGGTAAGTGAGGTTTGTTTTCTTCCTCATGATCAATTATATGCAGGAGTTAAAGCCTTGCTCAAATCTAATTATAGATTAGAAAAAGAAAATTAAAAATTCAAAAATGAATTAACACTTACATCCTCGTCTGAAATTTTGAAAAATGAAAATGATAATTTGAAAAACTTAGTGCAAAAATTAGAACTTGATATTGCATATTTACGCAAAAAGAAAAATAGCTTTCCTGATAATTTAAATTGGTATTTTAAAAATCATAAGGACCAATTTAAAAAGGTGCCCAAAAGTTATATTCCGCCTAAGTTTTTAATTAATCCTGTAGACAGGAACTTATTTTGGGTTCCTAAATTTGTATTAAACTAATAATTTTTTTTTGTTATTATATATGTGTGCATTTTGTTTCTCTAACAAAAATTATGTCATTATTTTTTTATGCATAATTATGCTGTATATCTACTGGAACGCCTTTCAAAATTTTTCGAATATTTTTTTTTCTCGAAATTTGAAATTAAGAGTTTAAGGGAAAAACTCATTATAATTTGTTTTTCAAATTTTTCGAAGTATTTTTTCGAATTTTTTAAAATTTACTCTTCAAGAACTCTTATGTGTTGGTTTGTCATTTTTGGACGTGATCAACCAATTTAAAGCTCAAAATTTTTGTCTAAACTCATATCTTTATTTTCCACTTTGACAAAAATATTCAGATTTTTTTCATAAATGTTTATTTTTTATGAATCGTTTATTGAAATCTATTTTTTTCAGATTTTTTATGAATTGTTTATCGAAACAATCCAGATTTATTCTCTTTTTATCGAAATATGTTTTTTTTAAAATTCGATAGAAAAATATTTTGACAAGATTCGATTTTTTTTGGAACTCCACATCAGCTGTGGATTTTATAAAAAAAAATTAGATTTTATTTAAGTCATTTTAAAAAAAAATGGAATTAACTTTGAAAAAATATGCCATTTTAAAATTTGAAAAATCTATGGCAACGCGATTTTTTTTTCACTTAGAATATTTTTTATCGCACTCTAAAATTTTTCTTCTTCCCTACTTATATTTCCCAATTTTTTGATGTGATCAAAGGGGGAGGAATAGTATTAAGTTAAGAAGTAGAATTTTAATTTACTCGAAATTTAAGTTTTTATTGAACTTAAACTGTTTACATTATTATGTATGTTTTTTTATTTTGATTACCCTAATTTAACTCAGATTGATGCATATCAAAAAGGGGAAGATTGTAAGTACCCCTGGTTGATTTTGATGTGATCAACCGATTTAAGTTAGGTCTTGGTATGTTTAATCCCTCTGCTAAGTGTGCAGGAGCTTAGGTACGGAGGAAGTCGAGCGTAAGATGTAGCGGACGAGAAGGATTGTGCGGGGAAGTGAGCCGACGGGCTTGGTACAATCCGAGGGACGCGGAAGCTGCGGAAGAGTACGCCGGTGGAGCGAGAAGGACGTGCGCGGTGTCCGAGAGACGAGAAGCCGGGAGGAAGGACGCTCGAGGGGCGAAAGGCCGGAGTCGGGTTCGGGTGAGCCTAACTCTGGTTGGCCAGAAATCACCCAGTAGATGAACCAAAAGACTGGTCAGTTTGACCAAGTCAAACCAGGCACCTGAAACAAAAAGAAATTTATTTGTTGCTGTGAAGATTCGAACCAGCAACCTCGCTTACATATATCACCAGCCTTACCGACTGGGACAAAGAAGAGATGTGATTAAAGTTGTTGCGAGCAGATGATAAAGTTATTTATCTGTTACGAGCAGAAGACAAAGTTATCTCTTAAAGGATAACTTTATCCTTTAATCAGATCTAATGGATGCAGTTTAATCCCATCCAAGATCAACCATCCAGATTACATCCATGGATCAACGGCCAAGAGAAAATTCCTCAACAATCAACAATCCAGATTTATTCTCTTAGGCTATAAATAGGCTTAGAGTTTCAACCTTTTCAATCATTCAATTCTCTTGTAATTCTCTCTATAGTCTAGCGTGCTTTTATTGTAAGGTTTCTCCGCCACAAGGAGATTTTAATTAAGCGTCCACTGCCTTGGAAGCAACGTTCTTAGTTGCGACCAAGTTTTTTTTTTAAGACGAGTGCCTTCCATTTCTTTATTTTATTATCCGTCTATTCACCCCCCTCTAGCCGGACCAACCCGATCCAACAGTTTGGAGACCTCAAACCTTTCGGATCTTGTAACGCCCGCCCTTCTCACACTAGGGCGGGGTTACGCGAACATAGTTTTCGTTTTAGCGGAAGCGTTTGAAACTTGAAACTTGAACATGAAACATGTATAATCTTGTACTTGAACATGTAAGCATGAAACCTTTTAAACATCTTAGACATTGAGGAGAGCATGCTAGGTACCTTTACATTCTTACTTGCATAATAGAAGCATGCCACATAGCCATTTCTTAAGACAGAGTAGTATGTATGAGGAAGGATAACATAATACTAAAGTTCTTTAGCAAGTCTAAACTAAGTACTTAGCATATGAGCGAGAGTGAGCATGAAATATCCATATGAGTCTAAATATCAGCAAGTAGCAACTTAGTAAGTATGATTCAACATTTAACATGCAATACTCAGCATATGCATAACTAAACAAAACATGAGTAGATCTTCTTCCACCATGCCACCACCACACACATCTTTGCCCCTCCTGCTGCTCCCTTTAGTTTATTCATTCCTTACCCTTTTCTGCAGTACAAGGGAAACATGGAAACTATAAGCATATAGCTTAGTAAGATCCCTTCCTACTCACAAAATCATACGTTCCATCAAGTAGAGAAAGCATCACGTCATAATAGTGCATAGCATTAAAAACACTTAACTTAACATAGCATAAGGGAGCATATGTACTTATCATAAGAAGCATACTTGAACTTAATATAATTCACCTTTATAGCATAATAGTCATATAGTCATGACAAAATGCGAATGCAAGATGCTCTTTTGAAAACATGCATAGGATGAGTTCATGCATATGCTTTTCTTAAAATCATACATATAGGTACTTAAACATACATCCATCATCATTTGGGGGATCCCGGCTTGTACCACATACACACATACATAATGCGCGCTTCGACACAAACAAGAAGCGCGCTTCGACAGTACAACCTGCGGGCGCCCCCGTGCTCCCGGGCGCCCCCGCTGCTCCCGGGCGCCCCCAGCGTCCCGGGCGCCCCCAGTGCCAGCTACCGAAGCACACCCTCGCGAAGCCAAGAAGATGGAGTTTTGACCCGATCAATGCGGGCGCCCCGAGAGCTCTGGGAGCCCCGGTCAAAACTGATCCCGAAGGTAAAGGGATCAGATGTTGACGGAGCATTGAGCGGATCAACTGCCACGTGGGGGGGCGCCCCCGACGTCCCAGGCGCCCCCAGGCCCTATATAAAGGGCCCTTGACCCCAAGCTTCAACAGAACTTCCAATCAACGCTTCTACGCTCTTCTGCTCTCGCACTTCGCCCCGGAATCCTTCCAACTCGAGCCAACGACGTCCTGCTACTCCAAAAAAGTCGATCTACCTCGGACGTCGGTAAAAGAGCTATTTAAGTTTACTGTACTGAATCCTGTAATAATCTTTTTTAAACTATTTGCGCCTCATATATAATTGCCCAAAGTAAACGGTCAACGACCGTGGGCCTTAGAGTAGGAGTCGACCCAGGCTCCGAACCAAGTAAAATCGACCGTGTCTCTGTGTGATTTTGTTTTTATCAATTTCTGCTGCGTACTTGCTCTAAGTGTTTCTGAAAAACGATTTCTGATATTCAACCCCCCCTCTATCTGTTTTCTCGATCCAACACTATCGCCCCACGGGGGTGACGGATCTTCGTGAATGAGAGACGGAGGCTCTGGGGATCTCCTCCCTCACCGGACCCCCCGGTTGCGGGGCAGCCTGTTCGACTTGGTGCTGCTCCAGCGCTTCCTTGATGGCGTTAGCCACTAGGTGGTCAAGTTCCTCTCTTGTGAGGGTAAGGAGTTGTCCCTCCGATCCTGCCATCGTTGCTCCTTCAAGTCTTTTGCTAGTTTCCCACAGACGACGCCAAATTTGTTCCGGAAAGAGTCGACGACGATGGCCAAGCACCGAAGCTTTGCCCCTGTGGTGGCTGTTGAGGTGGGGAGGAACTTAGGGTTCTGCAAAGTTAACACGAGCATTAGGGGACACGCCAGTAGGGGTCTGGCGGAGTCCACTGCGACGCTCAAGTCAGTGTCCGTCGAGAAGAAAAGCTTGCAAAAAGTAAAGAAGATGTCTAGAGTTGAGAGAGTGTAACCCACTTACCGAAGGGGTTGTACTACCTTTTATACTGATGTCAAGAGACTAGACGTGCCCCTCGATTGGTGCCACGTCTCTGATACGTAAGTCACACTCCCCCTATTTCGGCGGTAGCGGGATATCCTTTAAAACGGCCTGCGCCGTTATCACGCGTCCACCTGTTGCGACATTTGAGGGTTGTGGGGACCCTTTCATGCGGGGATGCTTATCCATACCGAGAGGGGGGGTCAGTACCTGAGGTTAGTTATAGCAGGGACTCTGCCTCCCGAGGTGAGCTCAGGGGCATTCGGTGCTATAACTCCCGAGGTGCTCTCAGGGCCTAATTTCCCGGGGTGTTCCCGAGAGGGATCATCTCCTGGCCTTCCCGAGTGATTCGCTCGCGATGAGTCCCGGGGCCCAGGAAGGAGGGTTATCTTGACCCGGCGTATTGTGTCCCGCAGCTTCTTCATCCCTCGTTCTAGCCAAGGCTCATTCAACCCTATCAATATGCATGAGTAAACTACAGTAAGACCTGTTCTGATCTCAACTTAGAAATCTCCGTAGGTTTCTCTAGTTGGATTAGCGCCTATGGTTGTCCCCTCGAGACACGACCTCATAGCACTCTCCTCTAGGACTTACCTTAACTTACCTACCAAATATCGAGTCCTCCAGGCCTATTTGGACTTAATCTACTTAGTGTCTGATCGCCTAATCTACTAAGATTTTCCTATAAAATTATATTAGCACAACAACAATAATCGTAATGCTAATAGTATTGATAAACCTATTCTTCGATCAAACTTGCTTGGAGTTTATTCCTTCATGACTTCTAAGGTTATGTACCTTAGGGTTTCTATTGCTTAGCATCGTTTACTAGGACTTTTCATTGTCTGGCTTCACTCACTAGGGTTTGACTTTAATCACCAGGACTTTAACCAACCTAACTTTACTCACTATGGCCTGACTTCAATCACCAGGACTTTCATCAATCCTAGCTTCACTCACTAAAGCTTAGCATCACTCACCAGGACTTCCCTTGCCTAATCTCCAATTAGGACTAGTCACTTTGTAGACTTATCACCCGATTAGGTCAACCTTGACTGAACTCCAATAAATATATTGTTAAACAAATATCAAAACTCTATAGGTCGATTGCACCAACAATCTCCGCTTTTTTATATTTCACAATATGTTTAAGTTTAAGTAACTACTTAAACCCTTTTTCTCCCCCTCTTAGCATACGTCAAAAAAAAAAACTACTAACTTGTTAAATCTAAAGTGGTTCTTTTGTTTTGCAGTAACAAGACAAATCCTTATTGAAAGACAATTAAAGTTGTATCTTTTTCAATTTCATTTTTAGAAATCTTTTTCCAAAAGCAAATTATTTTCAAGAATTTTCATAAGTTTTCAAAAGTATATTTGTCAAAGAAAGACATAAACATAATTTTCAAAGTAATTTTGAACAACATTCTAGATATTTTTCCAAAAGTTGATTTTGTTGAAAACATGTATTTTCAAAATGTTGTAAAAATAATTTTTCAAGGGATTCTGAAAAGAATTATTTTGAATAGTAAATTTTAAAGTGCAATTTAAAAAAGAAGTATTTTCAAAATATTTTTCAAAACATTGTCTTTTTTAAAGCATGATTTTGAAGGATATTTTCAAATGAATTTTGAGAAAAAGAGGTTATGTTGAAATTACGTTTTCAAAAGAGAAAATGATAAATTTTTCAAACGCCTTTTATTTCAAGATATATTTTAAAAATATTTTAAAACATAATTTTTCATAGAAATGTTCAAAATAGTATTCAAAACTTAATTTTTCAAAGGAATTTCAAAATAATTTTTAAAATTAAATTTTAAATTTGTTTTCAAAATAGTATCCAAATGAATTTTCAAAACTTGATTTTTTTTTTCAATGGAATTTGATTTTGAAAGAACTTTGAGAAGGGAAGAAGTTGTATTGCAACAAGAATATAAAGAAATTGTCTTTCAATAGGATCTCCCCGTTAATCCGATACCTCTAAGGGTATGTTTGGTTCAAGTTATCAGATATAATATTAGTTATGTGATTATCAAGTAATAACATAACCAAGGTAATGGGGAATGAAATATAACCTGAAGTTGTTTGGTTCAATTTAGGTAATAAAATAAAATCTTGTTTGTTTGGAGGTAATAGTCTATGATATAATATAATATTTTACCGTATTATCTTTTAGTTAAATTTAAGTATAATAATATTATATGCTTATAAATTTAAAATAAAAAGTAAGATAATATTATATACATATTCGTACCCTCGGTCGCCGGTCGCCGACCGCCGGCGGTGGTCGCCAGCTGTCGTTGCCGTTTGTCGGCCGCGAATAATGTTCGGCCGCCAGCGGTGGTCGTCGGCCGTCGTTGTTGGTCATCGACCTCGAATAATGGTCGCCGACGTCGTTGTCGGTTGCCGGCCGTCGGTGGTCAGCAGTGTCGGTCACCGGTCGCCGGCATCAAGAAAAACCCCGGAATCAAAAGGGGTTATTTTGCTAAGGGGCTCGCCATCGTTGCCAGTGGTCACCTGCGAATAATGTCTCTTTTGCTAATTTTGGAAAGATAAGTTTCATAACCCCGAAATCAAGAAAAACCTTACTTTCCTAAGGTTTTCCGATTCCGGGTTGCATGCCCCTTTTGCTGACGTGTCGGGCATCGATCATTACTTGGGAATCACTGATTATCTAAATCAAACAAGATTTTTGTTGATAACCTTGAATGGATAACCAAGGTTATCAAGGATAACCCCCAACCAAATGCAAATATTCTTGTTACCCATAAGGAAGACTTACATATGCGTGTCTAAGGGTTTAAGAATACATAATTGACTTAAGGATCTAAAAGCTGAGGTCGTGGTCAACAATCATGTATAAATTTTAAAAGACATATAAAAAAGTTTTATTTTTTCTAGTATCTCGCTCATTCTATATTTTCAAACATGTTAATCATATAGTTATATGAGATGATTGATTTGATTAGGTTTGATATTAACTTTAACCTTTTAAGTTAAAACCTTTATCAAGGTAAGTTAAATTTGATTCGAGTCAATTTAGGATTAATTAAGGTTAATTAATATTAAGTTTGAATTCAATTATTATTTTTATTTAACTATTTAAGTTATTGTTTAAATTAATTTAAGATCGTTTGATAGATTAAGTCAACGTATTTTTGGATTAATTTAGGATTGGTTAATTAGATTGATTTTTAAGTTGATTAATTGGTTTAGCATGAGTTAAACTTGATTGATTTAGGTTTAGGTTTTTGAATTGATTAAGAGTCAAGTTACATTATGATTAATCAAGTTAAAATTGATTAAGTTACATTTAATTTTAGTAAATTAACTTATTGTTCTCATGAGTAAATTAGGCTTGAGATTAAAATTGTATATTTATTTTTGGATTAAGTTGATTAATTTAATTAGTTCGGGTTGAGTTGAATTTAATTAATATAACTATGAATTAAATAACAATAATTGATTCTTTGACTTTTAAATTAGATTACTGGATTGATTAATCTGTATAGTTAATAATTAAGATTAAGTTGTCAAATAATAGTCTTAGGTTTTGAATTAATTTAGATTAATTACATTCGGATTGATCATTAATTATTGCAAATTAAATTGATTCATTAAGTTAATTATATTGAGTTAAGTTAAATTTAATTAATTTAAGTTTAGTAATTAATTTTGAATTAATTATTGGTGTCAAGTTTAATTATATAAATTTAATAAGTTGATTAACATTAATTATTATTTTTAGATTTAAATGGTTTGATTACTCAAGGGTTAAGTAAGCTATTTTGTTTGTTTTATTAGGTTTCAATAATAATAGATTAAATTAGGATCAATTAAAATAATTTCTTAATTAAAGTAATTGATTAATTAAATAATTTAATTATTTAGGATTGATTTTAAGTTGTTAAGATTAATTGTTGAATGAACAAACTGTTTTTGCCCATTTTCATTTCTAACCATTCACATAAAAACGCATAACATGGCAAATTTAAAATGTATAAACATCAATTAAATCAAATAAGTATTATTATTATGATTTATCATTAATAAATTTCATAACTAACTTGATTGTAACTGTATTTAGTTTGAATAGTTTGATTTGATATATTTTTCATCTCACCGGTTCTAGATTATCAATCATGGTAAAAACAATTATGTGTGATGGTTGTTAAGTTTAAGTTAGATCTTTAAATGAGTTTTGAATTAAGTTTTAAAATAAGTTTTTACTAATTTGATTTTAGTTTGAAATACTTTTGATTTAATTTAAGTTTGATTTGAATTTGGTTTAGTTTGAGTTTGATTCAATTTGGGTTTAGTTTGAGTTTGAATTTGGTTCAGTTTGCATTTAATTTGAGTTTGAGTTTTGATTTAGTTAGAGCTTGGTGTTGGAATCGTATGGTAGGCAAGAGAGGGATGAATTGCCCCTGAAAAATAAAACCTGATGTTTTATTCTTTTTTAACAAAGATAGAAGTTAGTTCACAAGCAAAACAATAAAATAAAGATGAAATAACTAACAAGACAGAGGCATAGACGAGTTACTTGGTTGCAACCTAGGTAGTTGCTAACCCAAGACAAATATAGCACAATCTCTAAAATATTCCTTATGGGCGGAGAAGGCCCTTACACAGTTGAGAACTCAGAGAAAGACTCAAAAGAACAATAGAAGATATTGTTACAAGTGCATTGATGAAATGAACTGAGTTCAGAGGTCTATTTATAGCCCCTATAAAACTTTATTGATATGATGACGTGGTGCTTCTAGGGCGTCCAAGTGCACACGGGTGCCTAACACTTCGTCAAGGCTTATCCACGTTGTAACGACCGTGGAACGACTATTTTCTGGATGAACTACGGTCACACGAGCGCCCGAGTCAATGGGAGCACCCCCATTCATGGGCGCCCAAGTTGACTGATCAATAGCCTATTGACCAGTCTTCTGGCATTGAGTTTCTGGGTGATCATGGGTCTTCCAGAGTTGGGCTCACTCGAACCATTCTCTAGCCTTCTTCTCGAGCGTGCTTTCTCCCGACTTCTCGTCCCTCGGACGTCGCACGCATTCTTCTCGCTCCACCATCATACTCTTCCGCAGATCTCCACATCCCTCGGATGCACGAAGCTCGGGACTCCCTTCCCGTGTCATCCTTCTCGACCGCTACATCATTCGTTTGACTTCCTATGCTCCTAAGTTTCTGCATACTTAGACACAGAGATTAGATACCAATAATACCTAACTTTAACTCAGTTGACCACATCAAAACTTACCCTGGTACTTACAATCTCCTCGTTTTTGATGCACATTAACCCTAGTTAAGTTAGGATTAACCACAAACAGAAATACGAATAAATGAACAAGTAATGAAATAATTTAAATTTTAAGTGAAAAAATTACAATGAAAACACTTAACGTAAATCTTATCTCTCCTCCTTTGATCATATCAAACAAAACATGTTAAGGGAAAATAAAGACTTAGACAAAGGGGGAAAACTTTTGAAAATCATATATCCGAAAAAAATCATAAAAAATTATCTAATAACTTAAAATTTTTGAAAATTTATTAGAATATTCCAAAGTGAACGGTTAGTTTTCAAAAAACATTCGGTTGATCAAAAATTGGTCAAAATTATTTTTAAAATCAAAAGTCGAATTATCGATAAAAAATTTATAAAAATTCATTTATTAGTCAAAAATTACTCAAATTTTTATCCATGTGAGATAGTTGATAGA
Source organism: Boesenbergia rotunda (assembly GCA_024364735.1). Lineage (NCBI taxonomy): Eukaryota > Viridiplantae > Streptophyta > Magnoliopsida > Zingiberales > Zingiberaceae > Boesenbergia > Boesenbergia rotunda. The sequence continues at coordinate 211,010 of JAGFNQ010001857.1, read as the reverse complement.
TTCATCTCTGTAAAAATTTCTAAAGTAAAATAAATTTTTAAACTATTTTTCAAAATTGAAAAATCAACTTTCAAACACAAATTCATAAAAATATATATAACTGTGAAAAAATTTCAAAAAAAAATTAGATAGATAAAAATGACATTTATCACAACAAAATTTAAAACTGAATTTTCAATAGTAAATAGATATTCAAAGAAAAATTCAAAAAGAATAGCAAATAGGGTATTAATTAACAATTAAAAATAACATTAATTATTAGTAAGGAAAATTTAACAATTTAGTAGATTTTGGGATCCAAAATAAGTTCCTACTAATAGGATTTATCAAATATTTCATGGGAATATAGTTCTCGGCATTTTTGTAATTTGGTCCTTGTGATTTCTAAGGTACCAGTTAAGTTTTTCAAAATATTGAATATTTGAATTTCGAAAACAATTTGAAGTTTTGCATGTATGGTTATTTTTCAATTTCTCTATTTGAGTTTTAAAATTGTCATTTTCAAATTTCAATTTGTCAAATATTTCTAAAAGACATGCAGAAGCTAACTTTCTTTTCAATTCTTTATTCTTAAATTTCAATTTACAAAGAATTTGGTCATTGCTTTAATATCATAATAAAGTTGATCAGAAGGTAGAAGACATACCTCACTTACTATATCATATTTGATGTCCGAAGCTCTCCCTTCATCGCTACTTTCTTCTGATGTGGTTCCCTCTTCATCTATGCTTTCTTTCAAGTGGGTGGTCATCAGAGCTAGTTCGGCATATTCCATAAGATCTGAGTCACTTGATGATGATTCGTCCCATGTGGCCTCCAGGTTCTTATGTTTTGACTTGTTTACCTTTAGTCTTGGGCAGTTATTCTTGATGTGCACTTCTTCCTCATAATTATAGCAACGAATCTTCCTTTGCTTTAGGAAACATCTCCTACCTTGCACTTTATTAAACTTTTTAGATTTAAAATATTTAGATAGTTTCCTTACCATATATGTTGTTATTCTTCAACTGATGATTCCTCGTGTTGGATCTTCTTCATGCTTAGGGCAATGTTGTCCGTCTTATTCTTTCCTACTCACCAAGATTCGTGAAGTTCTAATGTCGAAAATAATTGCTCTAAGGTACTTACCTCAAGATCCTTAGAGATGTAGTATGTATCTATTACGGAAGTCCAATCCGGAGTCCTCGGGAAGGTGTTTAAGGCATACCTTTGTGCGTTGTGACTCGTTACCATTTCTCGGAGGTTCTTAAGTCCCGTGATCAGCTCTTTGATTTTGGCGTGTAGTTGGGCAACTAATTCTCCTTCTTCCATTTGACGGTTGTTGAGTTGGTTGCAGAGCATATCTCGTTTTGCCTGCTTTATTTTAGAGGTACCTTGGGTGGTTGCTAATCCAAGGCAAATATAGCACAATCTTCATAATACTCCTTGTAGGCGGAAAAACCTCTTACACAGTTGAGAGCTCAGAGAAAGAATGAAAAGAACAATAGAAGATTTTGTTACAAGTGAATGAATTAAATGAACTGAGTTAAGGGGTTTATTTATTGCTCCTGTAAAACTTTATCGAAGTGTTGACGTGGCGCTTCTCGAGGGCCCAAGTGCACACGAGCGCCTGACACATGGTCAAGGCTTATCCACATTGCAACGACCGTGGAACGGCTACTTTCTGGATGAACTATGGTCGCAAAAGCTCCCGAGTCAATGGGGGCACCCCCATTCACGGGCGCCAAAATTTACTCGGGCGCCCGGGTTGACTGGTCAACAGTTTTTGACCAGTCTTCTAGCATTGGGCTTCTGGGCGATCTCAGGCCTTTCAGAGTTGGGCTCACCTGAACCTTTCTCCGGCCTTCTCTTCGAGCGTGCTTCCTCCCATCTTTTTGTCCCTTAGACGTTACACGTGTCCTTTTTGCTCCACTGGCATACTCTTCCCCAAAACTCCGCATCCCTGGAATGCACTTAGCCCATCGGCTCTCTTCCCTGTCATCCTTCTCGACCGCTACGTCTTACGCTCGACTATCTATGCTCTTAAGCTCATGTACACTTACACACAAGGATTATATACCAGCAGGACCTAACTTTAACTCGGTTGACCACATCAAAACTTATCCGGGATACTAATACTTGGGTTTGGTTTAGTTATAAGAGTTGAGTTTGGCTTAGTTTGAGTTGAGTTTGGTTCAGTTTGAGTTTAGTTTAGTTTGAGTTTAGTTTGAGTTTAGTTTGTTTTTATCTCACCTAGGGGTTTCACATAAGATAATTCTATAGTTTTGTGAAATGAAATATTGTTGATTATCAAGGGGTAGTCCAAACTTGTGTTTGGTTTAAGTTTAGCTTTGGGTCCCCAAGTTAGCGTCCTTGAGTAAGCTCCCAGTTCGCATCATTAAGGCAATTACAGTCCTAGATAGAGCTTCCCAACTGTTCTCGGCCAGAAGACTTATTACTAAACTTAGACCCTTAACAAGTTGAAGTTTACCCTGATTTAACTAATCCTAATTACTCAAATGGGTAGGTTGAGTTATTAAGGTGGCAACTGGTTTACCGCCTCCTATTAGTTTTTATTTGAATTTGAATTGTAACTTAGATTTTGTGAGTTAATAATCATTTCTAGTTTATTTATTTTATTTTTTAAAAGATTATTTTGTCTTTTTAGTTTTCTAAAATTTAAATTAAAATTTTTAAAGTTTGAAAAATTATTTTCTTTATTTTCAAAATTCAACTTGGAATTTAAGTTTTGATTTTTTTTTCGTTTCAAGTTCTTATTTTTAAAGATTAAAAAATTATTTTCTAAATTAATTAAATTTTAATTATTAACTTGCTAGAAAATACATGTTCATCTAGATTTTTCATGCAGTTCTAAATTTTTACCATAATTTAAATCAAATAAGTCTAAAATATTCAATGTATTGTTTAAATTAAATTGTCTTACAATTGTTGCTCCCCTGAATCCTTGGATCTTCTTTATGGGCATTGACTTTTGTAGTGTTCTATCCTTTTACACTTGAAATATTTGATGTGCTCCTTTTGGACTCTAGCATTAGTTTCTCCTTTGCCTTTGGTTGTGCGGATCAACTCTTGAGACACTTGCTTTTGTAATTTTATCTTTCACTGCACTTAGAACATGTTATATGTTCTTTAAATTTTGAATTTACAATATATAACCTTTTGAATCCTCATTAATTAGGATTCTCCCCCTCGTCCATTGTTGTCTCAAATTCAGACTTAGACTCATATTCAGATATAGACTCAGATCCAGCTACCTCCTCCTTTGCTATTAGTGTTGTCACACCTCGAAGAGTCACTCAACTGATAAAAATCGAACAACACATTCCCTGTATGGCAGACAATTTGATTCCACAAATACAAGGCCAACTCGGCTAACACACTATCCACAACCAACATGGTTGGAACAAAACAAAAACACGACCACACAATTATACAATAGCTCACATGGCTATGATCCACAATCACGGAATTTATACAGCAACCTACGTGGATGAAAATAGAAATCAAGACATACATGAACGTTGACTGATCTGACTTACAACCAAACAAACAACTCATAAGCCCCTCTAGGGCACACAATCACAGATACAAATATCATAATAAATGAATAAAAGCTCCAAAAAGAAAATGAAAGAAATACATAAGTACCGATGAATACAAAAGTAAATCCCGAAAAGTCAACTCAGGAAGAAGTAAATGGGACAGGTTGTAGGGGCTCTCCTGGCGACTCCAAGTGTACATATATCATCTTGAAAATAAAAACAAAGTATGGGGTGGTGAATCCGGGCAAACTCTGCAGGTATAAAGACAAGATATGCATGCCATCCAAAAAGGGTATACAAGCAGTATAGAATCAACAAATACCATCTTATAGGAATAACAGAAATACAAAATGAATTACTGAATGTATGATACATACTAGAGTCAGTCTAATCCTACAGGGTGCTAAGATTATAAATCCCCGGAACCAAAACCCTCCACGGGTAAGGTCGTACCACTAATACAAGGCCATAAACCATATGTAAAATACCTCGTGTATGTTCATGTCAATCATATACAACAACCATAGATCAAACAAGTGCAGCAAACATAATCAAATATGGTAATGCATCATATGCACATGATGCAATATCATGTGTCACCCCTGATGCCAATTAAGACGTCGAGACGTGTCATATAAAATGGCTGAGTGGGTAGAGCTTTGACAACAGTACGTACATTGTCATCACTACTCTGGAGTGACCGAGTGGATAGGATGTTGTCGAAGGATAACCCACCCTACCCCATGTCATATGAAGGAGCTCCGCTCTCATCTCCTCGATATACCGATAAGAGGAGGGATCCCTACCTGCTACCATGCTCCAATATCTACTACCCCATGAGTGGTTGAGCAGAGCATAACAGAGTAAAGACTACCCACACTCCGATAACCACTAATCCATAAGTGGTCGTATGGGCAGATCTGATATGACTAACAACCTGTCTCAACCACAAGGGAGTTAAAGGTCGCCATCTATGCAAACGTGCAAGGATGGTGCATGACACTAACGCATGCAAACACCCACTAGATAATTATCCTATCAACAAAATAATATGCACATGTTAGAAAATATGAATCATGACCTAACATTAATGGCAGGTATGATGTGTCCTATCACTATCCCTATGCACACGATCACTCATGCATACTCTATAAAGTAGAAGTATCAAGCAAGAGATTGTATTGACAAGAATCCGAGTATAGTATCAAGCAGTGAGATATACAAAAGCAGATAAAAGGAAATAATCCTACTGCAATCCAGAAATAAGTCATGCATAGCAAAAGAAATATCTATAGAGACAAGGGAAAAGGTACCCGCCTGAGTACGTGCTTGTAGCAATAAAAACCCCCCATCCAAAATATCCGCAACAAAAAAAACCAAGTCAATGTCTTATATTAAAGGACGAAACTATTTAGCTATTGACACAAGTAGTTAGTAGCTAATGAGACATCTAAACCATATTAGGATTAACCCTAACACCGAAATCATTTAATTAAGACTAATTAAATGACTAATTCTTATTCATTATGTTTGGGTTCGGTTTAAGTTTAGCTTCAGTCGTGTTGGTGCAAAATGCATCAGTGATGAACAATCATCCTCTAGTGTTTCGATATTTGACAATATACTAAAGTTAGTGACAATATATGTTTGACAATATAAGGTGTAGTCAAAATGATTAAGGGTTAAACCAAATAGGACCATATGTTTGGTAAGGATAAACCCAGGTTTGATAAGTTTGACAAAGGGTTAAGCCAAACAAGATCTGATGTTTGGCAGAATGAGTAGAACCCAGGGTTGGTCAGTTTGACCAAGGGATTAAACCAAACCGGACTTGAGGTTTGAGATTATATTTATCTGAAGATTGGAAGAAGTCTAGTCAGGATCAAGATGACTAGCAAAGAAGTGATTAGGTTGAACGAAACCCTGGTGAGTGAAGCTGGATCCTAGCAAAGGAAGCTAGGTGGAAGAAATCCTAGTGAGTGAAGCTAGGTGGACTAAGTCTTGGTGAGTGAAGCTGGGCACTAAATCCTAGTGAGTGAAGTTGGGTCCTAGTGAGTGAAGCTAGGTGGACTAAGTCCTGGTGAGAGAAGCTGGGGACGAAGTCTTCGTCCGGGGAACTGAGCACTAAGTCCTGGTCGGGGATCGGGCTACGGAGTCCTTGTCGAGTGAGGATTACGGATAGAAGTAGAGATGGGTCGAGGTCGGATATCTAGAGATCCAAGGTCTCGGAGGCCGATCAAAAGTCTAGCTGGAAGTCCCGGTTGGCAAAAGCTTTAGTCGAGCGGGGATCGCGAACAGAAGTAGAGACGGGACTAGGTCGGACATCTCACGGTTCGGGTTCTCGAAGGCTGAGCGAAAGTCCAATCGGAGGTCCCGGTTGGCAAAAGTAACTTCTCCGGTGTGGAGTAGGTGAGGACGCATTCCCCGGGAAAAGAAACATTAGGCGTCGGTTCGACCTAGGGATTCGGGTGAAATCCAAAGTCAGAACCAATCAATTAAGGCTAAGATTAGTTGTGTTTTTGTCTTATGTTTGTTGTCTTGTAGATACCTAGAGTTAGAGGCAAGATAGGAGAGCAAAAGCAGGAAAAAGGACTTGGGAAGAGGCATTCCTGGGCACCTGACTTGAATCAGGCGCCCAAGAGACCTTTCCCAGGCTCTTAGGAGCTTCCCAAGCGCCTGGGAGGCCAGGTTAATCCACTCCACAGAGTCCATTGCTACGGATGGAAGTTTGACCACACGTGGCAGGCGCCCAAGAGACCTCAGGCGCTCGAGAACTCACTATATAAAGGGGTTTGACCCCTCACTTCAGTACAACACTTTTTACATCCACAAAAGCAGTCTGTGTGAAGAAAACATGCTCAAGTCGAAGCTCTGCGACCAAGGAGGCTCCAGGAGGAAGTGCGCTGCACTTCGGACTTCCGAATTGGCCGGATATTCAATTTTCCATTGGTTTGCATTTAATTTATAAAGTTGTACTTTCTTTTATTATTATTTCTCTGTTTGTAATTCATACTGTAAGACGAGTTTCTCCACCTCCGGAAAGTTCGGAAAGGAGACCACTAGTGGACTCACGCTGAGTACATATGCCTCGGATGTACTGACCCTGGGGGGATGTGAACCAAGTAAATCTCGCGTGTTCTGTTGTCTTTCTTTTATTTTATTTTCCGCTACATACTATCCCTGATAGAAAGATGATCAAACGAAGTTTTCCGATGAAATTCCGACAAAACGTTCGAGTCGATATTCAACCCCCCTGTAGGACCGGTGCTGTCGATAGAGGGGGGGGTGAATATCTACTCGTAATTTCTTCGGAAACTTGTTGTTCGTTCATTCTAGTCAAAGAGTTAGTATGCAGTAGAAATAATAAAGAACGAAAACAAACAACACTCGTACACGTGGGATTTATTTACTTGGTTCTCAACCCCCAGGGTCAATACGTCCAAGGCCTATATACTCGGCGTGAGTCCACTATTGTGTAGGACCGGTGCCGTCGATAGAGGGGGGGGGTGAATATCGACTGTAAAAATATTTCGCGGAAATCATCTTTCGGATCTTCATTCTAGACTCAGATTTAGTGCAGCGGAAAATATACAGAACGAAGAAAGCAAACAACAACACAGATTGCACGTGGGATTTTTTACTTGGTTCCCGGCCCCCCAGGGTCAGTACATCCAAGGCCTATGCACGGGAATGCCCGTCCACTAATGGTCTCCTTTCCAGACTTTATGGAGGCAGAGAAACCCGTCTTACAGTGCATGAGTTACAAAAAAAAGGATAAATAAATTGAACTGCAGAATGTAAACTCAAACCGAACAAACAGAATTGAAACTCGGCCGATCTGGACCTCCGAAGTGCCGCGCACTTCCTCCTGGAGCCTCCTGGTCATAAAGCTTTGTCGTTAGCGCGTTGTCGTCACTTGGGAAGCTTAGAATCGTGTTTTGAAGTCATGTTTGGAAGTCGTGTACTGAGCTGAGGGGTCGAAGCCCCTTTTATAGGCTTCATTGGGGCGCTTGAGATGACTAGGGCACCTCAAAGGGCTTGGTCAAAGTTTATCTCCGCGCCAAACTCGCCGCAGCAGATAACCCTCTTGACCAGGGCGCCCTGGACCTCCCAGATGCCTCAATGAACTTGGTCAAAGCTTATCCCTGCTTCGCACTCGCAGCAGCAGATACAGCTGTCAACCAGAGCGCCTGTATCATCTGGGGCGCCTGAATGGAAGCCTGTTTTGCTTCCTTTCACTGAGGCACCCTAGTTGATGGGGGTGCCTAGCTCCTTTAGGCTACCCACTTCAATTGGGGCGCCTAGCAGGCTGGCTTCTAGCTTCGTTGTGTGTTTTCCCTGCTTTGTCTTCCATTCTAGGTACATGAAAGATACACAAATACAAAGCAAACACATATACAACCTTAGTCTTAATGAAATGGTTCTGACTTCAGATTTCCGTGAAACCCTAGGTCGAACCGACGCAAGTTCCCACCCCCGGGAACGCGCCTTTCACCTACTCCTCTCAGGAGACAGTTGCCACCCAGTCCATTCGAGTGGACTTTTGCTTAGCCTCCGATACTCTCGGATCTCGAGATGTTCAAACCTCGACCCGTCTCTACTTCTGTCCTTAGTCATCACTCAGCTAAGTTTCCAAATCCCTCGGACCAAGACTTCGTGCCCAAACCCTAGGTCCAGGACTTCGATGCCCAACCCTCGGCTAGGTCTTCGTGCCTAACTTCACTCATCAGGACTTTTGCCCAGCTTCACTCACCAGGACTTCGTGCCCAACCCTCGGCCAGGACTTAGTGCCCAATTCCTCGAACCAGGTCTTCGTGCCCAGCTTCACTCACCAGGTCTTAGGTGCCCAACCCTTGGCCAGGACATAGTGCCCAATCCATGATCAGGACTTAGTGCCCAATTCTTCGAACCAGGACTTATTGCCTAGGTTAACTATGACTTTGGTTCACCTTGGTCCAGTTTTCTTGACTAACCCTTCCCTTGTTTAATGTATCACTGACTTAAGTATATTGTCAAACATTGAAACCCTTAGAGGAGGACATCACTGATGCAACTTGCACCAACATATTAGTCTCCTTTCCAAAATTTTCGGAGGTGGAGAATACCCGTCTTACAGTTTCATTTACAAGAAAAAGATAATAAATAAGGTACAACTCATAAATAAAAGCAAACCAAATAGTAGCGAAGTTCCGGCCAATCCAAAAGTTTGAAGTGCAACGCACTTCCTCCTAGAGCCTCCTGTTGGTGCCGGAAGCACCAAAGTCAAACATGTGTTTTGATAATGGCAAAGGGTTCAGAAGTTAAGGTCTTGTTGTGATCTAACAATGCTAATCAAGTGTGTAGGAAAAGTCCTAGGTACTCTAGGCACTAAGTCCTGGTTCTAAGAATTAGGCACTAAGTCCTGGCCGCGGGCTGGGCAACTAAGTCTTGACATAAGGTTGGGCACTAAGACCTGGTGAGTGAAGCTGGGCAGGTCGTGGACCGGGCACCTAAGACCTGGTGAGTGAAGCTAGGCACTAAGACCTGATCCTGGGGATTGGGCAAAAGTCCAACCGGAGGAGCCAATTGGCAAACAGGTAAAATCTCCTGAGAGGAATAGGTGAGGACGCGCTCCCCGTAGGAGGGAACATTAGGCGTCGGTTCGACCTAGGTTTCCATTTGGGAAACGCAAAGTCAGAACTAAGACAGCTCAGGTTGTAAATCATGGTTAATTTTATATCGTTTATATGTTTCTTGTGTTTTGGAACTAACCCTGGTTACAGGAACGAAGGTATGGAGGTTTCTGCTCCCAGGCGCCTCAATGGAGTGAGGCGCCCTACTTGGCTGGGTGCCTGTGTTGAGACAGGCGCCCCAGACAAAGGGCAAATTCTAGAACAACTCGATGTAAAGCCTCAAGACTGCAATAGAGGCACCTGTGTTGACACTGGCGCCCCAGTTAGCTCAGGCGCCCTGGTTGAGGGGATAAGCGCTGGCTGAGTCTGCGGATTGAGTTTCGCGTAGCAAAGGCCACGTGTCAGGCGCCCCCTTCAACACAGGCTCCCCAGCTACCAGTATAAATAGGGGTTCATCCCCTAGGCTTCAGAACAACAATCTTCCAACGTATTCTTTATGCGCTCTGCTCCGAAACGCTCCGTGCTCAAGATTCAAGCGCCAACGACGACCCGTGGCTACTACTCTGCATCTTCCGGTTGTCAGTATAATTTTAGATTAAGTGTTGTAATTATTTTTAATTCTATATTTGAACTCTAACTTGTAATCATTTGCGAAATATAGAATTGTCCGTCATAAACAGTCAAGGATCGTGGGCCTTGGAGTAGGAGCCGACTGCGACTCCGAACCAAGTAAAAACAAAAGTGTTAGCGATTGTTTTTGCTTTTCCGCTGTGCAATTACTCTTAGTATTTCCGAAATTTATCGAACGATATTCACCCCCCTCTATCGTTTCTAACCGATCTCACAAGTGGTATCAGAGCGGGTGACTCAAACTTGGTGCAACCACCAGTTGAGTATTTTTTTCATATTTTTTTAATTTAAATATTTCTTTTTTCGCTCATATTTTTCTCGTTAATCGAGGTTGGTGCAACACTACTTGATTTTTCTTTATTACTATTTTTCTAGCACTACTAATCCAAGACTAAGTCTTGGAACGTGTTTTTTTCTATAAATTTTTCAATTTAAATTAAATGGTCATGCAAGAGGGATACATCACCGCCAGACCACCTCTTTTCAATGGAGAAGACTTCTCCTACTGGAAGAGTAGAATGGAGGTCCAACTGAAAACTTAGGTGGACATGTGGATCATTATCCAGTCTGGACTGGAAATACCGAAAAATGCACAAGGCGTGGTGCAACACTACACCGAGTGGGACAACCCACTAAAGAAGAAGATCGAGGCTGACGCTAAAGCTACCCAAACCTTGCAATGCAGCCTAACAAAAGAGGAGCTAAACCGTGTAAGACCCTTCAGCAACACCAAGTAGCTCTGGAACAAGCTGATTGAGCTACATGAAGGTACATCTAACACCTGAATCACCAAAAGGGATTTGTTGCTCAACAGATTCTATACGATAAAGATGCACGATGGAGAATCAACAGCTCAACTCCACACCAAGATCCAGGAGCTGATGAACGGGCTGTACATGATAGGTCATAAGATTGAAAACCGTGACCTAATAAGGTATACCTTAAACTCATTCCCATGAAACTCACTGTGGGAATCTATGGTGGATGCCTACAAGGTTTCCAGGAATCTTTCTGAGATAAAACTAGATGAGTTATTTTCGAAATTAGAATTACATGAACAGACTAATAATACTTTGGTCGAGAAAGGTATAGCGTTTGTTGCAGGAAAAACTCAAGGGAAAACTCTGAAGAAGAAGCTTCAACCAGTACCCGAGTCTGACTCAGACTCGGAATCAGACGACAGTGAAGGGGATTGTCCCAAATTGGTCCGGCAAGCTCGCGACTACTACAAAGAACTTAATCACCAAACGAGCAAGAAGAAGTCAAGCCAGAGAAAGGAAGATCCAGTGGAACCCTCGACGAGCTCGAAGGGCAATAGCAACGTCACCTGCTACGAGTGCAACAAAAAGGGACACTTCAAATCAGAGTGCCCCAACCTAAAGGAAAACAAGAAGGCACGGAGGAAGAAGGCTCTTCAAGCCACCTGGGACGAGTCATCCTCCGAAGAAGAAGAAGAAGTCCCGCACGCAAACCTACAAGCCTTGACCGCCTCGGAAGACGTCGACTCCGGAACTGAATTGGAACCAAACGAGGACGTCAACACCGGAAAACTCACAATTTCGGAGGATGGACAAATCACGGTAAGAGGTTATCCAGAAACTGAATTATATGCCTTAATTTCTTATCTGTCCCGAAAATTGGCAAAAGCCAACATCCGAGTCGAGGCCCTCCGACAGGAAGTAAAACTCCTGAAAGAGGAAGTCAACTCGAGTCCCTTGACTGAGTCAAATCAAGAAGGAAACTTAACTCAAGTCCAAAAGCTTGAGGAAGAGAATTCCTCCTTGAAAACTCAAGTGAAGGAACTCAGGGTTGCATTAGAACGATTTACCTCGGGTTCCAAGGGTCTTGACATGATCCTTGGAAAACAGAAGTCCGTTCTCAATCGATCTAGATTAGGTTATCGAACCAAATCGCGACAATGATTGTATTATTCTGTATTGAACCAACCTAGAACTCGAGTCCAAGCATGGGTCCCTAAGCTATGTTTGACTAAACAAGCTGGACCAAACCAGTATTGGATCCCCAAGGACAAGATTCACATCTTGCCTAACCCTTATGAGGCTTCAATCCAGGGGGAGCCAATATAAAAACCATATTTATAGTTAGATGATTTTTTTTAATTGCTTACTTGTTTATTTTTTTCTCTGCAATTTTATTATTATGCATAGACTTAGGAATAGTTTAAGGACAAAAAGATTTATTTAAAATTTGAACAACATAGTATTAGGTGGAGGTGAGATGATAGTATGTTAGGGAAGCCTTTCTAATAAGGTCAAGTAAGGTAAGGCGTACCCTACTTGGTCTGTTTAGTCGGGTGGAATTAGCCGAAGCTACCGATCCAAGAGTTACAGTAGTTAGACCAAAATTTTTCAAGAAGTAATTTGAAAATAAATTTTCGGTAAAAAGCTTTGTCAAGGAAAGGGTTGTTGCTCCAATAAAGCTACGGCTAAAGAAGGCCTCTGTGCCTCGCCAAGACTTGGAAGCCAATTATCGAAAATCAAATTCAATTGACTACTTGATAAATTTGAATCTAACACAAATTTTAAATTAAATCATAGACTTAACCACTTTTCAAAATCAATAATCTTAACTCAACATTTTTTCCCCCAAATTAATTCAACATTTTCAAAATTAATTTTCTTTCAAAAATTTTAAACATTTCTTTTAAACCTGTCTCACAAAACCCATAAGGTTAACATGTTTGATTACATTAGATGTGGGTGAGATAGACTAGGTAGTGAAATTCAATTTAAGCTATCCTTGCCTCTAATGGATCCAAATCAATACATACTTTATGTGTAGGAACATAAAGATTTGGACCAATGGATGTTGGATAGAGGATGCTCCAGACACATGACTGAGGATAAATTGAAATTCACCAAAATCAAGTTCAAGAGCCTAGGCTCAGTAGCATTTGGCAACAATGCTATACTCAAAGTAATTGGGTCAGGTAACATTGAACTTAATTCTGATTTTATTATTAAGAAAGTACTCTTGGTTGAAAATTTTAAGTTCTATTTGCTTAGCATTTGCCAACTCTATTATACTGGTTACATAGTCACTTTCACCAACTCTGACTGCCTTATTAGAAATCTCCAAGACTCAGACATAACACTTAAGGGTACTAGGAAAAACAACATTTACACTATTAATCTACCCTTAGTACCAAAATGCTTTCTAACTCAATTAGAAGAATCTAACCTTTGGCATAGGAGATTAGGTCACACTCATACCAAACTAATTTAAAAAATTACTCAACTTGGTTTAATTAAAGGGTTACCTAAAATCATGAATTTTGAAAATACAATTTGTAACTCATGTAAACAAGGCAAACAAACTAAGTTAACTCCTAAACCAACCCAATCAGACTTAACCCAAACCACACTTGAGCTCCTACAGCTTGACCTATTTGATTCACATGGAGCCAAGTCACTAAGCGGGAATCGGTACTGCTTAGTAATCATTGATGATTACTCTAGGTTTACCTGGGTTAGGTTCTTGAAAACTAAGGATGAAACCTTTAATATGTTTAATGACCTATGAAAAATTATTGAAAATCAAAATGATACTAAAATTAAAAGACTTAGGAGTGATCATGGGGGAGAGTTTGAAAATCAAAAGTTTGAGGAATTTTGCAAAATTAATGGGTATATCCATGTGTTTTCCTGTCCTAGAACCCCCCCCAACAAAATAGGATAGTGGAAAGAAAGAATAGAACCCTTCAGGAAGCCGCTAGGACCATACTTAATGAATATAACCCAGCTAACCAATTTTTGGCAGAAGCTGTAAATACAACATGCTATATTCAAAATAGGATATTAATTAATAAAAGACATAATAAGACACCCTATGAACTCTATTATCATAGATTACCAAATTTACACTATCTAAGAGTTTTTGGGAGTAAAGTCCACATCTTAAACACTAAGGACTACCTAAGTAAGTTCCAATCAAAGTCATCCCCAGGGACCTTCCTAGGATATTCAACAACTAGTAGAGCTTATAGGGTTTATAATAAACAAACCCACAAAATTGAAGAAACTACTAACTTAATCTTTGACGAAGAGGTTGAACCAAAATTTGACAATCAAAATTTAAACCAATCAAATCTTGATCACGAAGACAATGAACCAACAATTGAACCATCAATTGAACCACTGATTGAACCATTAAATGGATTATCACTTGAACCAATAACTGAGGTATCAAATGAACAAATAACTGAACCATCTCAAATAGTTGAACCAAACACTGAACCAAACCGTCCAGCCGAACCTGAGGCTGAACCAAGTTATAGAAGAACAAAGAAACCCAGACTAAATCATCCTTTTGATCAAATTATGAGTGATCCAACCTTAGGAGTTAGAACTAGGTCTTCTTATAGAAATCTTAATCAGATCGCACTTATTTCAAAAATTGAACCTAAGACTATAGAAGAAGCCCTACCTGACCCAGATTGGATCATAGCAATGCAAGAGGAGCTAGCCCAATTTGAATGAAACTAAGTCTGGGAATTAGTACCTAAACCTGACGGAAAATCTGTTATAGATACTAAGTGTGTATTTAGAAACAAATTAAATGATCAAAGGGAAATTGTGAGAAACAAAGCTTGCTTAGTAGTTAAAGGGTTTAGTCAGGTCGAAGGGTTAGATTATGATGAAACCTATGGCCCAGTAGCCAGACTTGAGTCAATTAGAATGTTATTAGCTTTTGTAGCCCATAGAGGGTTTAAACTATACCAAATGGATGTCAAGTCTACTTTTCTTAATGGGTTTATTAAAGAAGAAGTTTATGAAGGGTAACCCCCAGGATTTGAGGACTTAGAAAAACCTGAATATGTATTTAAACTTAAGAAATCCCTTTATGAGTTGAAACAAGCACTTAGAGCATGGTATGAACGATTATCAACATATTTAATTTTTAAGGAATTTAACCAAGGTCAAATTGACTCCACACTATTTGTTAAAACCTTAGAAAAAGATATTTTTATTGCACAAATATATGTTGATAATATAATATTTGGATATACTAATTCTAATTTTCCAAAAAAATTTGTCAAAATCATGGAAAGCGAATTCGAAATGAGCTTGGTAGGTGAGCTCAACTTTTTCTTAGGGCTACAAATTAAACAAACTAGGGATGGTAATTATGTCCATCAATCCAAATATGCTAAAGAATTAATAAAGAAATTTAAAATGAACAATTCTAAAAGCTTAGGTACCCTTATGGCTACTAATGTCAAAATTGATAATGACCGTGAGGGTAAACCAGTTGACTTAAAGTTATACCGGAGTATGGTTGGTAGCTTACTGTATTTAACTGCTAGTAGACCTGATATCTTATTTTCTGTAGGAATGTGTGCTAGATATCAACCCTATGCTAAGGAATCCCACTTAGCCGCCCTAAAAAGAGTTCTAAGATACATTAGGGTACCCTAAATGTAGGTATTTGGTATCCTAGAACTTCCACTTTTGAATTATCAGGATATTCTGACTCTGATTATGCTGGGTGTAAGTTAGATAGGAAGAGTATAAGTGAAAGTTCCAATTATTAGGACATAGTCTAGTCAACTGGTGCAGTAGAAAGCAACACTGCGTAGCCTTATCTACAACCGAAGCAGAATATGTTGCCCTAGGAGAGTGTGTGGCACAACTTTTATGGATGATGCATACTCTTAAGGATTTCCAGCTAGACTACACCCAAACCCAAGTTTTTATTGACAACATTAGTTCAATCAATTTGACTAAGAATCCAATTCAGCACACCCGAACAAAACATATTGAAGTCAAACATCATTTTGTTAGGGATCATGTAGCTAGGGGCAAAATAGTACTTGTGCATGTGGACTCAAAACCAACTTAGCTGACATTTTTACCAAACCCTTACCTGAATCTGAGTTTAGCACACTATGAAAGCAGTTAGGGGTGTGCATAGTAGAATAGGATTTTTTTTGTTTTTCAAATTTTTTTTTCTATTTTCATATTTTTTTTTGAAAATTAGTTAAAATCATTTCTTTTATCAAGTTATTGAAATTTAAAATGATTTTCTGACTTAGTTTCTTTCAAATATTTACCCCCTTCAAAACTAGGATTTTTCGCAAAATGGACTTAGCTTAGGCCTTAACCCTAGAACTGCATTCACCTATAGATCTAGAAGTCAGCATCTCACAAGTACCTTAGGGCACTTTTGATTGATAACCTAGATTGGGTTGAGATGCTTAGGTCTATGCCTTGATTCAAGATGCTTTAAGTCAGTGCATCTGTAGTAATTGGAGCGATAAATACAAATTGAACAACAATCAAGTTAAGTGTTTAAGCTTAGCAAATCTAACTTGATCAAATCACTTAACTTGACTAACCCTAGTGAAAACTGCTATTTTTTAATAGTTAGTAAGTAGCTAACTGGGTTAGACAGGACCCGAACAAGATTGTTTAAAATGGTTTGGTCCTTTTAGTTGCTTGAGTTCACTAGAGTTGGTTCAATACAGATTTTCAATTTCTTTTAACTAGCTTCAATTCAAAATTGACTTGCAATAATTTTATCTATTTTTTTGATATATGGCAAAGGGGGAGAGAGAAAAAAAAAGAGAAAATTTTTTTTTCAAAAATTTCAAAATTTTCAAAATCAAAAAAATTTTCAAAGTTTTATCTCTTTTTCAAATAGTAAAGTTCAATTGCCAAGTGCTTTCAAAAATTGCAAAGTGCTTTTAAAAATTGCTAAGTGCTTTTAAAAATTTCTAACTATTTTCAAAAATTCTAAGTGCATTCTTTTTGCAAATATTCCAAATTAAAATTTTTTTTAGTAAACAAAATTTGTCTAAGCAAAATCCTGGTGGAATATTTTTTTTGGAAAATGTTTCTAAGTAATGTTTTTCTTAGTGAACACAGTTTTTGAGCAAAAACTTGTCTAAAAAGTAAAAATGTTTTTAAGTGCACAAATATGTTTCAAGCAAATTTTTCTAAGTATGCAAAAGTTGAAACTTTTTAAGGAAATTTTTTTTTCAAAATTTTGGCTAAGTAAATTTTTTTAAAAAAATTTCTCAAATAGAAATTATTGGCTAAGGAAATTTTTCCTTGTTGCAAAAATTGGGTTAAACAAAAATTGTTTTGTTTTGCAAAGTTTTTTTAAGTAAAAGTTTCTTTAAAATTTGGGGTTGCAAATTTTTAAGTGAAAAATTGTTTAAGGTTTTTGTATGTGCAATGCTTTTGCTCTATTTTGAAAAACACTTAGTCAAAAAGCACTTTGAAGTTTTACAATAACTGCATATCATTGAAAGTTTCAGGGGGAGAATGTTTAATTCAGGGGGGGTTAATTAAATATTTTTTTATCTCTAAAGATTAACATGTTTGTTAGATGTGCTATAAATGTTTTTTTACTTAACTTTTTGAACTGTATTGTCATAAATCAAAAAGGGGGAGATTGTTGGTGCCGGAAGCACCAAAGTTAAACCGGTGTTTTGATAATGGCGAAGGGTTAAGAAGTTAAGGTCTTGTTGTGATCTAACAATGCTAATCAAGTGTGCAGGAAAAGTCCTAGGTACTCTAGGCACTAAGTCCTGGTTCTAAGAATTAGCCACTAAGTCCAAGCCGCGGGTTGGGTAACCAATTCCTAACATAAGGTTGGGCACTAAGACCTAGTGAGTGAAGCTGGGCACTAAGTCCTGGTCGTAGACTGGGCACCTAAGACCTGGTGAGTGAAACTGGGCACTAAGACCTGAACCGGGGGATTGGGCAAAAGTCCAACCGAAGGAGCCGATTGACAAACAGGTAAAATCTCCTGAGAGGAGTAGGTGAGGACGCGTTCCCCGTAGGAGGGAACATTAGGTGTCAGTTTGACCTAGGGTTCCATTTGGGAAGCCCAAAGTCAGAACCAATACAGCTCAGGCTGTAAATCATGGTTAATTTTATATCATTTATATGTTTCTTGTGTTTTGGAACTAACCCTGGTTGCAAGAACGAAGGTATGGAGGTTTCTGCTCCCAGGCGCCTCAATGGAGTGAGGCACCCTACTTGGCTAGGTGCCTGTGTTGAGACAGGCGCCCCAGACAAAGGGCAAATTCCAGAACAACTCGAAGCAAAGCCTCAAGACTGCAATAGAGGAGCCTGTGTTAACACAGGCGCCCCAATTATCTCAGGGGCCCTGGTTGAGGGGATAAGCGCTGGCCGAGTCTGTGGATTGAGTTTTGCATAGCAAGGGCCACGTGTTAGGCGCCCCCTTCAACACAGGCACCCCAGCTACGAGTATAAATAGGGGTTCATCCCCTAGGCTTCAGAACAACAATCTTCCAATGCATTCATTACGCGCTCTGCTCCGAAATGCTCCGTGCTCAAGATTCAAGAGCCAACGACGACCCGCGGCTACTACTCTCCATCTTCTGGTCGTCGGTATAATTTTAGATTAAGTGATGTAAGTGTTTTTAATTCTATATTTGAACTCCAACTTGTAATCATTTGCAAAATATAGAATTGCCTGTCGTAAACGGTCAAGGACCGTGGGCCTTGGAGTAGGATCCGACTGCGACTCCGAACCAAGTAAAAATAAATGTGTTAGCGATTGTTTTTGCTTTTTCGTTGCACAATTACTGTTAGTATTTCCAAAATTTATCGAATGATATTCACCCCCCCTCTATCGTTTCTAACCGATCCCACACCTCCTTGGTCATAGAGCTTCGTCTCTAGCACTTTTTCTTTGCTCAAAATGACTTAGCAGATGATAGAATTCATTTTCTGAGTTGAGGGGTCGAACCCCTTTATATAGCAATGTCCAGGGCGCCTGTGTTGCTATGGGGCGCCTGCCACGTGTTGGTCAAACATCATCTTTGCACCGAACTCGCAGAAGGATAGAAATCCCCTTCCCGAACACCTGGGAGGCCTCAGATGCCTATGTTAACAGGCGCCTGGGATGGGCTTGCCCCAACTAGGCCGCCCTCATTTCTGGGGCACCATACCAACACAAGCGCCCAGGATGGCCTTCCCAGGTGCTGTTACCCCTGTGTTTTCTCTCCTGTCTTGCCTCTAACTCCAGGTACCTGCAAGATAACAATCACAAAACAAACATACAAATAATCATAGCCTTATAGATTGGTTCTGACTTTGGATTTCACTCGAAACCCTAGGTCGAACCGACACCTAATGTTCCCTTTCCTGGGGAACGCATTCTGTAACGACCCGGAAAATTATCTTAATATTTTCTTTAAAATATTAATCGTGTTTAGATAATTTTCCGAGGGACCTAGAGATAGTAGTATGAACCTTAGCCTAGAAATCCAGGATTTTCTCATTTAAATTGAGAAACTAAGTACTAATGGGCTTTATATGGGCTCCAAAAATAGGTTTAATTAGGTATAAATTAATATAAATATAAAAGAATTGTAATTAGGAATTTTAGCATGATTATGGGAGAATTGTAGGGAATTTTCAAAAATAAGAAAAAATGAAATAAAAAAAAATAAAAATAAAGTGCATGCACCAAGGATTGAACCTTGGACCTAGTCTACAACCATGCATGCACCAACCAATTCACCTAGCAAGGGAGTGCTAGGAGGGAATGAAGTGGATTTTTGTTAAGGCTTGGGAAAGAATGAAGAGGCACCATGACTCTTCACTTACCCTCCTTAATGTGGCATAAAAGCATAAGAGAAGGAGTTACATTCCTCCTTTCTTCTTCCATCAAGTCAATTACTCTCCTCTTCTTCTTCCTCCCCTCCTAGCCAAAAACTCCAAGCCCCTTCTCCCTTGGGAAAAGTTCACATAAGCCCCCATCTTGAAGATCTAAGGCCCTCTACAAGGATACAAGGACTAAGGAGAAGTTTAGAGACAAGGATGTTCTCTTGTTATTTTCTATTCAAAGTTTGTAAGCAAGATCAAGAAAGGTAAGATCCCCTCACCTGTGGTATGATAGCTTTCAAGTTATTTGTCATGATCTAAGTTTTATTGGCATGATATGTTGGAAAAAAAATCCATGGTTAGGGCTTATGGAGGTTTCGGCCAAGCCTTGTTTGGGCTAGAAATCATGTTAAAGACTTCCTTTATGTTTTCAAATGTTTACTCATGATAAGTTAAACCTAAAAGTATGATTTTGGAAGTTTGGTAGCACCCTAGAAACCCCCTAGGGTTTCGGCCACATCAAGGTTAAGGGGCTAGGGTAAACTCCAACCTTTCCAAGCATGATGAATATGTTTCCTATGATACCTTATGGGTAATAATGGTGTTACATGAATTTTCCCATGGACTTGTTACCCTTCTAGGGTTTCGGCCAACCCATGCTTTAGGCCTAGGACTTGGGGTAAGTCCAATCAAGGGTTCAAATGATTTTTCTATGGCATGATATGTAAGGTAAGGGATGTTAATCATGATCTAGGCAAATTTTCCATGGACCCATGGTCCTTTAGGGCTTTCGGCCAAGACCCAAACCTAGGGTTTGGTTTGGGTTAAGGTCTCAAGAATGCATGTTTATAAGTTACCATGATGCTAGTACATAGTTAAGCATGATGTTAGGATCTTCATGTTACTAAAATCTTAGTTTATGTGTTATATAACATGACCTTGTATGGTTGATTTTATGTTATGTTTTACCCATGAATATTTAGATCATATACCATGAATATATGCAATTGATGTAGGAGTATGTTATGATAAATAGAATGATGCATGTATGTTGGTAAATGCTTACAATGGATTTATGATTCATGAAGATATATGCATGTTTTAGGATGAATGCCATGAACCCTAGGAGTATGCGTCATGTTTATATGTAGCTTACCATCCATGCTTTATGATGAATACTAGGATTATGTATACTAGATGAAATGTATCATGTATGACGTGCATGTTTATTTATGTATCATGATCATGCAAGCTTTATGAACCAAGATGATGTTTATGACTAGAAACATGATTATGTATGTATGTCCTATGTATGAATAAAGAATGATAAGTATGAATGCAGACGATGGTTATGCCTTGAGTATGAATGATAAGTATGAATGATAAGTATGAATGATAAAGGCATAACGATAATATGAAACAAGTATGAATGATAAGTATGACTGACAAGTATGAATGACGAAGCATGCAAAGTTGTTTTACTTTATGAATGGGTTTGTACCGGACCGAAGTATGGGTCCAAGGGATGGGCACCTTAAGAACGCCCCAGTTTTGGACTACCGACTATGCTATCCACGGTTCTGGGACTACCGAAGCTGTCCAACAGGGATGGGCACCTTAAGAACGCCGCGGTTTTTGGAACTACCGACTATGCTGTTCCTACCCTAGTAGGTCGGGGCTCGCTACCTCGTATTTACTTAGGGACGCGCGCTATGATGTATGTATGTGGTACAAGCCGGGGACCCCAATGATGTTATGATTATGTTAAGCATTTAAAAGTATGATTTCAAAACTAAGCATCCTTATGTAGTAAATGCATTCTTCTTCTCATGCATTCATTCATGTCATGCATCACGCCAGGGTAAGTATACTGTATGTTTATGTTATGTTAAGAATTATGTCATGCTATGTTTCATGCTCATGTATGTTAAGAATGATGCCATGCTAAGTAAGTTAGGTTTATGTTTACGTTAAGAATCATGTTATATTAGCTGTTCATACGCTTATGACTTACGCCAAGACTATGCTTATGTTTCATGTTCAAAATTTTGCTATGTCAGATATTGGATATGTTTTATGTCTAAGTGACGTATGACTTTAGTGAGTAGGAAAGGGTCTTACTAAGCCTATGTGCTTATAGTTTCATTTTCCTCGTACCGCAGATCAAACAAGAAGCTACTAAGGGAAGCAGCAGGGGAGGCAAGAGCATGTGTGTGTGTGGCAGTGACTTGGCAAAGGATCCTTTTAGTTACACATATTGCATGTCTTGGGTCTTGGAAATGCTTCCTTAGATTCTATGCTATGTTTATAATGGTTATGCCTAATGAATGACTTAAGACCCATGATGCTATGTTTACGGATAAGTTACTTGCTACTTATGATGATGATGAATAAGTTATGGAATGGTTAAGTTATTATGTCATGCATGTCGTTAACATGCTAAGTTCAATGACACTAGGTTCATGAATGATAAGTTAGGCATGTTTCATGTATTAGTTGCATGGTTAAAAGTATGTGTAGAAGAAAAAAAAAATTATTCCGCTGCATTAAGACGTTTATATGTACATGTATGTTAAGCGTAACGACGTCTTTCTCGCCACACCGTAAGGTGTGGGAAAAAGGCGGGCGTTACACGTTCTCACCTACTCCACACTAGAGAAGTTGCGTTTGCCAACCGCAACCTCCGGTTGGACTTTCACTTTGTGACGACCCGACTTCTCTTCCTTAAGGTGGACGTCACTTTTACTTAACCTTGACTTTACCTTATCCTTAGCCTTAGTTACAACTACTTGACTTCCCTTAACTTGCTCTGAATTTTTTTTTCCAATGACACCAGTCGACTGCTAGAAGGCCAGTCGACGGGTGTCAGCCACAGAAACTTGTTGAGGCAATCGGCCCTTAAATGATTGGAAGATCATGGTTTTGATGTGTGGGCGAATAGGTTTAAAGTTAGAGTGTTATGTTGTATTTGATATGTGTGATTGAGTTTGTAGGACTTGGAGAATCACACTTGGTGGACCTATCTGAGGGACGAGAGTCGAGGGAGGAGAGCTCCAAGCGCAAGCCGGGAAGTGGACATCAAGGGCACACGTGAAGGGTAGCATGGAGGCAAGCCAAGGGAAGGCTTGCGTACGCATCCGAGGGACGATAGCTAGAGGAAGAGGACTTCAAAGGGCGAACCAAGGGAGCAGACCTGAAGGCACACGCGAAGGAGAAGGTCTGAAGTGGCTGGAGCTGAGCTGGGAGGCAGGGCAGTCGACTGGCCTAGAGGCAGTCGACTGCCAAAACCCACAGAAAGTTCGCAGCTTCGGACCAGTCGACTGGCCTTGGGGCAGTCGACTGGTATACCCCGAAACTAGCCGTTGGCTAGCTGTTTACTAGCCGTTGGCCAGCATTTATTGCTGGACCAGTCGACTGCCCTCGGGGCAGTCAACTGGTGTGGGGCTGGACAGACTGCGAGTCTGTCCTTTTCACCTATAAAAGGAGCTCCTCGTTACACATGCAAGGTACGATTCCGTATAGTAACGAAGTGCTGCCAAACTGAAAAGTGTTCTTGCTTCCTCTCGCTCATTCTACTCTATTCTGTAAAGAGGAAGATCGCTGTTGTAAAGGTTTCTCCACCTAAAGGAGGTTTTCATAGTGAAAGTGGTGCTCGCGGCGTGGATCCTTGGATTAGTCACCCATCTGGGTGGATACCAAGTAAAATAGTTTTGTTAGCATTGTTTAATTTCCATTGCATATTATTTCCGCTGCGCTAACAACTCTGTAGAGGTCGAAACGATCCGAGAATGTGCATTCACCCCCCCCCCCTCTGCACGCCTAAATCGATCCTTCAGTTGGTATCAGAGCCGGTGCGTTTCGGAAGATCTAACAGTCAACCGGAGCAATTGTAATGGCATTTCAAGAGAGATACTCCACCGCACGACCACCATTCTTCGACGGCAACGACTTCGCGTACTGGAAAGGTAGGATGCAGTACTATCTCATGAATGATATTGAAACTTGGATAAGTGTTGCAGATGGCTTCGAGGCGCCTGTCGATGAAAGAGGAGACCCAATACCTATGAGAACATGGTCAAAGGAGGTGATGAAGAGGGCGCAATCTAATGCCAAAGCCACCACCACATTGCAATGCGGGCTCTCAAAGGAGCAACTGAACAAGGTGGGGCCGTTCAAGAGCGCCAAAGAACTATGGGACAAATTAGTTGAACTGAACGAGGGGTTAAACGAGTCCAGAAGAGCCAAGAAGGACTTGTTGGTGGCTCAACTGCAGTCCCTCTCCATGAAGAGCAACGAGACCGTCAGTCAGCTGCATGGAAGGGTAAAGGAAGTGATAAACGAGCTCCATGTAATTGGAGAGAAAATTAAAAACCGGGATATCGTCAGGTATGTCTTACAAGCCTTCCCGAGAACCACCTTGTGGGCATCCATGGTTGATGCTTACAAGGTATCAAGGGACTTATCTTTAGTTAAATTAGACGACCTATTTTGTGAATTTGAACTGCACGAGCAAGCTAACATTTCGGCAAAAGAGAAAGGTATTGCTTTTGTTGCAGAAAAGGAGAAGAAGAGGAGAAAGGAGAAGAAGAAGGTGATCTACTCATCGTCATCGGACTCAGAGGAGTCAAGTGCCTCTATGGACAGTGACCAAGAGGCCTTTATGGTAAGGAAATTTCGTAAAGCATTTAAAAGTTTTTCTAACAAGTCATATGCTAGGAAAGGGGCCAAAGGTAAGGGTAAGGCCAAGGAGATAATCTTCTACAACTGTCACCAAGAGGGACATATGAAGAACGAGTGTCCCCAGTTGAAGAAAAGGGATGACAAGAAGGAAAAGGAGAAGAAGAGTGACAAGAAGAAGTCAAAGGGAAAGGAAAAGAGTGCCACGAACCTTAAGGCGACTTGGGACGATCCCTCATCCTCAGAAGGAGAAGAAGAGAAAGTCTCCCACTTCGCTCTTATGGCACAAGATGACTCGGACTCATCAGACGATGAACGGAGCTCAAGTAGTGAAGATAAGAGCTTCTCCACTTCATCATCATCAGAGTCAGAAGCTTCGGTAAGTGAGGCATACCACTTACCCTCCTCTACCTTAGTGAAAATTATTTCTAGCACGAACATGGATTTAGCTAAGGCTAGAAGTAGAATTAAGGATCTTAAGGAAGAAATTATCATGCTTAGAGTAGAAGCTATTAAACTTAAAGATTTGCATGCTAGCTCTACTTCTTCACATGTTTCACATATTGAAAATGAAAATAAGGAGTTAAGGAAACAAGTAGATGACCTCACAAAGGCCCTTAGGAAATTTCAAGTAGGATCAAGTAACCTTGATATGATCATCAACAGTCAAAGAGCTGTATATAACAAGGCCGGATTGGGTTATAGACCTAAGATCAAGGAAGTAGCATTCGTCTCACTTACCGGTAGGATTGGTGCATCTAGAAGACTAGGGGCTAGGGGAACCACAAAGAAGGCATGGGTACCTAAGAAATTTTTAAATGATGCTTATGGATCAAAGATATGGGTACCAAAAGAGTATGTTTTCCATATTGTCTAGGTAAAGGTGAAGGAGGCCCCAACTTTGTGGATAGTAGATAGTGGATGCTCAAGACACATGACCGGGGATGTGAGCAAGTTCACCACTATCAGCTACCTAAGAGAAAGGACTGTCTCCTTTGGGAATAGTGGAATGTTGAGAATCATTGGTAGGGGCACAATTGAGGTATCTCCCACTATTTCAATTCATAAAGTACTTTTAATTAAGGAAATGAAGTTTAATTTATTAAGTATGAGTCAACTATGTGATGTCGGTTTTAGAGTAGAATTTGATGCTAAGAAATGTGTTATAAGGCAAAGTGAATCAAACACTATCATATTAGAAGGGTTTAGAGAGGCAAACTTATATTATCTTGATCTATCTTATTCTATTAACAATGTTGTTAAGTGTCACATGTCTAAAGAAGAAGAAGGGTGGTTGTGGCACCAGAGACTTGGACACGTCAACATGAGAAACATTGCAAGAGTAGCCAAGGAAGAGTTGGTGAAGGGGCTTCCAATGATCAAGTACGAAAAGAACAAATTGTGTGATGCATGCCAAGAAGGTAAGCAATCCAAAGCATCACACAAAGGTAAAACTCTAATCACCACCTCCTTACCTTTAGAACTTTTGCATATAGACTTGTTTGATTGTCATAGTACTCCCTCACTTGTAACACCCATTTTTTTTTTTTTTTGACCACCATAAAGCGGTGTTACGTTAACATACTTTGGGCATGTAGACATCATAACGTAGCGGAAAACTTTAAACTTACACCTACATGCACTTTCTATCATTCCTAGCATCATAACATACTTAGCATCATGTCATACTTAGCATCATGTTATACTTTAGCATTCTGTCATCCTTTAGCATCATATCATAGAGTCATAGTCATATTCAAGTACTTAGTAGTAAAGGTAAAGTTCTATCATAAGGCAAGCAAACATATGGTCTCTTGGCCAAGTCACTATCACACACATTCTGCAAAGCCCTCCTGCTGCTTCCTTACTGTTCCTTTGCGTGATATGCGGTATAAGATAATAAAACTATAAGCACACAGGCTTAGTAAGACTCTTTCCTACTCACTAAAACCGTCCGTCACTTAATCATAAGCATATGAAACATTAGCACTCTTAGCGCTTTACTTAGAATATCATCCTTAGCATCACTTAGCATTCATTTGACATGTCATGGACATAGCTTCACCCCATTCATAGCATGGCATAAACATAACCATAAACATTCGGTTATGGCATAATTATTGACATAACATAAACATCGTAAACAATCATAGCATGGCATAATACTTGATATANCCTTTCTAGCTATTTTTTTTTAGGCCGAAGCGGTTAACACCGCTTGCTATATCCAAAATCGGGTGTTGGTACATAGATTTTTAGGAAAAACACTCTTTGAACTTTGGAATGGAAGGGTACCCCAAGTCCACTATTTTAGGGTCTTTGGATGTAAAGTTTACATCTTAAACACCAAAGATGACCTAAGAAACTGGAGTCAAAAGCCGATGAAGGAATCTTAGTAGGGTATTCATTGACTAGTAGGGGTTATAGAGTGTACAACAAGAGGACAAAAGTGATTGAAGAGTCCTCAAATGTCAAATTTAATGAAACGATGAGTACTTACCCTAGAAAGGCTTCTATTGATAAGGATATAGAAGAAGTCCAACCCCTTGCCCAGAGAATCCAAGACCTACATTTGGAGGGCAATGATCAAGGGGGAGTAAGAAGCACACTAGAGGATGAGGATGAAGGAGTAAATGAACCTACAACCTCTAGGCCCTTGAGACATCACCATGATCATCATATTGACCAAATTGTGGGTGATGTCACTCAAGGAGTAAGGACTAGGTCATACTTTAGGAATCAAACTAGTCAAATAGCTCTAATCTCCCAATTAGAACTCAAGACCATTGATGAAGCATTGGGAGATGCTGATTGGGTTTTGGCCATGCAAGAAGAGCTAAATCAATTTGAGAGGAGTGAAGTTTGGGAGTTAGTTTCTAGGCCCACTGATTGTACCATTGTAACCACTAGATGGGTCTTTAGGAACAAACTAGACAACCAAGGTAAAATCACTAGGAACAAGGCTAGATTGGTAGCTAGGGGGTTTAACCAAGTTGAGGGATTAGATTATGATGAGACCTATGCCCCCGTAGCTAGGTTAGAATCAATTAGAATTCTACTAGCCTATGCCGCTCACATGGGTTTCACACTTCACCAAATGGATGTGAAGTCGGCATTTCTAAATGGAATCATTAAGGAAGAAGTCAATGTAGAACAACCCCCCGGGTTTGAGAACCCCAACTATCCAAGACATGTATTCAAATTAAGGAAAGCCTTATATGGATTGAAACAAGCTCCCCGGGCTTGGTATGAGAGGCTTTCTTCATTTTTGGTGTCTAAGGGGTTTAGAAGAGGAACAATTGACCCTACATTGTTCCTAAAATCTAAGGATAAAGACATATTTGTTGCCCAAGTCTATGTAGATGATATCATTTTTGGGTCAATAAATAATGACTTCTTACAAGAATTCATCAAATGTATGGAAGATGAATTTGAGATGAGTCTTATAGGAGAGTTAACCTTTTTCTTAGGCCTTCAAGTTAAGCAAACGAATGAAGGTACACATGTATTTCAAACTAAATATGCTAAGGAGATGTTAAAGAAATTTGATTTATAAAATGCTAAGGAAGCATCTACACCCGTAGGAACTAATGTGAAAATGGATAGTGACATTGAAGGGAAAATGGTAGACCCTAAACAATATAGGAGCATGATTGGTAACCTCCTATACCTAACCGCTAGTAGACCCGACATACTTTTTGTGGTAGGTATGTGTGCAAGGTACCAATCTTGTGCCAAAGAGTCCCATTTGGTAGTAGTCAAGAGGATCCTAAGGTATGTGAAAGGTACCCTCAATGTCGGACTTTGGTATCCTAGAACCCCTAGTGTTGATCTAATTGGATACACCAACTCAGATTATGCGGGGTGTAAGTTAGATAGGAAGAGTACAAGTGGAGGGTGTCAATTCCTTGGGTCTTCTTTAGTTAGTTGGAGTAGTTGGAAACAACCATGCGTTGCCCTATCAACAACGGAGGCAGAATATGTGGCAATGGGTGGATGTGTTTCCCAACTCCTTTGGATCATGCACACCTTAGAGGACTATGAGCTACATTACACCAAGGTCAAAGTCTTGTGTGATAATGTAAGCACAATCAATTTAACTAAAAATCCGGTTCACCATTCTAGAACAAAATACATTGAAGTGAAACATCACTTCATTAGAGACCATGTGGCAAGGGGAGACATAGAACTACACTATATTGAATCAAAGTTGAACCTAGCTGACATCTTTACCAAGCCTCTTCCCGAATCGGAGTTTACATCCTTAAGAAGAGGCCTTGGAATGTGTTTTGTGGAAGTATAGGATGAACTTGGAAACATTAGCTTTGAAAAAGGGTGCTTGATCCATTAGGGTGATACATTTGGCTCACTTGTGCTTGTGGCACATTGTTGAACCATTAAAAGTATCAAAATATCAAAACTAGATAAACAATGGGGGAGGCAAGTGTTTAATCAATAGACACCTTGCTAAAAATCATAGTTGGACATTTTAAAACTTTGAAAACCATTTTATGTTATACATACTGTGCCATGTTTTTAAAGTCATATATTTGCAAAATTAGTTTCAAAGTTTGATACAAAATGTAGTTGTTTTCAAAACTTTTGGTTTTTTTATCAAAAGTCATGCATGTTTGAAATTTTATATGGTTTAATATTTTTCCTTGATAGAGTATAACATTTTAAACATGTATGTAAAATTTTACAGTTTTTGGAATTTTCTGGGAGTTTCTGAAATTCGACAGAAAACCTGAAAAATCAAACTGATAGCGTATCAGTCGACTGCCCTATGGGCAGTCAACTGGCACGCCTGTTTTTCAGCAACTGTATAAAATTTCAGAAATCAATAATTCTCGCATTTGATGCCATAGGATTTGGTTGCTTGAGGCAATCATTTTGATGGTGTCAAAGGGGGAGAATGAGTGGTTTAAGTTAGAATTTTGACTTAAAATGGATGATTTTAGGTATTTTGTCTAATTTAGAGCTTGAAAGGTTAAAATTTGGAGAGAAGGCATGGATTAAGGGGGAGGGGTACCTCTTAGGTTTTGATATGTCTTACATTCTTACATATATTGATGTTGTTAAGTGGAAACTTAACTTGGAATGAGATTAGAATTGAAAATTGGGAGAAGACATAAGTTAAGGGGGATGTTACCTCTTAGGGTTATTATGTCTCATAATGTTTCAATTGCTCTCTTTTGCTATTGCTATTGCTGTTATTTATCTCTAACTTAAACATAATGCCACACATCAAAAAGGGGGAGATTGTTGAGGCAATTGGCCCTTAAATGATTAGAAGATCATGGTTTTGATGTGTGGGCGAATAGGTTTAAAGTTAGAGTGTTATGTTGTATTTGATTTGTGTGATTGAGTTTGTAGGACTTGGAAAATCACATTTGGTGGACCTATCCGAGGGACGAGAGCCGAGGGAGGAGAGCTCCAAGGGCAAGCCGGGAAGTGGACTTCAAAGGGCACATGTGAAGGGTGGCATGGAGGCAAGCCAAGGGAAGGCTTGCGTGCGCATCCGACGGACGATAGCCAGAGGAAGAGGACTTCAAGGGGCGAGCCAAGGGAGCAGACTTGAAGGCACACGTGAAGGAGAAGGTTTGGAGTGGCTGGAGCTGAGCTAGGAGGCAGGGCAGTCGACTGGCCCAGAGGCAGTCGACTGCCAAAACCCACAGAAAGTTCGCAGCTTCGGATCAGTCGACTGGCCTTGGGGCAGTCGACTGGTGTACCCCAAAACTAGCCGTTGGCCGGCATTTAATGCCGAGCCAATCAACTGCCCTCGGGGCAGTCGACTGGTGCTGGTCTGGACAGATTGCGAATCTATCCTTTTCACCTATAAAAGGAGCTCCTCGTTACACGTGTATGTACAGTTCCGTACAGTAACGAAGTGCTGCCCAATTGTAGAGTGATCTTTGCTTCCTCCATCACATTTCTGCATCTGCAAAGAGGAAGCTTTTGCTGTAAAGGTTTCTCCACCTCAAGGAGACTTTTCGATAGTGAAAAGTGGTGCTCGTAGCGTCGATTCTTGGATTAGTCACCCATCTGGGTGGATACCAAGTAAAAGAACATTGTTAGCATTGTTATTTCTTTTGCATATTATTTCTGCTGCGCTAACATCTTTGTAGAGATCAAAATGATCCGCGAAAGTGCATTCACCCCCCCTCTGCACGCCTACATCGATCCTTCAGAATAGCTAGCCCTCTCTTGCCTCTCTTGTCAGAAGTATCAGAACTTGTCTCATCGGCCGGTCGAGATGCTAAGAACGCCCACTGTGTCCTACCCCTTTGATCGGTGGGGCATGGATATAGTGGGACCATTTCCTCGGGCAGCTGCTCGGAAGAAGTTCTTGTTGGTGGCAGTAGACTACTTTTCCAAGTGGATTGAGGCAAAAGCTCTGGCCCGGATCACCGAGCAAGTAGTAAAGAAGTTCTTGTGGCAAAATATTTTCTGTCGATATGGTATACCACACAAGTTGGTATCAGACAATGGTCGGCAATTCCAGGGCAAGAAGATAAAGCCATGGTGTAAAGGCTTTGGGATCAAGCAGGCCTTCACTTCAGTGGCATATCCCCAAAGTAACGGTCAGGCTGAAGTGGCTGACAGGGAGATTATGAAGGGGCTCAGAACCAAGCTAGACCATGTGGGCGGATCTTGGGTGGATGAACTTCCCGGTATCCTATGGGCTCTCCGGACCACCCCCAAAGAAGGATTTGGTTGCACTCCTTTTCAGTTGGTATAAGGTAGTGAAGCTGTGGTTCCCATAGAGGTCGGCTGCGAGTCTGACAGAAGACGCCTGTATAGGGAGGACAATGGAGGGAAGAGGCAGTTGGAGCTAGACTTGATAGAGGAGGTTCGGGGTGAGGCTGCAGTTCGCTTGACTGCTTATCAACAAAGAATGAGGCGCCGGTACAATCAAGGAGTTATACAAAGAAGTTTTCAAGTGGGGGATAAGGTGTGGAAGAGAGTCAAGCCGGTGGGGGAAGTAGGCAAGCTGGAACCTCAATGGGGCGGACCCTTCTTGGTGGTGGAGGCATTGAGATCAGAAGCTTACTACCTACAAGATACTCAAGGGAAGAAGCTGGGAAGACCTTGGAGTGCAGTACACTTGAGACTGTACCGTGAGGAGAGTTGAGTGAAATAATCCTTGTAACTGTACTCTTAAAATGTGAAGTAAGGCTCAAAATATCCAAAAGACAGTTCCTGTAAGTTATAAGTGGGCATGCTCCCACGCACCCACTGGACTCGGTGCCGATCGGGCGTGGCGTTCCACGTTCGGTCGGGCCCGGTCGGGCGTGGCAGTCCACGCTCGGTGAGGGTAAGTCGGACGGTGTCCAGACTCTTCCTAAGGCAAGTTATAAGTGGGCATGCTCCCATGCACCTACCGGACTCGGCACCGACCGGGCGTGGCGTTCCACGTTCGGTAGGGCTCGGTCGGGCGTGGCAGCCCACGCTCGGTCAAGGTAAGCCGGATGGTGTCCAGACTCTTACTCAGTCAAATTATGAATGGGCATGCTCCCGCAATATCCGATTGACTAGGCGTGGCCTCCCACGTTCAGTCAGACAAACCAAGCAGCTAGTCGACCTGGTAAGGCTAAAGAAGTCAAACATAAACAAACAAGTTGAGGTAGTTTCACCGTGAAGGTCAATCAATTAAAAAAAAGGCAAAAAAGCCGAGTCCGGGTGTCGACCCGACCGAGAAAAAACGCCGAGCCCGGGTGTCAACCCGGCCAAGCGAAAGCACCAATGCAGGGTATCGACCCAGCCCAAAGCCGAGTGCCGACCCGTTTGTGCCATAGAGTCGAGTCGGGGTGATCCGAACAAAAAGGCAATGACAAATTCGGAGCCCAACTTGATTTGATGAAAGTCTCACATCGAAATTCTAGCCGGGCCGAGTAAAATCATTGATTTAGAGCTATGACTAAAATGGGCGGACGACCCCGAGTTGGTCTCCCGTGGGTGATTTGACTTGTTGCCCGACCTAGAGAATCAACCTTGAGTGAATGAATCAAATATCCCGAGTGGTTAACACTTAGCAAAAATTTCATGCATCACGAATAACCGAGCAAAGTGAGGTGACAAGAAGAGTGGTAAACTAAAGAACCGACGAAAATAGAACAGGGCCCGGGGCCATTACAAAATTAGGCCTTAAAGGTCAGGTCAAACAAGACAGAGTTGTCACAAAAATCTTAAGGCCTTAAGGCCTAGTCAATAGAAAAGCAAGGAAAAACTAGAATCTAACTTAGGTGAATGGCGGGAAGGCATCTTCTTGGATCGAGGCTCTGATCCGAGTGGGCTTCACGACGTTGGGAGGAAGATCTGCTGGGAGATACCCAGCCTCTGTTAGTTGCTGAATAGTGCCCCTAACGCCGAACATAATCATGCCACCGGTGCGCGCCGCCACTTGGTCGAGGAAAGGGTCAGACTGAATAAAAGCCAAGCGGGCCGACTCAATCCGCGATGGCTCGCCCAATTTATAGTCCTCTAGTTCTTTCTTCAACCGAGCGATTTCAGCGTCCCTTCCTTGAATAGTAGTCTCCTGAGCCGCCAACTGTTTCTCTTTGCTTACCAGTTGAGCCTCGAGAGCTTGAAAGGCTTCTTGCTGCGCTGCCAGCTCGGCCTCCTTGTTTGTCATGGCGAGCTGGGTTCGATGATGGGCTTCAGCCGACTCCTTCAATTTTTGCTGAAGGCCCTTAGCTTCTGCGGCTTTCTTGTCTAAGTCCGAGCGGGCTCGGGTGTGGCGATTCTGAAGGGTTTTCTTTTCACCCTCTACATAGGCCACCCTATTGGATAATCGTTCCACTTCCTGGGCGGCGCTGGCCATGGCTTGGTGTTCCTCCTCCGACCGAGCCTCATACTCTGACAACTGCAGCCTTAGTGTAGTTATTTCCGAGCGGAGGCAGTCTAGACCTTTGTCACCCGGAGGGAGGGTGCAATGGGTTAGTTTGGTCTCTAATTCTTGCACTCGCATCTCGGCCGCTCGGCGTTCTCGAATATTTGTGACTAAGGCTCGGGAGACCAACTGACTAGCTGCCTAATGCTGCATAAAGACACGGATATTGTGATTACAAATAAAAGTAACTGAGCAAAAGACGGATATACCTGAGTCGCCTCCATGAAGTAACTGTCAGCCAAGCTCATGGGGTTCGTCTCCGAGGTAATGGCCTGACCTTGGTCCCAGCAGGCGACCAACCGACCATGCAGGCTAATCGGTTGAGGTTGCACTATCTGAGTCAAGGTGGTCACTGAAGGGAGCTGAATGCCCACCATCTGTCGGGGAGGCGAGTGCATTGACAGAAGAGCCTCTACCGCCTCAACGTTTGCAACAT
The DNA here is from genome assembly GCA_024364735.1 of Boesenbergia rotunda. NCBI lineage: Eukaryota > Viridiplantae > Streptophyta > Magnoliopsida > Zingiberales > Zingiberaceae > Boesenbergia > Boesenbergia rotunda. The sequence goes on along the minus strand of JAGFNQ010001857.1, from coordinate 177,615 downwards.
CTAGTAGGGGGGTCCGAAGAGATGGGGCGGTGCCAAAGGTCGAGGCCCCCGACGGCGCACTGCTGAGGACGATGCCAATGCTCCCGAGCGAGGGGTAGTCGGAACCGAGTCCTGGGTGCTTGGCTGAAGAGGGGCCGGATCAGAAGTCAAAGCCTGAGTGTCGGACGAACCGCAGTCCGGGCAAGGGGTCGCCGCAACCTGACCTCCCAAAGCCACTCCTTGAGCCGACGATGTACCCGTGGAGACAGTCACCCAACGTCGTTTTCTTACAAAATGCTCGGCATCGACTTGCTCAGTTTCTTCTTCTTCTTCCTCTGCTTGAGCAGCCATCTCCTCATCCACCACTTGATGAGTCGCGGCCGAGCCCCCGGCAGCAGGGTTGTTGGCCAAATCGTCATCCCTTGCTACAGGTCGCTGGGGAGCTGGGGCAGCGTTTACGGGCGGCACCGCCCGACTGGCCGCTAGCTTTGCAGCCAAAGCCTCCATGGCTTCTTCCTCCAGAGCCAACACATCAGTAACCCGAGCGCCATACATGGTTTCAGCTACACCAAGGAGAGAGTTTTAGTTAGCATTAACAAGCTTATGAACCCAGTAGAAACTTACCAAGAGTGCCGGGCAACTCTGACGGAATCTGACTCAGCTAAAAAAGATATAGCATGCCCTCGATCAGCAGCTTGCCCGCATGATAGCGGGTACCTCGCGAAGATTCTTGGGCACTAGAGGTTGGTCAGGGAGGTCTCTACCCACTCGGTGGGCCAGGTCGGGGGTGGGGTAGACTTAATGTAGAAGAAATGGGACTTCCAACCTTTGTTGGAAGAGGGGACTTTTTCCAAGAAGGCAGATTTAATACGGGCTTGGAAATAGAAGTTCCCGGGCTCTTGCTTCTTAAGGTAGTAGAAATATTTAAACACTCGGGGCTCGAGGGGGACCTCATAGGCGGTGAAAAGGATCACTGTACCGCACAGGATCCTAATCGAGTTGGGCGCCAGTTGAGACAAAGATATTTGGAAATATCGGCAGACCTCGCGGAAGAATGGGTGAAGAGGAAAGTGCAACCCGACCAGTAATTGGTCGGAGAAGACGGTGAAATAATCTAAAGGAGGTCCGTGGGGTCAGTCCTGACGGCCCGGGAGAGCCTGTAGGTGGTCCTCGGATATTTGGTAGTCTATACATAAGGTTTCTAAATGACCTAGGGTTAGTGATGAACGAGTGGTTAAGTACCACGACTCGGGTGGAACGGATGACTCGACCATCCAAATGAGGTTAGGAAAGACAAAGAAAAGACTCGGCAGGGGAAAGGAATACCTAAGGATGAGGTTCGCCAGAAACACTGGTCGCCGAAGCTCAAGGAGGTCGGGCGGCGGAGATCGGACGAGTGGTTAAAGTAACGAAGGGTAAAACTGAGGGGTGAACCTATTTATACTACCGGCGACGCGAGGAGGACTGTTTGATGCGGGAGGAGAAAAAGGCGGTCTCAGATCCGGACCGTCCGTTCCCTGTCATTCCCTAGGTCTCGAAGCTTCGCCTGGACGCCGCACAGGCCATGCCGATGACGCCTTGGTGCCAGAGGCCTCCAGTCGGGAGGTGACACGTGGTCTCGTATTAATGGGCGATTTGATGGGAGATCTGGCATTTAAGGAGAAAGATTAGGAGTAGGAAGTGACGCGTGGGAAGGCGGGAAGGAGGTTTGGCCGACCGGGCTGGGTGCCTAGTCAGTCGGACTAAGAGCCTCCTTCGACTAGACTTGAAGGGGAGGCTTGTGATCCGGGTGAATGGTTTTTTAGAAGGGTCGGAGGCCCGGTCGGGTCCGATCTAGCATGGGCCGAATCAGGGGAAGTTAAGCCAGGTCGCCCTCGGGCTCATGGGCTTGGCCTGAAGCTTAACAAGAAGAGCGAAGGTCGAGGTAGATAAGGTCCCGGTTAGGGTTCCAGCATTCGGGGTCGGTCACCCGAGGTCGGGCACTCGGGGTCGGTCACCCGAGGTCGGGTACTCGGGGTCGGTCACCCGAGGTCGGACACTCGGGGTCGGGCACCGTAGGCCCGACACTCGGGGTCGGTCACCCGAGGTCGGGCACTCGGGGTCGGTCACCCGAGGTCGGGCACTCGGGGTCGGTCACCCGAGGTCGGACACTTGGGGTCGGGCACCCGTGATTGGACACTCAGGGTCGGTCACCCGAGGTCGGATGATCAAGATCGAGAGTCCCTAGCCGAATGACTTGGGGTCACCACATAAGCGCAGGCTGAATGTCCAAACTTACGTGACCGACTCAACCTGTGAGTCATGGCGAGCCAACAGAATAACTACTGCCTGCCTCTATCCGTAATAATCATCACCTGACAGAACCATCTGACAGAGCCGTCGATTGTAAATAAGAACCAGAAGAGATAGTTGGGGCAGGGTGTCACGCGGCTATGTCAGCCTCATATGCCCACCAAAGCTGTCACTGGCTCAGTCTGCCAACTGACTCATCCTTAATGAGATGGGACATTTCTGACATGGCAGAGGGCTTTTCTCCCCCTAAATAAATCCCCCTTTGGGCTCCAAAAGAAGGATTGCTGTCATTTCTCATCCTCAACACCACCACATTGTGAGCCCCGTTTTGGTCCGAGCCGAGTGACTTGAGCCTTGTGCTCATTCGAGCCCGACCCCCCGAGTTATATCCGACCGGGTCGTCTTGGTCAGACCGAGTCATCCGAGTGAGAACCGATCTTCGCTTATTGGCAGGATCAATACCCATAACTACAAGTCATAGATATCATATCCATATATAACTACAAGTCATATAACATATCAAAATTCAACAAGTCATCAAAACAACAAATCTCCTTTTTTGCTCCAGGAGACATTTCCTTCTCCTTCGTTCGTTTTCGTTCTTTTCCTGAATCAAATTACAAACAAATATTAAATAACATTTATTAAAAAAGATGTATCTAACATATCAATGGCATATGTGTCTTGTGAGTTGTAACATATACATACATACATCTTTAATTGTCAAAAGATGTCATTAATCCTTAATTACATGAAATATATACCTACATGAAACTTGTAACTAAGCGTAACAAAAAAAAAATGTATAGGTCATGTAATCAAAAATATATGTATCAAATGTTCCATGACATAATAAAAGTATTGAAACCTATATAGCTAATTTTGCATGGATTAGTAGTAGGCAAGTTAAAAATATGCAAAACATGACATAACATGCAAAGTATCAATGTCAAATAAAAAAATAGAAGCAACTATAACATGACAACTATAACATGACATGTAAAAAAAAATCCTAACATTAACTTAATATGAAATTTATAGATTTATTTCATATTCCTGCTTACCAACCCTACTCTAAACAAATTAACTATATTAAAAAAATATATAAAAAAACAAATTCAATCAAATAACAAATGCCCATACAAAAGAAAATCATGAAAAACTATCACTACCATCACCATCATCACTAGAACCGGGAAGAATCTGACTTGGAATGGAACCTAACTGAAGATGTTGCATAATAAAGTCCTCTTGTCAAAAAATTTCTCTCATTTCTTGATCCCCTTCCAATATTATACCCTTCAAATGGGTAACCTCTCTAGTGAAGTTATGGATCTGTGTGTAATTTACTGCTGGTAAGAAGGAAGAAGATGTACGAGCAACTCTATGGGTTCTACTCAAAGAATTTATTCCCAATATCCTTCCTTCCCCTTTTGGCCCCCAATCGCCTCTAGCCATAAATTCAAATTAGTACCAATAGACACTAGCACCTGAGCTTCTCTGTGCTACTTCTAACTCATCATATTTGTCCTATATTGTAATAAAAAAATTAAAATAAATTTACAATAATAATATTTTAGAAATGCAAGAATATAAAGTTAGAGTAGGAACATAACTAATAGAATCTAAGTTATAAATTAAGAATCAAAATTTATACAAACCTTGATTGTTTTAGCTCTCTTCCCACTCCAAGTCTTGTCTTTTTTCTGAAATGTGAAGGTAAAAATATCTATAAATGCAGGTTTCTTTCCCATTTCCTTGGTCTACAAAAGATGATTAGCAATAATGAAATAGTGTGAGATATATTTAAAAAATAGTGGAAGAGTTAAAAAATTATCAATCTGCGTTTATGCTCATCGATATTGATTTTACATGTCACAGACATGTCTCTAAAATTAAAAGATTGATTTTGTTTTATTCTGGTGACTCTTTTTTTTTTTTTAGATTCCTTGGTTGCCAAAAAATTGGAGATCCTAGTCCAATTTTCATTGGTGATGAATGGTGCCCCCCCCCCCCCCCCCCCTCCCCCTAATCTTTACATAATTTAGTACATGGCGGATGTGATAGCCATATTTTTCTTGAAAAACCTCTTTATTTCCAACTCATCACCAGGGTCCCAAGTGAATGACCAATGAAATGGAAAAAAAATGTTTATATATTCATTTTTATTTAAGATATAAAATGAATGAGATATTTCTTAAACTTACTTCACTGGAGCTCTCTTGTCGGTGCTGAAGTGCTTGTATAAGTCATCAAATTTCCTCTCCAACGGTTATTCATGTTTATATTAATCTTGTGAATAACATGTACAAAATTATCAAACATATCATAAAGTTACAAACATAAAATGTTAAATAATTAAGATAGTTGAAAAAAATAAAATATTTTGATTTTACTTACAAATATCTATAAAGGACTATAGACTCTCGTGTGTCTGTCCTTTCAGCAACCGAGTGTTTGGAAGAAACATGAGTTGGTACTGGTGACTCAAGTGACGAAAGTACTAATGAAGATGAATAGGAAGGTATTGGTGATGGTGCATGGGAAGGTACTGGAGATGCTGTATAGGAAGGAACTGGCGATGGTGTATGCGATAGTCCTACCTGATAGGGGGGCGTAGGTACGGTGTCTCGTGTTGCATCAGACTGACCATGAGACCTCCGTCTATAGCCACCCTGTCGAAATAGATATTGAAAATTCAAAATAGGATTAAATAAATACAAATTTGATGCATAATGAATAATATAAAACTTACAATATTTATTAACAAATTTGATCCATAATGAATAATTGAGACAGATAAACTAATTGAGGTACGAGTTTTATTAATTTGCAGATTAAGACTAAATTTACTCATAAAAAGTAGTGTCACGCCCCGAGACCCTGGAGCCGCTGATCCAATAGAGAATCGGACAGCACCTCCCCTGTCCGACGGACAATTTACACATACACACAGATACAAATAGCACAACTACGCAGTTAAATGGCCTCAGGCCTCAAATCCATGCAGAAACAATGGATATATGACTATAACCATCGTAAAACCAAAGTACGAACTCACCTGAGCTGCCAGGAGGCAGGAACAAAGCCAAAACCCCACAAAGTCCAACATAGGACTCAAAAGTACAATCCCATCAAATAAAACATAAATACATGTCCAAAATATGGCAACGGAAGAAAAGTACATAACACAGGGTCCATAATCCGTAAATCAACATGAAATAAAACGATGCAGAGCTCCTCTCGAGCTGGGGACTGGCGGCTAGGGCTCTCCTGGCAGGCATCAACCTGAAATTAAGGAAAATAATCAACGGTGTGAGTCCAAAGGAACTCTGCGGATACCCAGAATAGATATACATAGAAAGTTATACTAACAATAAGAGTTCCGCTAATACAGTCTCATATCCACAATAGGGAAAGACTAGTACTGAAAATACTGAGGTAGATACATACCAGAATCCATCTAACCTGAAAAGAGGGTAATAAATACCAATGAAACACCAATAGACATATAATCTCAAATGACAAGTCTCCAGTATATGCATGTCAAACAAGTGCAGAAATCAAGTGCAGCAAACAATGCACGATGCAAAATATGCACATGGTGCAATGACATGTGTCACCCCTGACACCAGTCAGATCATCGTACACCTGTCATAGGTCACGTCTGAGAGGGTAGAGCTATGACAACTGTACGTACCCTGCTATTACTACTCCTGAGTGACCGGGTGGACAGGATGCTAGCGGAGACTACCCTCCTACCCCAAGCAATGGGGGAGTCTGGCTCTCATCTCCTCGTGGCTCAGTACGAGAAGGGATCCCTGGCTGCTACCATGCCCGGACCCACCCTCCAAATAGTGGTCGAACGGAGCAATACAGGGCAAATACGCACACCCTACGGTATCCACTAACCCATGAGTGGTCGTGTGCGCATATCGTGTACCGGAAGACGATAGGCTCAACCACAAGGGAGTCGCTGATCGCCAGCATGCAACAATGCAAAGATGGTGTATGATAGGTACACATACCTCCCTCACCAAGTCCTCAGTATACTAAGTCTCAGTCTGAATCCTATAACAGGAAATACAGGTAACCTACAAGGTATACTGGCCGGAACCTACTGATCCCTCAATGTCAAATACAAGAGATACATCACGATATCTAAGCATACATATAGATATGACAATACGTGAGACTGTATGGAACTGTCAGCATAATAACTCAGGGATAAACTATAAGTATCCATAACAAGCCTAGTAAACAAGGATAGCGTATAATCATACTTCTATCTATAACAGTCTATGCATAACAACATGACAATATCAGAAAAGATAAGTCAAAAGGTACCCGCCTCTAAAGAGTAGAAGTCCGTATCAAATGAGATAGAACCACCCGTCAATAATCCAATCAAGCTCCTGTATCAAGGATGTATTTAATTAGCTATTATACAAATGATAGCTAGCTAATAAATCCCAAAACCAAACCAGGGTTAACCTAATCATTTCCTTTCTATTTAATTACGTCTTATTAAATGGAATGATCCCTAATTATCCCACATAATTAAGGTTTAGGTTTATTTCCAATTCAACCTCATCAAGATTAGGTTATTAGGTTTAAATCTCAAATTAAACCTTACCTAAATCCAACTCTAAGTAGCATGGACAACACTAGAAGATCTATGTACTCGGTTAACAACCTAGTCCAACTAGATCAAGTAGATGAGCCGCACATATATGATTAGATTTGATTCCAAAAGATATTAAGCACATATGAAATTTCTATCAGCTCCTTTCATATATTAAACCCAAGCATCAATACAAGTAGTAACCTATCTATCCCACACCACAGGCTTATCCATTGGATGGCACGACAACAAACCAACATAGCATACAAGCTTCAAAACAGAACATGACTCACCAGGGATCAATCTCTCCTTAGCTGTTCAAAACAGAATACTCCAACCCTAGGAACTCAATTTTCCCCAAGCGATCCCTAGCCGCTGTAGCCAAATCCAAGAAGACAAATTGCTACAAAATTCAAATCCAACTCCAATTCACAGCTCTTACCTCAGATCCCTGGAGATCCGAGGCCAAGACCTCCTTCCCAGCTACCTCAACTCACAGAATCCCGAATATACCGAGCCCAAACTCATCCGTATTGGATTCCTACGTGCCCGTGGCAACAGAGGGCAGATCGGGGTCGTCTCACTTGATTCCCGCGGCTGAGGCCCGTGTGTGGTTGGGGGTAGCGGAGCTCGTCACCGTTGCTGCTCGAGATGCAGGGAGACAAAGGCTCGGTTGAGAGGAGAAAAGGAAACAGTACGTCTGCGTTCGGCTGCAGCTATGGCTCGCTGGCTCCGATGAACGGATGGAAGGCGTGCGATTGGAGGAGGAGCAGAGCCGGCGTCGATCGTCGGGTTCGGCTAGGGCAGCGAGACGAGGGAGTGGCTGCTGTGATCGGGCCGAATGGGTTAGGTCAAGGCATATAAGAGAGAGGTCATTTTGCACTTTAGCCTAACCATTTCAGTCTAATCGCAAAACCACCCCTAGGGTTTAAGTTTATGTACTCTTTAGCCGTTGTAACAATTAGTTCAAATACATTTTGGTCTCTAAATTTGTGTCCAAGGGCTCGGAAGCCCCGGAACCTATCCGGTAATCCTCCGGAAATTACCGGAACCTAGTCAAACGTGTCGGATTTAACAAGTAGTATCATATATGAAAATAAAATATCATAAATTTTGCTAAATTAAGATAACAAAACTTACCCATCATAAAAAGTCGAAGTCCTTATTATCATTGCCATTATCATTCTCCTCCTCCTCCTCCTCGTCATTCTCCTCCTCCTCTTCCTCATCATCATTATTATCATAAATTTCACTTGCATCCACATTTATCACTATTCTGCTGGGATCTCATAACATTAGAATAATATATTCCTCGGTCTGAAATGTATTCGCCACTTGCTCTTGTTGATATGCAATGTCTTTCCAACGTTCCTCAATTTTTTTTCATGCTTTTGTTTTACAAATAACACTCTAATCAATTTTGTCATATTTCAAACTATGATATGAAGCACTGAATACTTGATTGCTTGTTGTGCCAACATAAATAGTTTATATATCTTATACAATCTCTTATAAGTTATTTCAACTAAATTATACCGTGGATGCACTTTCATCTTTCTGATAGGGTCAAACCAGTTACACATGACTAGAATAACTCATATTCTGGGACAATGTATTCTACCTCTATAATTTCATCTAGCAAACCATAAAAAATATTGCTTGCATCTCCATCATTGGATACTTAACACAAACCCCACTATTCATTGTAGTCTTTTCCATTCCATATTCTTGAGTATGAAAATTATATCCATTTATGAAATAAGTTGGCCAAGTGCATACTAATGCTTTCGGACCCCATGACAAATGGATTTACAAATCCTGTCCAAGCTGAGCTTGATTATCATGAACCTAAATTAAAACACAATAATTATTAAAAGTCTTCATATGTGCAAACCAAATTTAAATTGTCTGCTTACATATGATTTGAACCATGGTACAAATTCTGTAGGATCGTTGTAATCGATAGAGGGGGGTGAATAGTGACTACATAAAATTTTCGAAATAATCAAAACACAGCGGATGAATTGAAATACAATTCTAACACGTTTCTTTTTACTTGGTTTAGAGTCTTTGACGGCTCCTACTCTAAGGCCCACGGTCCTTGACCGTTTTCATTGGACAATTCTATAAGTCAAAAATATTACAAATATATGAGTACAAAATTTAAGCAACGAATGTAAATGATACCGACGACACCGAAAAAAGTCATAGAGTGTCTTGGACGATGTGTCATCGATCGATCTTGATCGTTTGTGGCATGAGAGAACTCTAGCACGGAAGAAGACTGAAGAGCGTTGGCATGCTTGAGTTGCAAGAAAGCTTCTTTGCATTGAATGGAATTGATGTTGGAAAGCAAGGGGTGAAGCCCCTTATATATACAGTTCTCAGGCGCCTAAGGCTTATGGGGCGCCTGACACGTGTCACGAATCTAGCGCGTCCTTATCCGTAGACTCGACCAAACTCCTATCCTCTGGTCTTGGGTGCCTGGGACCCCTGGGGTGCCTGATGGCTCACGGGCACCTGAGTTGCTGACATGGCAACCTGCCAGCTCAACCGAACTCACTCGCTGGAACAAGCCATCTGGGGCACTTGATAACAATCAAGCGCCTGGCTTCTCGGGCGCCTGACTCCTCTCAGGCGCCTGGGATGCAGTAGTAAACACTTTTCACTCCTACAACCAGGGTTAGTCCAAGAACAGTATAATATAAATAATTACAAGTATAAATTACAGCCGGAGCTGTCTTGGTTCTGACTTTGAATTTCAATGTGAACCCCTAGGTCGAACTGACGCCTACTGTTCCCTCTTCCGGGGAGCGCGTCCTCACCTACTCCTCTCAGGATAAGTTACCTTTTGTCAATCGGCTCCTCCGGTTGGACTTTTTCTCGGCCTCCGAGACTGCTGGATCTCGAGACGTCCATGTTGGGACCGGGTGCATGTTGACAAGGATACGGGTTCGTAAATTTTTAAAATTTTTACGTGCAGCGGAAGAATTAGCATAAAATAATTTCTCAAATTATTATAACCACGTATCTAGCATGCAACCTTATGATGTGTGGACATGATCATAAATTAAAACTTTGCGGAAAAGTAAACTAATTTACTATGTACCTCGCGTAACTCGAAGTAAGGGACGAGATCCAACCGTAGCGTCCCTTGGAAGCTCCGGCTCTATTCGCGTCCACGCTGAGTTCTCTTTGGGATGACTTCGCAAAGTCACGAGTTTTGTGCCGATGAGAACTACTAGATTCTCTAAAGGCACAACTAGAACAACAAGAGAAAAGAATGGAAACTAACCAACAAGAAACGGAATCAAAATTCCGAGAAGAGAGGAGTTGCGATCCGCTTCTTCTTCTTCTTGTTTGACTCCTCCTTGGTGGATGTTGCTCACGCCAACTTCTTGGAGATGAGGGTGCGTCGGCCCTAGGAGGAGTAGGTTGGGCGCCGGCCCTAAGGGGAAGAGAGAGGGAGAGAATAAGAGAGAGAGGGAGAGAACTGATCTCTTGATCACTCAATTAGGAATTCAAGGCTTGCCTTTGGTTCCTTTATATAGTAGCCATTCCCTTGCCAAGTCTCTCTTTAACGGAATTTTTCATAAGAAATTTATCCTATAAATTCTCTTATTAATTATTCCGTTTAAGCCAAGTTTTATTATAACTAACTTTATAATAAAACAAATACCTTCTCTCCTTTTATTATGGAATAAATTTTATAAGAAATTTATAACCTTTCTTATTGTGGAAAAATCAATTCATAATTGATTTTATAAAATTAAAACAAACCATTTCATGGATCATTTTAATTTCCATAAAAGAATAAATTTCTATAAATTTATTTATATAAATTTCTTTACACAAATTTATTTATCCATAATTTATAAAACAAATCGCGCTAGATTTATTTTATTAATTAAACCAAATAAATTGGTTTCTCCCCTTTTATGTGGCCGGCCAAACCAAAGGGGATTGGCACCCTCTTTGGCCGGCCAAACCGAGCCAAACCGATCGCGAATAAAACTCATTTAATTCGCCCAATAAGCCTTCAAAAGACATAGCCATTTTAAGTTTCCGTTGCGCCTCTGATTAACTCAGATTCGACTTATTTCTCTTGATTGGAAAATCCAATTTTCAACTCGTTTTAAATCCCTCGGATTACTCGTAGTGCGTGTGACTAAATAGGCTTTCGATTTATGTTGGTCGTCTATAATCAACTAATTATAGAACGATCATGAGTGGCACCTAGTAGTACATCATGACCCCCAATTAATCGAAAGATCAACGGTTTAACCTCAGAAGTAATTCTGAAACCCTTCAGCAGCTCTAATGAATCGTGCCCCATTTCCTTCACCATCTTATACCCACTTGGTTCAGGACATGGTCTGTTTGTGTCAGTCCCCACTAGATTGACTACGTCACACCTAGCCCAAGTAGTGTCTTTCTCGTCCTTTAGATTTCTAATTACTCTCATGTATTTAAGAGACTCACACTCTAAACATGATATGCTCTGGCCAGAGGCTTTGAGTAACAATCCGACGATAGGCCTGGGTATACATCTCCTCGCAAGGAGTGGTGAATCCTTTGTAGGCTGTTCAAACAGCTTCGGGCACTTCGGCTTATACCCAATCATCCTGGGTCCACACCTCCTTGGAGATGCTTGCTTAAGATGTTAAAGTATAAGTCTCCATGACCAAGATGACTTGAACACCGCAAGTCAAAGGAACATCGCACTTAAGCTGCAGTAAGAACTTCATTGACATATCTGTATAGATAACCATATGAAGTTTTACAGCTAGTCACTCCAATGAACTAGTTCCCTTAACTAGCATCCATGTTTATCTCCGTACATCCCAATGTCACCAGCCAGTGAGAATCAGCTGATTAGAGAATAACCCATGCTAGTCTCAACAGAATTGATAGTGTCCATTTTTATCAATTCATCGACTAGGGATACTTTCAATACTTCACAATTGCACATGTAGAGATAATCACTAGTTGTGATCCCATCACAAATTCTCTTATGCTGTGAATTATATTGCGGGCATTCAGTAGATGAGTTTAAGATCCCAATCAAATACACAAACATGTATACTCAAATAGTGAATTATCATTTATTAAAATAAATATTTACAATCATAAGGCGATTGCCTTAGGACACTTCTCTCATATCACTAACAGTCCGTTCCTCGACCCGCCTCTACTTCTGTCCGGAATCCTCGCTCGGCTAAGACTCCTGCCCAATCTTCCAAATCAGGACTTTGGTGCCTAGTCCACGACCAGGACTTCTTGTCCAATCCTCAACCAAGACTTCTTGCTCAACCCTGTAGGTCAAGACTTCGTGCCTAGGAGAACTAGGACTTTCCTGCACACTTGGTAAATCCATTAGATAATAATACCAACTTAACTTTGAACCCTTTGCCATTATTAAACCCAAGTTTGATCTGGTGCTTATGGCACCAACAATCTCCCCCTTAATCAGTTCTCTCCCCCTTTTTCCTTAGAATTAATTTTTGAAAAAACTTAGCAAAAATTCGAAACATTGCATAAGACTTTCTTTTAATTTGAAAATCTCCCCCTGAAGCTTTTGAAAATATATAATTTTTTTATTTTGAAAGTTTTTTCAAAAAGATTTTGAAGACTTTGAGAAAAACAAGTTTTGAAAAAATTCTAACTTTATGTTTTTCTCCAACCCAATTTTCTGAATCAAATTATATTTTCTATAAATAACTTTTTAGGAAATAAAATTTTCTTTTTCGATGAAAAGTTTGAGTAATAAACTGCAAAGATTATTTTGTGAGAAACAAATAATAACTTAATTTTTTTTTAAACTTGATTTTTTCTGAACAACAATTTTGAAAATAATTTTGAAAGTTGACTTTTTCGAATTAGAATTACACAAGAAAACTAATACTGCATTTGTCGAGAAGAGTATTACCTTTGTTGCAGGAAAAACTCCAAGAAGATCTCAGAAGAAGAAGCTACAATCAGTACCCGAGTCCGACTCAGATTCAGGGGCTAACGACGATGAAGGAGATCGTCCAAAGCTAGTACGGTTAGCTCATGACTACTACAAGGAGCTCAAAAATCAAACGAACAAAAGGAAGACAAATTGGAAGAAGGAAGATCCATCTGAACCCTCGACAAGCCAGAAGAACAAAGGTAACGTAACATGCTACGAGTGCAATAAGAAGGGACATTTCAGATCAGAGTGCCCCAACCTGAAGGAGAATAAAAAGGCTCGAAAGAAGAAGGCATTGCAAGCTACATGGGATGAATTGTCCTCGAAAGAAGAAGAAGAAGCTCCACACTCAAACCTCCTTGCTTTGACCGCCTCGGAAGACATCAACTCTGGAACGGAGTCAGAACCGGACGAAAACGTCGGCACCGGAAAGCTCTCGATCTCGGAGGACGAACGGATTACGGTACGAGGTTATCCTGAATCCGAACTTTATGATTTAATTTCATACTTGCCATGCATGTTGGCGAAAGCCAACATCCGGGTTGAAACCCTCCGACAGGAAGTCAAACTCCTGAAAGAGGAAGCCAACATGAGTTCCTTAACCGAGTTAGTTCAAGAAGGAAACTCAACTCAAGTTCAAAAGCTTGAGGAAGAGAATTCCTCCTTGAAAACTCAAGTCAAGGAACTCAGAGTCGCGTTAGAATGATTCACTTCGGGTTTCAAGAATCTTGACATAATTCTTGGAAAACAGAAGTCAGTTCTAAATCGATCCGGACTAGGCTATCGAACCTAATCACGACAACGGTCTTACTATTCTGTATTGAACCAACCTAGAACCCGAGTCCAAGCATGGGTCCCAAAGCTATGTTTAAATAAATAAGCTGGTCCAAACCAATATTGGATCCCCAAGGACAAGATTCACATTTTGCCTACCCGTTATCGAGGCTTCAGTCCAGGGGGAGCTAATATAAAAACCATTTTTATTAGATGATTCATTTTTGCTTGAACAATTTCTTGTTGACTGTTTATTTCATTTCTGTAATTTTATTATGTTTAGACTTAGGAATGGTTAGTTAAGGACAAAAGATTTACCTGAAACTTGAACAATATATTATTAGGTGGAGGTGAGATGATAGTACGTTAGGGAAGCCCTTCTAAAAGGGTCATGTAGGGTAAGGTGTACCCTACTTGGTCTATTTAGTCTAGTGGAACTAGCCGAAGCTACCGAACCAAATCCTAAGCTAGTTAGATCAAAATTTCTCAAGAAGTAGTTTGAAAATGAACTTTCAGTAAAAGGCTTTGTCAAGGAAGGTGTTGTTGCTCCAATAAGGCTACGGCCAAAGAAGGCCTCTGTGCCTCGCCAAGACCTGGAAGCCAATTATCGAAACTCACTTTTAAATTACTATTTGATAAATTTGAATCTAACACAAGTTTTAATTGAATCTTAGATTTAACATTAATCCAAAGATAAAAATAATACATCTCACAAAACAGATAAGGAAACCTGTTTTGTCACTTAGAATTGGGTGAGATGTTTAGGACCTAATAATTTAGTTCAACCCAAATCTACAACATTTTTCAAAATTAATTCAACATTTTTTAAAATTAATCCAACATTATTTTAAATTAATTCAAATCATTTTCAAAATTAATTCAACATTATTCAAAATTAATTCTAATTGTACATTTAACAAATTTTACTTAAAATTTTTAAAATTAAAAATTTCACTTAATATTTCTCAAATTCAAAATTTCACCAAGAATCTTCGAAAATGAAATGCACTTAATCAATTGAAACTTGGTGAAACATAAATTCTCAAAATCCAATGTTTTCAAAAATTAAATTAATCTCTTCAAAAGATTAACTGTGTTAAATCTTAAAAATTAACCCATTGTTGTTAATCAAACGATGTTTTGATCATAATTACAATGGAACCTAGGGCTTGATACATAAAATTGCTTGGTCAAACCTGGTCAACTCGGTCAAACTCTGGTCAACACGAGCGCCCGAGACCCTTACGAGTGCCCCAATCCCTTTTTTAGCAATCGAGGCAGTCACCCCTGCCAAAAGCCTGAACACACTGATCTCAGGCGCTCGAGAAGCTCTTGGGCACCTCAAGTCTATCACGAGCGCCCAAGAGACCCTCACGGGCGACCGTAATAAGCTATATAAACACTCTCACCCAGCCTTCTTCTCCCACACCTCAAACAACTCCTTCCTCATACTCTCCTCACTTCTAAGGTGCCCTAGAGCTCACACTCTCCCTCGACTACTCGACTTTCACGATGCCGCCTCGATATGACTTAATTATGCATTTACTATTGATTTTACAATTTATTTCCATTAAATAAATGCATAATTTTTCTACTTGTTTAGTAAATGTCGAGTTATGCAAACCGGCCCCAGGGCTGAGCCTAGCCCAGATCCTAGGTTCCCCACCTTAGCCTTATTCAATAAGTTTGCACACACTACCTATATACCGATCAAGACACACTATTTAAATCAAACCTTCTTTAACCAGTCGTGCCCCTTAGCAATTGATGTCATAAACTTCTACCAGTTAGACTAGCTAGTATACTGCACCAGTCCGACGGTACAGAGATTTCAATCCGTCGATCTACACATTCAGGATTACACTCTCTATAGAGTCCTGGTCCACTGTATCCTTCCGTTAACCTCTCGAGATGTTGCATCTATGCGACGTTTCCACACTTTTCTTCTCTACGCGATGATCCACCACCTGGACATAGGCATTGGTCTACACATGTTCCGGACGATCATTTACGCGTCTAGCATATCTACCCATTCCCTGTAGGACCGGTGCCGTCGATAGAGGGTGGGGGGGGTGAATATCGACCGAGAAATCTTCGCGGAAATTCATAAAACTTTCGATCTTTCTAGACTCAGAGTGTTAGTGCAGCGGAAAAGTAAAACAGAAAAATAAAACAAACAATCACAGCAGACACGCGGGATTTATTTACTTGGTTCCCGTCCCCCCAGGGTCAGTACGCCCAAGGCCTATGTACTCGGTGTGAGTCCACTATTGGTCTCCTTTTCGAAATTTCCGGAGGCGGAGAAAACCCGTCTTACAGTTGATAATTACAAGCACATGTATAGGAAATTAAGTACGGAATAATAAAAGCAAACCGAACAACAAGGATTTGAAACTCGGCCGATCTAGACCTCCGAAGTGCCGCGCACTTCCTCCTGGAGCCTCCCGGTCGTAGTGACTCATCTTTAGTGCGTTGTCGTCGGTCAGAATGATCAAAATCGCTCTTGGAAGTTGTGTTTGAAGCCTTGGGGTCGAGCCCCTTTTATAGTACTCTAACGGGCGCCTGATAGGTTGGGGGCGCCTGACACATGCCCTTCGATCCGGAATTCCTTATCCGTGGGCTCGGTCAGCGCTTATCCTTCCCTCTTGGGCGCCTGAGCTGATGGGGGCGCCCATGACCTCACGGGCGCCTGATCCTCCTTGGTTCAGTGGCTTCGCAGCTGTGTTTGGGATTCTACCTTCACACTTGGGCGCCCATATCCATACGGGCGCCTGAGCCCATACGGGAGCCTGAGCCCATTCGGGCGCCTGGTCCTTCCGGGCGCCTAGGCTCAATGAAGCACCTCTCTTGCAGACGACCAGTCCTTTGACCCTGCAAGATACAAAAACACAAAGCAAGTATACACACAATTTTAACCATAAGGACTTGGTTCTGACTTCAAATTTCCACAAAATCCTAGGTCGAACCGACGCAAGTTCCCACCCTCGAGAACGCACCATTCACCTACTCCTTTTAGGAGCCAGTTGCCACCCAGTCCTTCGGGTGGACTTTTACTTAGCCTCCGACACTCTCGGATCTCGAGACGTTCGAACCCCGACCTGTCTCTACTTCTATCCTTAGTCATCGCTTAGCTAAGTTGCTCAGTCCCTCGGACCAAGGCTTCATGCCCAAACCCTAAGTCCAGGACCTCGGTGCCCAACCCTCGGTCAGGTCATCGTGCCCACTCCTCGACCAGGACTTAGTACCCACCTTCCGAGTAGGTCTTCGGTGCCCAACCCTTTGCCAGGACTTAGTGCCCACCTTCCAAGCAGGACTTATTGCCAAGATTTACTAGGACTTTGGTCCATTTTGTTACCCTTCTCTTAACTCCCCTTCTCTTGTTTAATGTATCACTGACTTATGTATTTTGTCAAATATTAAAACACTTAGAGGAGGACATTACTGATGCAACTTGCACCAACAATCTCCCCCTTTTTGATGTTTGACAATATCTTAAGTTAGATTGGTTGAAAGGGCTAAATTTTAACTCTTGGGATCAAATAAAAAAAATGATTTAAGTTTTGACAATCCATTTTTGATCCTCTAGGGAAAAATATGAAAAAATTTCTAACTTCTAACTTTCACTCTCCCTCCTTTTTGAAAAGCATTTTGATTTTTTGATCCTTTGGAAAGAGAAGAGAAAATTTATTTCTAACTTAAGGTGCATCTCTCCCCATTTGTCATACATTAAAAAAAAACCAAAAATACTTGCACAAACAATGGAAACCTTTGGTTCTTTTTGAAAATATTTAGTGTAACTTTTGAAAGCACAGTATAAAACTAAGTAATTAAATTGTATCCAAAAAGAATTTCTATTTTGTCATAAAAAACTTCTCACTTTAAATTTTGAAAGATATATTGCACTTTTTGAGAAAAACTTTTGGAAAATGCATAACTTTGAAAGAATACTATGAACTTTGAAAAATAATTGCAATTTTAGAAAATATAAGTATTTTTTTGAAAAATATTATGCATATTTTGCAAGTATTGAGCTTTGAAAAATTAAGTACTTTTGAAAAATATTGAATTTTTGAAAAATTAAGTACTTTTTGAAAAAGATTAGGCTTTGAAAACATAATATTTTACTTGACTAGGTTTCTTTTCCAGTCTGACACAATCCTAGGAAACCTTATTAACTACAAGGACATTTTCCTAAGTGTTCTGGAAATTCTTCAAAGTCAAGTAAATATTATTTTTTAAATAGAATTTTGATAATCCAAAAATAATGATAGTACTTTGAAAATATATGCTAGTACATTTTTAAAAATTTCAAATACTTTTGAAAAATCTTTAATTTTAAAACACAATATTTTACTTGACTTGGTCTTGTAACGCCCGTAAAATCCTCTCAATATTTTTTCTTTAAAATATTGATCATGCCTATATGAATTCTTGAGTAACATATGAATACTAGCATAAACCATAGCAAGATCTCTTATATAAATTAAAAAGCTAAATACTAATGGGCTTTATGTGGGCTTTGCCAAAAATAAGAGTAAAAGTAATAAAAAGAAGTACATGCACCAAGGATTGAACTTGGACCTAGAGCTTCATCATGCATGTACTAACTGTAACGCCCGTCTTTTTCCAGACCTTACGGTGTGGTGAGAGACGGCGTTACGCTAACATACATATAGGCATATGAACATCGTAATGTAGCGAAATAATTTAAAACTTTATACCTACATGCATCTAACACTTGAATCATGTATACATGCCTTAACTATCATTCCTAAACATGGTGATATGGTAACTTAGCATATTAACATCATACGTAGCATCATGATATCAAAATCACATAAGTCATCCATAAGCAACATAAGTAGCAAGTGTATCAAACCATCATAAGTATAGCATGAGACTTAAGAGGACAATGCAAAATATAGAACATGTGACAAAGTATAAATATTAAAAGTTTTTCTTTTTCTTCTGCCATGTCACTGCCACACACACACTCTTGTCCCTCCTGCTGCTTCCCTTAATATCCTCTTGCTTGATCTGCGTATAAGGAAGTAAAACTATAAGCACATAGGCTTAGTAAGACTCTTTCCTACTCACTAAAACCATACATCGCATACATAAAACGTATAACATGCTTAACATATAGAAGTTCTTGATACAAAACATAGGCATATAAAATACTTAACATAGCATGGTTCTTGACATAAACATAAACATAACATGGCATGGTTCTTGACATAAATATAAACATAACATGACATAGTTCTTGACATAAACATAAACATATGAAATACTTGACATAAACATAAACATATGAAATACTTGACATAAACATAAACATAACATGGCATGGTTCTTGACATAAACATAACATGGCATGGTTCTTGACATAATCATAAACATATGAAATACTTAACATGGCATGGATGCATATCATGAATGGATGCATGAGTCAAATGCATATAACATAAGGATGCTTATTTGAAAATCATACTTATAAATACTTAAACATAATCATAACATCATTGGGGGTCCCCGGCTTATACCACATACATACATCATATGCGCGCATCCCTAAGTAAATACGAGGTAGCTAGTCTCGACCTACTAGGATAGGAACAGCTATGGTAGTTCCAAAAACCGAGGCGTTCTTAAGGTGCCCATCCCTGTTCGACAGCTACGGTAGTCCTAGAACCGTGGATAGATACGGTAGTCCAGAACCGAGGCGTTCTTAAGGTGCCCATCCCTTGGACCCTTACTTCGTTCCGGTACAAGCCCATTCATAAAGTAAAATAACTTCACATGCTTCATCATTCATAGAACATACATAGCATACTTAAAGACATGAACATAATCTTGTTACATGAAGCATGACATAAAGCATACTTGGCATTTCATCATTCATACTTAATTCATAACATCATTATGCCCTAAAGGCATAAACATTATCTTCATTCATCATCTTCATTCATAAGACATGACATACATACCTAATTATGCCTTAAGACGTAAACATCATCTTAGTTCATAAAGCTTGCATGATCATGTTACATAAGGTAAGCATGCATTATATACATGGTACATATCCCTAGCATATATCATCATAGTATCTATCATAAAGCGTGCATGGGTAGGATTCATATGAACATGATACATACTACCTAGGTTCATGGCATTCAACATAGAACATGCATAAGTCTACTTAACCATATATCTATCATAGGTGTTTAACTTAAAATATGCATCATTTTACACAAACATGAGACCTTCTTCATAACACATGTGTTCATGTCTTAGAACTTAAAACATTCATGAATGAAACCTACTAAACATGCTATCTAACATAAACATACAAAATCATGAAGCATAGCACTTAAGGTTAGGGTTTTAGGTAACATAAAATTCATACCACATGCTTGAACCTATATATATACAACATAATAAGCCATAACAAGCATTCTTGAAACCCTAACACAACCTAAACCCTAATTGGGGTGCTTGGCCGAAAGTTGGAAGAAGAGGGATCCTAACATATAAGATACCATAAGTGAAGAAAAACTCATACATTACATACTATGCCATAGGAAGCCATTAGAACCCATGATTAGGGCTAACCCTAAGTTTTAACCCTACAAATTGACCTTGGCCGAAACCCTATAGGGTCCCAAGTATATGGAAAAATTCATACAATTCCCAATTTACATCTAATACCTTACATACAACACCATAGGAAACCATTAGAACCTTTGCTTGGAGTTAGCCCTAACTCCTTGCCCTATAACCTAACTTGGCCGAAACTTACAACGGTCTTGAGGCATGTAAAAATTCACATAAATCACCATTAACATCCCTTGCATCATGAGAAAACATAAGAAATATTATTAGAGAGTTAGATCCAATCCTATCCATGGAAACATGTTGGTGGCCGAAACTTGTATAGGGCTTTAGGGTGCTACAAAATTTCCCCAAGTCATAATTTATCCTTTATTTATCATAAGAAAACATTAGGGAGCATGAGTGAGGGTTTACATCATCCCATACCTAAATACAAGGCTTGGCCGAAACCCTAGAACCCAAACCTCATGGTTTTCTCAACCTAGATCCTAAACACAAACTTAAATCATGATAGACATCAAGGAAAATAATTATACCACAGGTGAGGGAGTCTTACCCTTGGTGTCTGGTTATAGACCCTAAATAAAGAAGAGGATGAAGACCTTGTTGTCCCTTGATCACCCCTATCCCTTGTAGCCTTGTAGGAAGCCTTGGATCTTCAAGAGAGAGTCCCCTTGTGAAGCTTTTCCAAGGGAGAAAATCCCTTGTGGGTTTCGGCAAGGAGGAGGAAGAAGGAGAGAGGGAAGCTTTGATGGAAGAGAAGAGGAGGAGAAACTATAACTTAAGTGCCAACTTATCTCTTCATTTCCCCATCCCTCTCTAATATACTAAGCAAGGAGGCAAGTGAAGGGGCATGGTGCCTCTTCTCATGGTGACCCTTCACTTCCTTAAGCCTTAACTAAAATCCTCTTCATTCTCTACTAGCACTCCCTTGCTAGGTGAATTGGTTAGTATATGCATGGTGATACACTAGGTCCAAGGTTCAATCCTTGGTGCATGCACTCCTTTTTATTACTTTTATAATTATTTTTGCCAAGGCCCATATAAGAGCCCACTAAGGCCCATGTTAATATCTCTAATTGAAATCCATTTCTATTCATGATAAAATTTTACCTAAGGTCCCTTAATGGCCATGGTATTAGAAGAGCACATGTAAGACCCATTATTACTTAGCTTCTTAATCTATATGGAAAATCATGGATAATCATGCTAAGGTTCATACTAGTATCCCTATGTTCCTCGAGAATCTATCTAGGCATAATCAATATTTTAAAGAAAATATTGAGAAAATTTTACGGGTCGTTACACTAACCAATTCACCTAGCAAGGGAGTGCTAGTAGAAAAGGAAGAGGATTTTATTTGAGGCTAAAAGAAAGTGAAGAGTCACCATGTGAGGAGGCACCATGCCCCTTCACTTGCCCCCTCCACTTAGTATAAAAGAGAGGGATGAGAAGTGAAGAGGTAACTTGGCACATAAGTTATTGTTTCTCCTCTTCTCTTCCACCAAGGCCTTTCCTCTCCTCTCTTCTTCCTCCTTCTAGAAGAAAGCCACAAGGGGCTTTTCCCTTGGAAAAACTTCACAAGGGGACTCCATCTTGATGATCCAAGGCTTCCTACAAGGCTACAAGGGCTAAGGAGAGTTCTAGGGTCAGGAAGGTTTTCTTTTGTTTCTCTATTCAAGGTTTATAACCAAGATAAAAAAAGGTAAGACTCCCTCACCTGTGGTATAATAGTTTATGTTGTTTATCATGATTTAAGATGTTGTTTGGGATTTATATTGAGAAAACAATGGATTAGGGCTTATGGGATTTTCGGCCAAAGCATGTTTTTTGGTTCTAAGATGATGTTAAAACCCCACTTATGTTTCCTAATGGTTTCTATGATAAGTAACGTATAAATTATGATTTTGGGAAATTTTGTAGCACCCTAAGACCCTCTAGGGTTTCGGCCACCATCAACATTTCATGGTTACGATTAGACAACCAAAATTAATTTCTACAAAGTAGACAACCAAAATTAATTTCTGTTGAAAATTATTCTAAGTAAAAATCCATCCTTAAACTTAGAATTTATTTTCCAAAACCCCACGAAGTTTTAAAAAATCTAGGGGGAGATTCCTTCCAGGGGGAGGGAACAAAAGTTAATTTTTACTTACTACTGATTAACTTAACTTTTTGAACAAGGGTTGCCATAAATCAAAAAGGGGGAGATTGTTGGTGCAGAAAGCACCCAAGTCGAAATTAAGTTTTGATAATGGCAAAAGGGTTCAAAAGTTAAGTCTCATTTGTTATCTAACATGTTACTCAAGTGTGCAGGAAAAGTCCTAGCGAAGGACTGCTAGGCACTGGCGAAGGAATGCAAGGGTAAAAAGTCCTAGCGAAGGAATGCTAGGCACTAGCGAAGGAATGCCAGGGTACTAAAGTCCTAGTGAAGGACTGGTAGGCACTGGCGAAGGAATGTCAGCGTACTGAAGACCTAGCGAAGGACTGCTAGGCACCAGGCGAAGGACAGCTTGGGACTGAAGACCTGGCGAAGGAATGCTAGGTACCGAGCGAAGAACAGCTTGGTATCCAAGACCTGGCAAAGGACCGCTGGGCAAAAGTCCAACCGGAGGAGCCGGTTGGCATCAGGTACATTCTCCCGACAGGAGTAGGTGAGGATGCGTTCCCCGTCGAGGGAACAGTAGGCATCGGTTCGACCTAGGGCTCCATTTGGGAGGCCCAAAGTCAGAACCAAGACAGCTGAGGCTGTATAAACTAACATCTTATTTCTTTATGGTGTTTTGGACTAACCCTGAATGTAGGACCGAAGGAACGAGTGTCTGCAGCTCAGAGAGCCTCAAAGAGTGAGGCAGCAGCTGACCAGGGCGCCCGGAGTGTCCCGGGCGCCCTCAAGGTGAACACAAAACACATGAAGCAAAGACAGGTTTCCACAACTCATGGACGGGGCGCCCTCGAGCTCCCGGGCGCCCCCCATGCTCCCGGGCGCCCCCAGCATCCCGGGCGCCCCCAGCATCCCGGGCGCCCCCAGGTGAAGCTAACAAAGCAGATCCCATCGAAGCCAACGGATAAGAGGAGACCCGGTCAACCCGGGCGCCCCAACGTTGCGGGCGCCCGCGTCAAAGCCTGATCTCGAGTTTTAAGGGATCAGAGCTGACCAAGATGGAAGCGGATCGGCTGACACGTGGGGGGGGGGGGCGCCCCCAGGGACTATAAATAGGCCCTCGACCCCAAGGCTTCGAACAACAATTCTTTCAACGCTTCTACACTCTTCTGCTCTCGCGCTCTGCTTCGGAAACCACCCGACTCGAGACTCAAGGGCCGACGACGTCCCGCTGTGCCGAAAATACAACCTACATCAGACGTTGGTAAAAGAAGATTCTCTTTTAAAAGTTTACTTTACTATATTTGTAATTAAATCTTATAAACTGATTTGCGAACTTATAGAATTGCCCACAGAAAATGGTCAACGACCGTGGGCCTTGGAGTAGGAGTCGACCTAGGCTCCGAACCAAGTAAAACCACCTGTGTTCGCGATTGGTTTTATTCCGCTGTGTACTTGTTCTAGATTTTATTCGAAAAGCATTTAACGATATTCACCCCCTCTATCGTTTCTCTCGATCCAACAAGTGGTATCAGAGTGTTCAAATATCGACTGTTCAAATATTTCGAAAACTTCGTAGGACTTTCGATTGTCGTTCTAGACTCAGAGCGTTAGTGCAGCGGAAAGGTAAAGCAGAACGAAAATAAACAGACTCAGGGACACAGCGGGATTTTTACTTGGTTCCCGACCCCCCAAGGTCAGTACTGTTGGGACCGGGTGCATGTTGACATGGATACGGGTTTGTAATTTTAAAATTTAATTACGTGCAGTGGAAGGTTTAGCATATATAATTTCTCAAATTATTTTAACCACATATCTAGCATGCAACCTTATGTTGTGGAGACATGATCATACATTTAAAATTTTACAGAAAGTAAACTAATTTACTTAATACCTCGCGTAACTTGTAGAAAGGGACGAGATCCAACCGTAGCGTCCCTTGGAAGCTCCGCCTCAATTCGCATCCACGCCGAGTTTTCTTCGGGATGACTTTGCAAAGCCACGAGTTTCTTGCCGACAAGAACTACTAGATTCTCCAAAGGCACGACAAGAATACCAAGAGAGAGATGGAAAGACTAACCACCAAACGAAGAACGGAATCAAGATTCCGGGAGGAAGGAAGGAGTCGCGCCCGCTTCTTCTTCTTCTTCGGCCTCTTCTTGGTGGTGGAAGCTCACGGCAAAGGGGGAGGGCTCTAGGGCCGGCGACACTAGAAGAGGGAGAGAGAGAGAAGGAGAGGGAGAGAGGCTAGGCAAGAATCCTTGATCTCTTAGATTAATTTCCAAGCCTTGCCTTGGTACCTTTATATAGTAGTCTCTTAATCGCCAAGTCTCCTTTTAACGGAATAAATTTTCATAAGAAATTTATCTTATAAATTTTTCTATGAATTATTCCATTATACCAAGTTTTTATTATAACTTAATTTATAATAAAAATAACCATGTCTCCCATTTTATTATGGAAAGATATTTCTTTATATAAATTTCTTTATCATGGTAAATCAATCCATTATTGATTTTATAAAATAAAATAAACCAATCCAAGGTTCATTTTAATTTTCATGAAAAATAAATCCCTTTATATAAATTTCTTTATATAAATTTCTTTATCCATAATTTTATAAGACAAACCACGCGCAGTTTATTTTATAATTTGAACCAAACAATTTGGTTCTCCCCTTTTAATGTGGCCGGCCAAACAAAGAGGGTGGGGACCCTCTTTGGCCGGCCAAACCCAAGCCATGACCTCACGAATTAAACTCATTTAATTCGTCCAATAAGTCTTCAAAGACTTAGCCATTTTATGCTTCCGATGCATCTCTGAAAAATTCAGATTCGACTTATCTCTCTTTATCGGAAAATCTAATTTTCAACTCGTTTTAAATCCCTCAGATCACTCGTAGTGCGTGTGACTAAATAGGCTTTCGATTTATGTTGGCCGTCTATAATTAACCAATCATAGAACGATCATAAGTGGCACCTAGTAGTACATCATGATCCCCAATTAATCGAAAGATCAACGGTTGACCTCAGAAATAATTCTGAAATCCTTCAGCAGCTTTAATGAATCGTGCCTCATTCCCTTCACCATCTTATACCCACTTGGTTCAGAACACGGTCTATGTGTGTCAGTCCCCACTAGGCTGACTACGTCACACCTAGCCCAAGTAATGTCTTTCTCGTCTAACGGATTCTAATTACTCTCATGTTTCTGAGAGACTCATACTCGGAACATGTGATGCTCTGGCCAGAGGCTTCGAGTAATAATCCAACGATAGGCCTTGGGTATACATCTCCTCGCAAGGAGTGGTGAATCCTTTGTAGGTTGTTCAATCATCTTCGAGCACTTCGGCTTATACCCAATCATCCTGGGTCCACACCTCCTTGGAGATGCTTGCTTAAGATGTCAAAGTATAAGTCTTCATGACCAAGAAGACTTGAACACCGCAAGTCAAAGGAACATCGCACTTAAGTTGCAGTAAGAACTTCATTGACATATCTATATGTAGATTACCATATGAAGTTTTACAGCTAGTCACTCCAATAAACTAGTTCCCTTAACTAGCATTCATGTTTATCTCCGGACATCCCAATGTCACCAGCCAGTGAGAATCAGCTGATTAGAGAATAACCCATGCTAGTCTCCACAGAATTGATATTGTCCGTATTTATCAATTCATCGACTAGGGACAATTTCAATACTTCACAATTGCACATGTAGAGATAATCACTAGTTGTGAATTCATTACAAATTCTCTCATGCTGTGAATTGTATTGCGGACATTCAGTAAATCAGTTTAAGATCTCAATCAAATACACGAACATGTATACTCAAATAGTGAATATTCATAATTAAAGTAAATGATTACAATCATAAGGCGATTGTCTTAGGACACTTCTCTCATATTACTAACAAACTCCCACTTGGCCTAATACCAATCGGTACGGTATCCAATACCACAGCTCTAACATGACCCTCATACTTGCTTTGAGGCAAGGCCTTAGTTAAAGGATCCGCTAAATTCCTTTCAGTGAGAATTTTCTCAATTTGTATATCATTCCTACTTATAATCTCTCTGATCGGATGATAGCGGCGAAGCACGTGTTTGGATCGCCGATGAGACCTTGGTTCCTTTGCTTGTGCAATAGCTCCATTGTTGTCGCAGTAAACCGGTATTGCTTCATCAATGGTTGGAACCACACCAAGTTTCGAGACAAACTTCTTGATCCAGACTGCTTCTTTTGCTGCTTCCGAAGCCGCAATATATTCCGCTTCCGTGGTAGAATCCGCTACAGTGTCTTGCTTGGAACTCTTCCAATTTATTGCGCCTCCATTCAAAGTAAATAGCTATCCAGACTGAGATTTGGAGTCATCCTTATCTGTCTAGAATCTGGCATCTGTATACCCACGTATTACCATATCTCCTTCTCCATATATTAGGAACACATCCTTAGTTCTTCTTAAGTACTTAAGGATTGTCTTGACAGCCGCCCAATGATCCATTCCTGGATCAGACTGGTATCTGCTCGTGACGCTCATAGCATATGATACATCAGGCCTAGTACATAACATAGCATACATGATAGATCCTATCGTGGATGCATAAGGAATCTTATTCATGCAAATCCTCTCGTCTTCTGTGCGCGGACACATAGACTTTGAAAGGTTGATCCCATGCCTGATGGGAAGGTAACCTTTCTTGGATTCCGACATGCTGAACCTTTTTAGCACTTGGTCTATATATGTAGACTGCGAAAGACTAAGCAACCATTTTGATCTATCTCTATAGATTCTAATCCCAAGGATATAGGTTGCTTCTCCCAGGTCTTTCATGGAGAAAGTTTTGGACAACCAAATTTTAACCGACTGTAAGACTGATATATCGTTTCCTATAAGTAGTATGTCATCGACATATAACATTAGGAATACGACTGCACTCCCACTAACCTTCTTGTACACACAAGGTTCGTCAGGATTTTGTAAGAAATCAAACTCTTTGATTGTCTCATCAAAACAGATGTTCCAGCTCCTGGATGCTTGCTTCAGTCCATATATGGATCGTCGAAGCTTGCATACTTTGGTTTTATCAACCGATGTGAAACCTTCAGGTTGTATCATGTATACATCCTCAAGCAGGTTTCCATTAAGGAAAGCTGTTTTCACATCCATTTGCCATATCTCATAATCATAATGAGCTGCTTTGGCCAGGAGCATCCGAATGGATTTAAGCATAGTTACTGACGAATAGGTTTCGTCATAATCAATTCCTTGTTTCTGACAATATCCTTTTGCCACTAGTCTAGCCTTAAAGGTAACAACATTACCTTCCTTATCGGTTTTCTTCTTGAAAACCCACTTGCACCCTATGGTCTTAATCCCTTCAGGTGGGTTAACCAAGTTCCATACTTGATTTTCGTACATGGAATCCATTTCCGACTTCATGGCTTCAAGCCATTTGTCCATTTCTGAACTTTTCAGAACATCAACATAACTGATAGGTTCGTCATCGCTAACGAGTAACACGTCGTTCGATTCACTTACGAGAAATCCGTATCTCTCTGGAATATTGCGTGTCCTATCAGATCTACGAAGTAGTGGTGTTGTTTTAGGTTCAACTGATAGCTCATCATTATGAGTTATTGGTTGTGGGTCTAGACTAGGTGTCTCTGTAATGTCAATTAGAGTTTCTTGAACTTCTTCAAGTTCAATGATACTCCCACTGTTTTCTTGTAAAAGAAATTCTTTCCAGAAATACAGCATGCCTTGAAACAAACACCTTTTGTTCCAAGGGATGATAGAATTGGTAACCTTTCGTTTCCTTAGGGTATCCAATAAATAGACATTTATCAGAGTTAGCATCCAATTTGTCTTATACAGTCCGCTTCACATAAGCAGGACAACCCTGTTGGATCGAGAAATGCGAGAGAGGGGGGGTGAATGTCGCAAATCGTTCGGATTTAAAAAGAGTAAGTGAGCAGCGGAAATAAGACACAAAAACAATGCTAACAAGGTCATTTTACTTGGTTCGGAGCCTGTGTCGACTCCTACTCCAAGGCCCACGGTCGTTGACCGTTTTCTGCGGGCAATTCTATACGTTCGAGAAAGTTTACAATAAAAAGTATTACAGAATCAGCCTAGTAAACTTAATTAAGCTCTTCGTTACCGACGTCCGGTGTAGATCGAAGTGTTGGAGCAGCAGGACGTCGTCAGCTCGAGTTGGAAGAGTTCTGGAGCATGTCGTGGAAGCAGAAGAGCGTGTAAGCGTCGCAGTAATTGATGCTCTGAAGAAGGAGGTCGAGGGCCCTTTATATAGGGCCTAGGGGCGCCCTGGTCGACGGGGGCGCCCCCCACGTGGCAGCAGATCCGGTTGTAGCTCGGTCGCCGTCTGATCCCATTATCCTCGGGATCCAGTTTTGTAACACCCGCTTTTTTTTTTTTTTTTATAGACCATCATAAAGCGGTGTTACGTTAACATACTTAGGGCATGTAGACATCATAATGCAGCGGAAAACTTTAAACTTACACCTACATGCACTTTCTAGCATCATAACATACTTAGCATCATGTCATACTTAGCATCATGTCATACTTAGCGTCATGTCATACTTTAGCATTCTGTCATACTTTAGCATCATGTCATAGAGTCATAGTCATATTCCAGTACTTAGTAGTAAAGGTAAAGTTCTATCATAAGACAAGCAAACATATGGTCTCTTGGCCAAGTCACTATCACACACATTCTGCAATGCCCCTCCTGCAGCTTCCTTATTATCCCCTTGCGAGATCTGCGGTATAAGAAATAAGACTATAAGCACACAGGCTTAGTAAGACTCTTTCCTACCCACTAAAACCATCCGTCACTTAATCATAAACATATGAAACATTAGCATACTTAATGCTTTACTTAGATCGTCATCCTTATCATCACTTAGCATTCATTCGACATATCATGGACATGGCTTCATCATATTCATAGCATGACATAAACATAACCATAAACATTCATGTATGGCATCATACTTGACATAAACATAAACATCGTAAACATTCATAGCATGGCATAAACATAAACATCATAAATATTCATAGCATGGCATAAATACAACCCATAAACATCGTAAACATTCATAGCATGGCATAAACATAAACATCATAATATTCATAGCATGGCATAAACTCAATCCATAAACATCGTAAACATTCATAGCATGGCATAATACTTGGCATGGACATAAAATCATGGCATAACCTAATTAAAAATCATGGCATCCTATACTAGCATGAGCATAAAATAAAATAATGACATTCTAACATAACATAAGCATAATAAAATCATGGCATCCTAAACTAACATGAACATAAATAGAAGCATGGCATCCTAACTTAGCATAAACATAATCAAAGCATGACATTCTAAACTAGCATAGATCATGCATCCTAAACTAACAGGAACATAAGTAAATCATGGCATAAAATCATGGCATTAACATAGATAAATCATGGCATAAAAATCATGGCGTAAACATAAATAAATCATGGCATAAAATCATGGCATACAAATCATGGCATAAACATAAATAAATCATGGCATACAAATCATGGCATACAAATCATGGCATAAACATAAATAAATCATGGGCATAAAAATCATGGCATAAACATAAGTAAATCATGGCATAACCATCTTTTTCATGAACATACTTTTCATAAACATACTTTTCATAACATAATGCATAACATGATGGATGCATGAGCATGTGCATATATCATAAGGATGCTTAGTTTAAAATCATACTTTGCATAAACATACTTTTCATCAACATACTTTTTCATAATGAATGCATGGGCAATGCGTATATATCATAAGGATGCTTAATCTTTAAAAACATACTTTTTCATTTCTTAAACATAATCATCATATCATTGGGCCCTGGCTTGTACCACATACATACATCATAAGCGCGCATCCCTAAGTAAATACGAGGTAGCTAGCCTCGACCTACTAGGGTAAGGACAGCATAGTCGGTAGTCCCCGAACCGAGGCGTTCTTAAGGTGCCCATCCCTGTTGCACAGCTTCGGTAGTGCCAGAACCGTGGACAGCATAGTCGGTAGTCCAGAACCGGGGCGTTCTTAAGGTGCCCATCCCTTGGACCCATACTTCGGTCCGGTACAAGCCCATTCATAAAGTAAAATACTTTACATGCTTCATCATTCATGAGACATTCATGGCATACTTAACATAGCATACTTGTTACGGCTCGGCCCGTCTACCGGCCCATTTACCGGTCCTTTCGACCGTCGTACCGTCAACCATCGACCGTGCCGTTTAGCATATTCATTCATTCATCATACTTAACCTTCATTCATCATTTTCATTCTTAACATGCATAACCATGGCATATCATTCATAACATGGCATATCATCCATAAACATGGCATATCATTCGTAAACATGGCATATCATTCGTAAACATGGCATATCATTCGTAACATGGCATATCATTCATAACATAGCATATCATTCATAAACATGGCATATCATTCATAAACACGGCATATCATTCGTAACATGGCATATCATTCATAACATAGCATATCATTCATAAACATAAATCACATCTTACCGTAGGGCCATTGGGACCCTTACTTGAAATAAATCTTAACTTTTACCCTATTAACCCTTATATGGCCGAAACTTGTGGAGTCCCATGGCCATGTGAAAATTCACACAATCGCCATCCATCATCCTTATATCAGGGCAACACATAAACATAAGTTGAGGTTAAAGACTCAACCCTAACCTTTGGGTCCTTGGGGTTGGCCGAACCATATGGGCCTC